>CM069147.1:18587532-19153013 GCA_035221665.1 Okamejei kenojei
AGCGAGATGGGCAAGGGGGGAGGAGAGAGGCGGGGGGGGAGAGGCAGGGGGGGCGAGAGGGGCAGGGGGGAGCGAGAGGCAGGGGGGAGCGAGAGGGGGGGGGAGAGAGGGGCGGGGGGAGAGGGGCAGGGGGAGGAGAGGGGCAGGGGGGAGAGAGGCGGGAGAGAGAGGGGGGGAGCGAGAGGCAGGAGGAAGAGCGAGAGGCAGGGGGGAGCAGAGAAGAGGCAGAGGGGGAGAAGAGGACACAGGGGGGAGGCAGACAGAGAGGCAAGAGAGAGAGGACAGACAGAGACAGAGCAGAGAGACAGACACAGAGAGACAGACACAGACGACAGACACAGAGAGAGACCAGAGCGACAGACCACAGAGACAGACACAGAGAGAGACAGACAGAGAGACAGACAGACACAGAGAGACAGACAGAGAGACAGAGACAGACAGAGACAGAGAGACAGACAGAACAGAGAGACAGACACAGAGACAGACACAGAGAGACAGACACAGAGAGAGACAGACACAGAGAGAGACAGACACAGAGAGAGACAGACACAGAGAGAGACAGACACAGAGAGAGAGACAGACACAGAGAGAGACAGACACAGAGAGAGACAGACACAGAGAGAGACAGACACAGAGAGAGACAGACACAGAGAGAGACAGACAGAGAGAGACAGACACAGAGACACACAGACAGAGAGACAGACACAGAGAGACAGACACAGAGAGACAGACACAGAGAGAGACAGACACAGAGAGAGACAGACACAGAGAGAGACAGACACAGAGAGACAGACACAGAGAGAGACAGACACAGAGAGACAGACACAGACACAGAGAGACAGACACAGAGAGACAGACAGAGAGACAGACAGAGAGACAGACAGAGAGACAGACAGAGAGACAGACAGACAGACACAGAGACAGAGACAGAGAAAATAGGTGGAGGAGAAGACCATTCGGCCCTTCGAGCCAGCACCGCCATTCAATATGATCATGGCTGATCGTCCGCTATCAATAACCCGTGCCTGCCTTCTCCCCATATCCCTTGACTCCAGTAGCCCCTAGAGCTCTATCCAACTCTTTCTTAAATAAACCAGACAGGACAGACGAGAGAGACAGACAGACAGAGACAGACGCCCAGAACAGAGACAGACAGAGGCCACAGAGACAGACAGGCCCACAGAGACAGACCAGAGACAGACAGGCCACAGAGACAGACAGGCCACAGAGACAGACAGGCCACAGAGACAGACAGGCCACAGAGACAGACAGGCCACAGAGACAGACAGGCCACAGAGACAGACAGGCCACAGAGACAGACAGGGCCACAGAGAGAGACAGACTGGCCACAGAGACAGACAGGCCACAGAGACAGACAGGCCACAGAGACAGACAGGCCACAGAGACAGACAGGCCACAGAGACAGACTGGCCACAGAGACAGACTGGCCACAGAGACAGACTGGCCACAGAGACAGACTGGCCACAGAGACAGACTGGCCACAGAGACAGACTGGCCACAGAGACAGACTGGCCACAGAGACAGACTGGCCACAGAGACAGACTGGCCACAGAGACAGACTGGCCACAGAGACAGACTGACTGGCCACAGAGACAGACAGGCCACAGAGACAGACAGGCCACAGAGACAGACAGGCCACAGAGACAGACAGGCCACAGAGACAGACAGGCCACAGAGACAGACTGGCCACAGATGGACGACTGGCCACAGAGACAGACTGGCCACAGAGACAGACTGGCCACAGAGACAGACTGGCCACAGAGACAGACAGGCCACAGAGACAGACAGGCCACAGAGACAGACAGGCCACAGAGACAGACAGGCCACAGACCAAGACGGACACACACACACCCCATTATGCAGGCGGGGACAGGGCAAGCGGGGAGCACCGTCTGAGTGAAATTCACGCGGTGCAAAGCCAAGGTGATACCGCGATGAATAGGAAGGTTGGCGCTGTAATTAAGACGGCTAAAGCACAGTGTACGATAAGTCCTTTAAAAAGGGGGGGGGAGATAAGAGGGGTAGAAAGGGAGAGAAAGAGCGGAGACAACTTTTAGGAAGCTAGAGATGCATGCCTGTGATGTTCGGTGGCCATTAACATTACTGGTCGGTTATCCTTGGTTCTGAAAACTACTGCTTACATTTTATTCCCCAATGAGCCACCGGTCAGCACCGGCTACAACCTACGAGAACCTTCGACCTCCTTGCAGCCCAATAGGGCCCTCTGGCGACCCACCTATGACATGAGAATTCTCGCAACTCCCCATGGTGGCTTAATTCTAGTCGCCAATAATTTCTCAGCATGTTGAAAAATTTGCGGCGACCACAATGAGGCCATGACTAGTTCCAAGAAAGTGGAAGGCAGATTCACTGGATGCACTCAAAAGAGAGTTAGATAGAGCTCAGAGCTAGCGGAATCAAAGGATATGGGGAGAAGGCATGGACGGGGTACTGATTGTGGATGATCACATTGAATGGCGGAGCTAGCTCAAAGGGCCCAATGGCCTACTCCTGCATCTATTTTCTATGTATCTAGTCTGTCAGATCATCTCCACGACATTGTGTCCTCCATATTTTCTCTGATCACTTCCAACCAATCCATGATTCTATTATTATTGTTTGTAGAACTAATTGTGTGTTAATGCACAAATCCATTTGTGGTATACACATGTTCCATAATTTTAATGAAGATGGCGTGTTGCCACCTTTTGATAATTGAATTAGAAATCTAAATCCTGAATTCTTCATCCCGATAAATCTTATCTTCCAATAGACAGATATTTAGCTAAAATGCTTTATTAGCATCGGATCCTCTTTGTTTGATGCATATGGTGAAATAGCAAAGCACTTGTCAAAATATATTTGAAATGGCCAGTTCATTATGATTTTCTGCCTACCCATCTTCTCCCTTAAGAAAGGTACCATAATTATAAGGTCCTTTGTAAGTTAATTGCTTTAGTTCAAGGAGATTTAATCCCCACTTTACTGCCACGAAAATAGTAATCCTCTCTTCACCTTGGGAAATAAATAAATTGAGAAAGTCAGAACAAAGCAACAGGAAATACCCAACTTATTTCCCTTTTAACAAACATTTTTCAAGTTATGATATTGACTATTATGTCCCCATCATGTCATATTGTATTTCTCTCCACTTTTAGAAAAAAGTGGGTGTGTGTGCATCTGCAGAGTTACCATATTCTGCCATTAGATTTGGTCAGGCAATCTGACCTATACATTGTCTGTCATATCATTTTCCCCTTCTCCAAAAACTATTGCTCATCTTCAACTGACTTGGCACCAAAAATCTTTTGAGGGGCAATATTTCTAGAATTCACTCCCAAAAGCTGTCTCTGGTTTTAAGGTTATATTTTATGTACTTTACCTGGATTTGAAATTCCAAATGTTTACTGCATTCAAAAACACGATGCTCAGAACCTCAACTAATTTATCCCATGCACAAACTCCATGAACTCCAGATTATAACATCAGTTTGTTTCCTACACAGTGGACAACGACTATTCTTACTCTGACTTACATGGGATCTCCACTGCGGATGTGTTTGCAAGCAGTTTGGATGACTGACTCACACGCTTCATTCAAAGCTCGATCAATGCGGTAGTCTGCACCAGGGTCTGTTTCTTGAATTAGGGTCTGAAGCTGTATTTGAAGCAGAAAGAGATTTAAGATATACAAACTAACAAGAATGAAGCAGTAACCAGGCAGTTTACTCTCTCCTCTCATGTTCTTTGACTCTTTAACATTCACGATGAGTTAATATTTCGTTATTTATGATGAAATCACATCATTGTACATCAGACTGTGTGTCAGAGATAAAAGATTTTGTCTGGGTAATTTAGTAGAATTTACCAACGTTTTCCTAGTTATAACAACGATTTTCATTACAATACACTTCATCATTCATTATCAAATGGTGTTCTACTTAGATAAGCTTTTTTATCGGAGCTTTATCTTGAAAATTCAACCACCTTATTACAAGCACGTCCTTTTAGACTGACATCTATTTTTCTCTTGCAACTGTTGAGCAATGAAATGCCATTCACTATAAAAAATAACCTCACACCAATGGTGAAAAAAAAACCCAGCTACTGTAGTCTGAAGAAGGGTTTTAACCCAAAACATCACGCATCCTTTTTCTCTGGAGATGCTGCCTGACCCAGCACTTTGTGTCTATCTTCTATCCAACATCTGCAGTTACTGCCCATTCACAATTTGTTGTTCTTTGTTTCTATCTCCAACTAATTTTGCAGATAGCTTTCTAGAATTGTCCAGCGGATCACTTCAAATAATGATCAACTAAACTGGCAAGCCTATGTTAATGGTAGACAAAAGTGCTGGAGAAACTCAGCGGGTGCAGCAGCATCTATGGAGCGAAGGAAATAGGCAATGTTTCCGGCCGAAGCCCTTCTTCAGAATATTGTCAAATACACTTTTGATGAATCGGAGGTGTAAGGATACACTTGAGAGAGCAAGTAGTTTAATTTAGTGATACAGCATGGAAATAGGTCCATCACCCCACCAAGTCCATGCCGACCTGTACACTAATTTTATCCTACACACTTGGGGCAAATTTACAGAGGCCAATTAATCTACAAACCTGCATGTCTTTGGAATGTGGGAGAAAATCGGAGCACCCGGAGAAACCACACGCGGCCGCAGGGAGAACATAAAAACTCCATACAGACAGCACCAGTAGTCAGCATCGAACCCGGGTCTTTGACGCTGCAAGGCAGCATATTCAACTGGGCCAACGGACTGCGAAATGATCAGTTTAATGTAGTTTAATTCAAATAAAGATGAGATGTTATATTTTGGCAAGATCAACTAGGACGGTTTGTACTGCTTAAATTGTAGTGTGCTGGGGAGTGTTGCAGAACAGAGATATGGGGGTGCAGATACATAGTTCCATGAAAGTAACAACACAGGCAAATACAGGTGTGAAGAGTGCATTCAACGTTCTTGCCTTCAAGTCAGTGTATTGAGTACAGGAGTTGGGACGTTATGTTACTATTGTACAAGACGTGGTAAGGCCACATTTGGAGTCCAGTGTAACTTTCCTGTGTCCAGTTATAGAAAGAATGTCATTAAACTTGATTGGGCAATTTTGTCAGCCATGGACAAATTGGACCGAAAGACCTGTTTCCACCCAATATCAGTCTATGACTAACAAAATACAAATTAATCAGCCAATCTGCAAATGAAAAGAGTAATTTTACTAAGCCTCAAAATACTCACTGCCTGCTGACAGTTCTGGCCCAGACTGCCCTTGTCGCCTCGTCCCAGCCTCATCAAGCAGTGTAATGTCCTTCCTTTTCGATGTAGCCCTGAGCAGTGGAGTTCGATCTCAGTACGACAATTAAGAATAATCTCGGGGCTTAATGAGAAATCTTCCATCAGCATTCTACGATAATCCAACATCTCACCCTGGCACTCACCGCTCACCTGTCGACCTGCTCAGTAATAGAGTGAACATCAGCATTTTAACAATGAAAAATACAGAGTAAAACTCAATAAAAATTATATGATATGGTTGACTTAATTTTTAACCATCCTAAGCTCCAAGAATGCGTCAGAAGTATTAACCTTTCATTTAAGGTGCAGAATCTTGCGATAAATCCAGTACTCTCAACATACCAACAATAAAGTGGAGAAAAGGATTTAGGGAATTGAAATACAGACAGAAATATTGTTTAAAAAATATGAAGCACTAACTCTGCTCACCATCCACCTGTTATGAAAGTTGGTACAATGGGCACTTTAAAGAATTATTTAATTTCTCAAAATGAAAACACACATTTTTTTGGTTTGATGCACAAGCTTCAACAAGCAAAGCATCTAAAACCAAACTATGAGCCTGCTGCTACTCCACTTCATTTCCCTCCTCTGCCTCTGACCTCAAACCCAGAGCAATGCCTTGCACACATATTTTAATACTCAGTTCAGATATAAAACATGAAAACAGGCCACCAGGTCCGCACCAACCATGGATTACCCATTCTCACGTTCACATTTGGGGCAATTTTAGAGGCCAATTAACCTCCAAACATGAAAAAGATTATCAGAAAAGGTATAGGTTATTTAGGTTTCAATGTTTCTCCTACCATTTCATATAATGGAAATGGATGACACCTAATTTTTAACGGATGATATTTTTATTTTAAATTAACAATTGGCCAAGTACCAAATGGTTGTTGCTAGTGCCCTAAACATCTACCATTGTCTCCATAGATAAAAGGTAACATGTAACCTTTTACATGTATAAGTACATTTTAAAAACACCCAAATGTTTCTTGGTATGTTAATATCCTTGCTGTAATGACAGTGTTGGTAAGACGGAAGATTAAAATAAATAAACATTAACTATATCTAAAATGGCGGCAGGTCATAAGGCAAAACATTATAGCCAAGGCAAAAATAAGACCAACTGCAAAACGTGCTGAAACAGAACGATGTTAAAACTTGCAAAGTAGGGAAGTCAGGGCACTAATTTACATGAGTGTTATAATTGAAACGGACAGATAGCTTGGGTTAGAATAAGTCTCCCTGGAATGTGCCAATGAAGTACAGTGCTTGAAACAAGTAGGGACAGGACAATGACTAAGAGCTAGGAAAAAACCCAAAGGTCTTGAAACATTCACTGGGCCTCATAGCTGAAAAGTAATATTTTTGACAATTCTAGACAATTAATATTAGTTCATTCTGTAAAAGAGAAAATAAAGGAATGGCTGAGTCTAGCTAGCAGGAATTCTGATTAATGAAATATTACTCAATATTCTAGTTTTTCCAAGTCACAGCACTTTCCTAAGCCAAACCACAGAAAACTATACCTCAATCCAATTGAATATGAGTTTTAAAACTGCATCATAACCTCAAGATAATCAATGTTTAGTTTGAACAAAGAGCAGTTATAAGCCCTGCACACCAGTATTGGTAATTATTAATGCTTACCCCGGTGCACAGAAGATTCCAGACAGAGCAGCAAGTAGGACAGTCGAGCCTCACGGGCACGTGGCAAGTTGTCTGTATTACACCGATATTTGCGGAGGTCATTTTTGCATGCCTTGGCCAGGGAGTAACTCACTTTGTAATCCTGAGCAATTAGTTTCTGTCTTGTTGTAAGTGCCTCACGACACTGAAGAAAAGAAAACCATAACACAACAGCCATTACATTTTTAAACCTCCCAGCACACTGAATACTGACATTTTAATAACAGTCTGCAACACCACATAGGATGTCACGTACAGCTCAAAAACCTGGAATGGCTTCAAATTAACCAACCTCAAAACTTCTGTTTAATACAGCAGTCCTGACACACTGTTTATTTTATACAGAAGGCTCTTCTGTATAATCTTCTGATGTCTGTCATCATCAGTTTCAACATTATGACGAGAATAAAAATTAAACCATCAAAAAATGAACTCAAAATTTTCCATCCAGATACCAAAGCCTTTCCTTTTCCAACGATCTATCCATCAAAGCCTTGCCTTGCATATTTTATGCACTCTCCTCTTGCTCTATATTTTAGCTCGCATTACTTTTTAAATTGGTCTATCTACTGGGAACACTCACATTGCAATAGTTCGGGTAATAAAAATTACATGGAATTGACAAATTCTAAATAAAAAATTGGCTCTCATGGAAAGTGTGTCATTTCAATTTTATTTTCAGCACACATTTCTTGACGCATGTGTAGGTGTAGCATTGCGCTACTGAAAACATGTTTAGTGCCTTATCTGATCTTGAAACATCTTTTACCTTAACTGACCACATTGAAAGCGGTGTAACTTCAGCGCTGATGTCTGCCTTCATTAGAGATGACTCTCTAGATATGGAAAGTGAACGCATACGTTATAGCTGCAAAGTCACCAATACGTGAAGCCTTCTGTGATGCTCTCGACATACATGAGAATGAGACACATTTGAAGGCAGACTGCCTCAGCTGGCCATGGCAGAATGTGAATACTTCTGCAACCAGTTGATGTTCAAGTGTTGGAGAGTGTGAATTGCTCTGAAGCTGATAAATATCAAGTGTGAAAGAGAACACTAGTTTACAACCTCTTATTTCCTACACATCCATAAAGAATCACTATGAATTGACGGACGGACGCAATTAGTATTGGATTAAAATTTTAACCATCAATTACAATGACAACAGGTCATGAATGGTATTCTTAAATCAAGACTTAATATGTACATTTAACAATAACTAGCATTTCAAGATGAGTAATATCTACCATTTTGCTGCTTATTTAACTATGCACTCAAATTCAACAGCTCTGGGGAAAGTAGAACTAAAGCACTGCTCATTGCGGACGAACGCAGCTAATGATTTCCAGCATCTGAAACGTGGCACAAGAGAAGCTGCATGCAGCAGCTATGCCATTTAACAGATACATTACAAACAAAACCCATCTGCTTCTCACTTTCTTAACAGCTTGGCTGCATTTAAGTGTGGTGTGAATTTAGCCTTTTTGCTAAATAACTTTGCTACATAACGACCAACATAACTTGGTCGTTATGTTTAAATCACGAACCTGGACTTTGAAATTGGAGGGTTTATTTACAACACCAACTAAGCTCATGGATCATAACAAAATAAACATGCGGTATATATAAATATCCAAATGACTTGTATGAATAAAAACAACCAGGAAACATATTCTGTAATCCCAAGAAGGGTTTTGACACTTTATAAACAATTGAGCTCAATCGTTCCAGGATCAAGAAAAATATCAAGGTTCATATCTGACAATCACACAAACGCTACCAAAAATGTTTGATATTGGAAATTAATTGCACAAAATTCTCAACCACCAAAGCTGCAACAAGGGAGGAAAATATGAAGCAGAAGTTGCATTGAAGACACAAAGCTCAAAGGACCATCTGATCACAATGATAATTTAGAAATGCTCAAGTATGAACTAAAAATTCAGCAGATTTAACAGGTCAGTCCTCCTTACAGACCTCACAGGGTAATAGCAACAAGATAAGAGATTGGCCAATCCTGGCATAATTTTTCGATAATTATTATGGACAACAGGGATTGAAGGCTACAATTCTGTCTCTTAAAGACTGAAGAATTCTCTCCCATGGTAGGCACAAAATGTTGGAGTAACTTAGCGAGATAGGCAGCATATCTGGACTGAAGGTCTCGATCCGAAACATCACCAATTCCTTCTCTCCAGAGATGCTGCCTGTCCCGCTGAGTTACTCCAGCAATTTGTTTACCTTTGATTTAAACCAGCATCTGCAGTTCTTTCCTACACATTTCTCTCACATGGTCTTTGTTAATATCAGCACTTTGGAGATGCAGAAATACCCAACAAAATTGCTTGAGAGACTATGTGAAAGTCAATGTGTTTGCCTGCTGGTCAGGCCAAGATAAAGTTGTCATCCTTACTCAACTCTGACATGAAATCTGGACTAGAAAGGTTTATAAGGATATGACCTTAACATGGGTAAATGGGACTAGCTCAGATGGGGCATCTTAGATGGCATGGAAGAATTGGGCTGAAGTACCTGTTGCTATGCAGTATAACTATGAAATAATCTTGGGGAGCTATACATTCTAATCTTGAGCTTTTTCTTGTGCAGCTCGGCTGATTTGAAATATGAGGAAGTGCACAACTGAAGGTCACTTTGTGGCCATGGTTATTGTTCAGACAACACAGGTGTACATTAAATGTGCAGGTGAATGCTAATTAGTCCTGTATTTAGTACACGTGACAGACAACATGAAAACCCAAAATAAATGCAACTTGGAAATCAAGTACAACATTCTCTTGAAATGGCAAGGGCTCTATTGCGAAAGAAATGTAAAGATTAGTTAAGCAGATATTCAGTCACTGCATATTCTAATTTGTATCCAATTACAACATGCAAAGTCAAACTAAACAAATGAAACATAGGTTGCTTGTTATGTTTTATTCATTGCAATCACTGAAGTATGAAATATGCCACTTGGAACTAGATTATGACTCGCAACCAGAAATGAAGTTAGCAAATTCACCAGTTCAAAAGAGATGAGGGTATAACATGATGAGTTAAACTAGGGCAGAAAAAGATCCGCATTGAAATTTACCGAATAGTGAAAGGCCTGAATATAGTGAATGAGGGGAATGGGAGAGTCTAGGACTCGAGGTCCTTCTTTAGTCAGAGGGTGGTGAATCTGTAGTTATTTTAACTTTAATGACATACATAGATTCTTAATAAGGTGTCAAGGGCTATCGGGAAGGTGGGAGAATGGGGTTAGGAGGGAGAGATAGATCAGCCAATGACCCATTCTGCTCCTGTGACCTTATAATCTTCAAACTTAATTCGATGCTTACCTGATCACTCATTGCATCTTCAAACTTGTGGTTGAAAAGACACTTGTACACACGTCCCTCACCACCCTGAATCTATGAAATCAGTGAAAAGGCAGAATAATCAACATCAGTGTTGACAGATAGAAAATAGCACAACATACAACTTAAAAGTTAAATACGAATCACGGTCCAAGGCCTAGACAAAACTGAAGTTACCAAACATAAGCTATATAAAACTGCAAATTGCTTTTCAATGGCTCAAAAATCAAATCATAGGATATATTTTTTGAGGAGCATTAAGACTAAAATCTCCAATGCTGGCCACATAGATGAAATACCAAATTCAAATAATATTGGGGTTGATGCTATCTATCATCTATTCAAATGAGGTCCCTCACACTAGGATAGTACACACACAAACTGAGAATGGTTTGGATGTGACTGCGTGACCTATTTTATCCACTGCCAAACTTTTTTTTTGATGCAGAAACATTTCTGAATATTTATGATTTTTATAGTACCCAAAGAAAACTATTAACCAAAGTACCTATTTAAAAAAAAAAAAAACATTTTAGGAATATATAGGATGGCTTGCAATAAATATAACAATTTTGGTCAAAAAATCATTATTGTAGAATAAGGTTGCCACATTTTGATATTTTCGTTCAAGCCATCCCTGATATCTCTCTAAAATGTTGGTTTTTTAGATAGATACTTTGGTATTAGGTTTATTTGGGACTATAAAAAGAATGAATAATGATAAAACACTTGTATAGCTAAAATAAATAAACACGGCAAATGCTTGATATATTTCTGGGCATTCGATGAGTAAAGAAATGAATTTTTGGGTGTGATATTAGATTATGAACCAAGCTGGCTATAGAGAAAAGGAAATAATGGTTTGCCTTTTGTGTAAGTTCGAGTAGTTTGCACCAAGTACAAAAAAAAACGTATGGTGATAAAACCCTACAATCCAAGCAAGAGATTACCTGGTAACAAATAGTTAAGACCCTACATAGGAAACAATTTGACATTTTTGTTTGCCATATATAATAATCCTGTGTTTAAGCCCTCTGTATTGGACATTGGTTTCAACACTGAAAAGAGTTAGGATAAAGGATGGAACATGTACAAGAAAAGGAACATTTCTTTCATGCAACTTTCACGAGTTACAGGATCACTGAGATTGGCAGTCAAAGAACTATGGAGGTATTTACAAAAGTAGAAACATTATTAAGTCAAATAACGCAAGACATAATAGAGAAAATCTAGGATATTAATGAATTGGTGAATAGACACCCAAAGACAGAAAAATCAATAGCTACATATACAAACGATACTATCTGGATAGGAAAACCCAACTTCAAATATCGACAAACTTCGAAAATGAAAATAGGTTTATCTATAACGAGGTAACTTGGGAAGAAAGCCTACAACGTATACATCGGGCTCATTAAATGCTAACAATATATTGTACAATTTTAAGGTATGACACAAATAACATATTCAAAAACGAATTAAATAGAATTTTCCGAACTTTCTCCTATGTTTGAGAAATGTCAGATACTTGGAAGCTAACTTAACGCTGACTTTGTAACATGTATATAACTCACCTATTATTGACAGAAAATCTTTAGTGTATATCTCTGAATTCTTAAAACTGACCTGGGCCCAATCCAAAATTAATAAGATTAGAGAGTCCCCGGATTCAATTGTTAATATTAACAGTATACCATAATATTTCTTGAATACTGTTTGATAATAGGAAAAAGATAAATATTGAAATTTTGAAGGGAACATTATCCCCCACAAGTAAAATGTGACAGTGAAATGTTGGAAGACGCTGTTGGGAATGCAGATTTGTCTTAATACTTTGTTTTAATTAAATATATATAACAATTATTATTATTTTATATTTTAATTTTTTTTTTCTCTTTCTTCTCCTCTTTCCTCTCTCTATATATTAATCAAAATTATTTTAATCGCTATTCTTATTGATGAAAATCTAATTCTGTGCTTTTTTCCTATTTTGGAAAAAAAATAGAAGTTTATAAGAATTAATTCGTAACATCCTATACTTTTTGAAATAAGGAGCATGTGTATTTGAAAAGTTGTTATCTTGGTATGAAGGATTACTTCTAATAAAAATACTAGTTAAAAAAAAAAGAAGACATCTCCAGAATATCCATGAGACTTCGTCCATGCAGATCATGCGAAAACTAGAGAATCCCAAGGTGGTCCATCCAATAGTGCGTTTTGGAACTTGGATCACCTATTAAGTTATACCAATGTACAAAGCAAAGTCAGTAGATTTACAATGGTTGCACAACGGGCAATGCAAGCATATAAACTGCATGTGCTCCTTCTTTCATGAACTTAATAATCAAAGATATTTTCGGAATTCGAATCCACCCCAAAACCCAAAATGTATTACGGAACAGTAAGCAATGCCTGGCAAGTTTAAAAACAGCACAATACTCATGGACAACAAACAATAATAGTGCATAATTAGTCTTGTCAACACAGTTGAAACAGTCTGCAATGCAACTTATCTGCAAAGTCAGGTAAGTAAAACAACCGTTAAAATTAAGGAGGTATTTAGACCCAAAATCTCTGAGAGATTTAATATGCTGAGTTTTACACATTAAGATTTTTGTGAACAATTCTGATCATCTCCCACATTTGTTTCACTTGGGGGGGATCATCTCTAGTTCCTGCGAGTGTCAAATGCCTACTCAAGTCACTGGTATGATCCCCAAAGGTTTGCCTCAGAGGTTAAAGGTAATGGTAGGCCTGAGGAGTTGGAGATTGTAATTTTCAGTTTGGACTCCTCATGCTCCACAAACGAGCTCATGGCATTCCCAGTATGCGGCTTTTAATGGGTGGTTAATCATTCACATGATTCAAATTGATAAAAACTAAAGTCAAGCTCAGTTCACAAACTAATCTATTCACCCTCAAGCTCACTCTTTTAACAGGTGTTCACTTTTATTCTGTTCCAACCCATTTCTGGAAAAAAATCTCTCCATCTCAGTCTTCAAAAAGCGCGTTTAAGATTTAGTTTATATTTTTTATTAAGTAGTTAGTTTAGATTAGTAGTTTAGTTTATGGTTTTAGTAGTCCTGTTTCTGCCTACTATAGTTAGTTGTTTTATCCTGGTAGAGCTTTGTGTCAGCGTTAGAACAAACATTTAAATGTATAAACGAAAATGAAACAGTTTACAATTGTAAATCTGGTTACTGAATATAACAAAGATCTGACAACTAAGCCGCACATATGCGTTTCTGGAATAAAACAGCTCCCTGAACTATTTAACAAACTAATATATGGACTTACTTGAAATATTCAAGCAATGCAGAATCCACCACAGTTGAAAGGTGGGGTGTTTGGATTCATAACAAGAATAAATAGTAAACGAAAATGAGGACAACAAGTTTGGCAAATTTGACAGTTAAAAACAATTATTTTGTAGTCGTTCAGCAACGAATTTCCAGAGTTTACCAAGGTAGATATATGTCCAAGTTTAACCAATTGCAACTGAAGAATCAGTGCAGTAACATCTACTTGTTCATATGATTCCCCAAATATTCTCCAATATACAGACATTATTATGGGTGTTCAATTATTGGATATCCGTGGCATTCCATGTAATAATAAATACTCGTACTCACTGAAAAAAATGGCACAATTACTCCATCACATCTTCATTCCAGTCCAAGCAAACCCCGTAGCTGGTTACAAATATTATGCACCGCTTTTATTGTCGTGCAAAAGCATTGACTATTACAATAAAGATACAATAAAATAAAGAAATACATCTTCACAATCTCTCCCGATCTTCTCCGGCAGGAAAGTACAGGTGCCTGTCGCAGGTGGAATCTAGCGGAAAGTTCTGCAACACGTGGATGGCCTTCGGGCAGTTTTGAGAAATGATCTTTCCATCAGTACTAAAGCCTTTTTCTACAACAGCTACCACCTCCTCCCCCTGGAATGTACCATCCTTCCGTTTTGGATAATAATAACAAGTTTGAAACATACCAAAAGAGCCAACTCATAACTGATCCCGTCTCTCCAGACTTCCAATTGCAGACTGCCTGTGGGTTATTTTCATGTTCCACTAGGGTGCAATAAATCCTTTGTTCACAGAGTAAACAAACAGTAATGATAAAAACAGCAAAATAGCAGATGTGCAAGATTTGGGCAGTGCAAAATAGTGCAAGATTGCAGTGCAAAATATATGCAATGCTTTATGTTCACAAATTCATTATAGCAGCTGAGACAAGTCGTGCAGGTTCCGAATTATTTTGTTTATTATTGTCATGTGTACTGAGATATAGGGAATAGCGATTTGCATGCTATCCATCCAAATCATAATACAAAATACAACAGTCATGCAAATAGAAAATATATATCAAAGTGTGGAAAAAATAGAATGGTATAGCATCAAACTCGACGGTTACCAAAAAAAAATCCAAGCACCGCAATATGGAGTTTAAGATCGCCTTCACCGTATCTTATGGGAGGACCGCACAGTGTCTGAAACAGCAGAAAGAACCATCCTGAATCTGGGCACACAAGCTTATAATATTAGTATTTCCCAAAGGATCTATGACATGAATGCACGTTTTAAAAAAAAATTGAGAACCCAGACGTACTCGCCCAACTCAAACACAGGCCAGCATGGAACATATTTGCATACAACAAAGATCCCAACGTATGAGATGCAGGAGGATACCTCATGAAGAATCTGTCAAATGATGAATGGAGACAAAAGTAGTCGGAGTTCCTACTCTAAAAGGGAAAATGGAACAGTTGAAACAAAATAGGTCAGGAGTAGCGCAATTCGAGCCAGCTCTGCTTCAATGAGATCAGGGCCAATCATCATGGCTAACGTGTTGGTCGAGATCCTTCTACAGACTGAAGAAGGTCCGAGGAACGAGTGCGAAATGTTCCCATTTCCTTCGCTCCATAGCTGCTGCCGCACCCGCTGAGTTTCTCCAGATTTTGTCTACCTTCGTCTTCCAACATCTGCAGTTCCCTTTCTTAAACCATTTAGTTTCAAGGAAAATGTTTTTCTATTCCAGATTTGCTGTGCATGTACACTCCACTTCAAATTCCACTTTTTCTCTCCACCCTTTATTTGTAATCTCTCTCCCTTCCCTCTTATCTTGTGTTTTTTCCTCATCACTTTTTCCCCTCTTCAGGGGGGGGGGGGGGGTGGGGGGGGGGGGGGGGCATTCGATGGAGACAACAGTTTTGCACAATAGGACCAAACGTGAAAACCAAAACAAAATTCATCTGGGCAACCTAATTCCCCACATAGCCTAAATATCAGATGGCTGAATCTCAATCTCCTTAAAGCGATCATCGATTTTGCAGAATTTGATCCCAAATACAAGTGTTTAAAGGGGTTAGAAAAGCTAACTTTGACTAGAAAATACATCGCCACAGCTTAGATTCCTGTTAATGCTCCAAGTATAATGGATCATTGACCCAGCCACAAAAAGATATGTTGCCATGCCAAAGCATGAAATTCAGTGTCAGTACCCTCCATTCATCTCAACCGACCGGCCCCTAGAACTTACAATCCCAGGATTTACAAGGAGGACATAGCATGTAATGGGGTGGGAAACGATGATATCATTTGGCAGTATATCTCAGCAATACTTTGCACATGTGTACAAAGGTTTAAGGACAGGAAGGTAGGTGTGGTGAAATGAGCACAAAGACTCGTGCATTAATCTCTAAATCTATCTCCATCAGAAAAAGCTGGTGAATCCTCTGGCTGTTTGAGTGACTACCTGTAGTTGATATGTGTGTACACACCTTTAAATTGATAGTAACAATGTCCAGCTAACCACGTTCCCCACCAGGTTAGTATATGTGTTTATAACCCAGACGCCCCTACTACTCTCTCTATGATCGTGGCAAGACCACGTACACCAGGCTATATTATAATGTAAAACCATAATAACCATATAACAATTTTACAGCGGAAACAGGCCCTCTCGCACTTCCATCGACCATTTTGGGTTTTACGTCACTTTAGTCAGCGAACTCTTCTGCCTGACCATACCCCTCTCCATTCCCTTCATGTAATACCTTCCCTCATGTCTTGAAAATGATCAAAATGTTCCTTGGTGCCCCATAATGTTCACCCGTGTCCTGCCTGCAAGGACCCACATTTGACTTTGCGACCTTTTTTTCCCTTAAACATATCGAAAAAGCTTTTACTGTCCATCCTATTCCCTGCCACTCCCCTCATACTTCATCGTTTCTAGCCCATATTGCCCGTTTTGTTGCCATTCTGTTGTCCTCTGAAAGGTACCCAATCCTCCTGCTTCCCGCTACTCTTTGCTGGTTATACATCTTTTCGTTTAGATTTTTTCTATCCTAACTTCTCTGTCAGCCACGGTTGCCTCCTACTCACCCTAGAATCTTCTTCATTTTGAATGAAATGATCCTGGTCCTTCCGATTATCCCAGAAATTCTGCCATTGCGGTTCCACGTCATTCCTGCTAGGTTCCCGTTCAGTCTCTACTTTGGCCAGCTTCCCCCTCATGCCTTCATAGTCCCCCTTTCTTCAGGCCATCACGGCCACTTTCATTAAAGTCTCCTCTCAAATTGGCAGATTAAAAACTATTCATTGATGATCACAACCTCCAAGCAGTAACCGGACCTCGAGTTCCTTATCACATCGGTTAATTGGACAACACTAAATCCAGAATTGCTTTCATCTGGTCGTACTCCATTACAAGTTCTGCTCTAAAATCCATCGCGAAGGCATTCTACAAATCTCTTTCTTGGGGCCTGACCAACCTGATGATTTCCCTCCCAGCTACCTGCATATTAAATCAAACCAATCAACACAGTGGCATTACCTTTGTTACATGCAGTTTTAACTCCTGCTGCAACTTACAAAAGATATCCATGGCCTGGGTTTGTATAAATAACACCAATTTAGTGTCTCTTGCCTTTACAATTCCTCAACTCAAATCTACAGTGACTCGACCTCTCATCCGATCATCTTCCATCGCAAGGGATTGAATTCCATCCCTCCACCACTTGAGCTACCCCCCCTCCTCGGCACCTGCCGGCCCTGCCGATAGGAATGATAACCCTGAATATTAAGTTCCCAGGCCGATCCTCCTGAGCCACGCTCAGGAATCTCCACAAGGTCATATCTAAACTACCGCTAACTACCTCAACTCATCTACTTTACTTTTCTTATACCGTCGCGCATTCTTAATACAATACTTTCAATTCCTTACGCATCTCACACCTTCACATCATCCCTATTCACTTGCCATACCTCCCTATCCCTTTGTGACTTCCTTTCCCGTTAATTCAGGGGGTCATTAATACCTTCTCCACCCACCCCCCACCCACCCCCACCCCCCCCCCAACCCACCCCTCACCCCTCCACACCCCCCCACTCCACCAACCCCGCCATCCCCACCCCCGCAACCCCCCCAATCACCACCCCTCCACCCACCACCCTACCCACCCACCCACCCCCCCACCCCCTTCCCCCACCCAATCACACCCCCACCCCACACCCCCTCCACCACACACCCCCCCACCCGCCACCCACCAAACACCGCCCCATAATCACCACCACCCTACCATCACCCCCCCACCCATCACACCACCCCTCACCCACCACCCTCCCCCACCCACCCCGCACCCACACCCCACCACCCCCGCTCTCCAACCACACACCCACATCCCCCCACACACTCCACCCCCCCCCCACCCCCCCCCAACCCCCAACCCCCCCCCCCCCACCTCGCCCCCTGCCCGAGCCCCCCACCCCCCCCCCCCCCACCAACCCTCACCCCCCCACACAACACTCAACCCACCCCTCCTCATCTCCACTCCCCCCCCCCGCACTCATGCATCACAACCCCCACCGGGCACCAACCCACTCCCACCCACCCCCTCCCCCCCACCCCCCACCCACACCAACCCCCTTTGACGCGCGTTCCCTTTAACTCCATGGTCGACTATCTCATTTGACATCGCCCACCCCCCCTTTTGCAAAATAAATTACAAGAAACAATAAAAGACATAATAAAGAAGAGCAATGGAATTCTGGCAACTTCAGCAAAGGATTCCCCAGCCTTTTTTCGCAATAACTGGAATATTATGCCATGATGAATAGTATGCCAGGTGCTAAGTACTTTTCACTTTCTGGTAAAGACAGTAAATTGTGGCACATGGGTCCAAGGGATAGCAATAACAGATCTGATTCCAGCTGTCTTACACTTACAAATGAATAGTTTATTGTTATTAACAAACAAATAAAACTACCAAGTGATTGTACCACCCCATGGTAGCCAGCAGGTGTTATTACTTTGCACAGCTGGCAAATCATACCTCATGCCACAGACTGGTAAACTATAATGTTAAAGCATGAAACTCTTAAAAATGGGGGTGAATTCTAGATTCCTCATTCTACAAACGAATTGCAAATACAAAGCCTCTCACAGCAACACAGCCGCAATGGCTTTAAGGTTTGCCGCACATACTTCTCACGAGGTACTGTGCCTGATCAATTTACAACATTTCAGTTTAAATCTACTGCACAACCACAGTAGTTGTTCATATATATATAACACTCCCTGCTGAAAAAGCCTCAAAGTTAGATCTAGCATTGACATGTTTATGAAGGATATGCATGTCAATAACATAGTAATATTACTTAGTGTTATCACACCTGTGCAAAAACTCCACCCAATGGAAGTTTATATGTCTTCAACAAAAAAAATTAGCATACAGATACCATCTCCATACCATTTTTTCCTAAATGAAATGTAAGAAATATAAACAACCACATAAACATACCCACATACCGTATTTCCGCAATGAGGAACCGATTTTTTGAACCTAAAATAAGCTCGAAATGTATCTGCACCTTTGGAAGCCAAAGAGCTTGTTGACCAAGAGACTTGGGCAAATCGCTTGTAAAAACGGGGGAGGAGACGGACCAATGTGGCCTCATACAGGTCGGCAACCCACTGCCCGCAACCGAACTATGTGGCCCGCAGGGCTTTTTATTTCAATTAGTTTTCGCAGACTGCAAACTGCGCCAGTCCCGGGGCACCAGGCGACCTGTCTACAGCCAGTCCCGGCAGGCACTGGCCTGGAACTGCGCCAACGGGGGCCACCGAAACCGACCTGAACTGCAGACATTCCCGGACAACGCAGCCGACCTGGGCAAGCAGCTGACCTGGAACTGCAGCTTCATGGGCACGTAGCCAGACCTTGGGAACTGCAGCCATTTGGCTGGCAACAGCAGCCAATCTGGGGGTCAAGCGGCCGCCGGTACCAGCCCCCTGGGCAGAAGGCTTGCTAGCTCCCCCCGGGGCGGCCGCTCCCTTCCCCCTCTCCCCCACCTTATGTGATCTTCCTGGAGCCAGAATTCCCTGTCCCTCAGGACCTGAACCAACACAGCGCATTTGGGACAGCGAATCATGGAGGCTCCCCGGGCCAGATTGCCGCTTGAAGCAGCTTCAAATCTTCCTTTCTACTGACTAAACCAAACTCTTGATCCTATCCCGCCAGCCATTTTTCAAAATTTAGCAACTCAAAATGGGGATACGTCTTCAACGCAGGTGCGTCTTCATTGCCGGCAAATACGGTAGTCTGGACAGATTCTATTTTGGATAGGAGGTTTTCAAATAATTAAATGACCTCACCCCTCAAGATTTTCTTGCATGCTGCCCAATTGCTAGTGCTTCTGTGTATTTGAGTCTTGGAAGCAGATCCCTAAACTATTCAGTCATAATGTATAGGCTTCTAGCTGAAGGGGTGGGATGAGAAAATGTGATTTAGGTGCAAGCCTCAAAGAGATTCAGCTCAAGAAAATGCTTTTTTGATAAAAAAATAAGTCTGTGCTGTTCAAGGGTCATCATTTTCTAGAACACATGCTCAATTATAAACTACAAAATGTCTACTAAAACCAAACCAAGATACCATAAAATCACATACAATTTATGACACCGAAGAAAATTATCAGCACAAAGTATTTGGGATGGCGTTTCTGCTCTACCTAAAACTAAAGGGCCTGTCCCAATGTACGAGGTAATTCATGAGTTCTCCTGTGTTTTCCCCTGATTCGAACTCGGAGAATGTCCGTAGCCAGGTCCGTAGGAGTTTGTGGATGTCTCGTAGCGGCTCATACGAGTAAAAAGTAACAATTTCTTTCATCACGAGTGTTTTTTTACTCGTGGACATTTTTCCGTGTTGAAAAAACATCACGGGCTTACAGGATTTCCTAGAGTACCTACCGTTAGCATTACGAGCCGTTACAAGACATCCACGAACACCTACGGACCCACTAAGGACATTCTCTGAGTTCGAATCAGGGGAAAACTTAGGTGAACTCTTGAATTACCTCGTACAATGGGGACAGGCCCTTTACTTAAACCTTTTAGAGTCGACTTGCGACTAATGGGACCTGGTTACGAGTTAGTACGTCTTTGGAAAATGTCCCAGTGCCACTCAGACATTTTATAAACAAATGAGAAAAAGCCCAGAACTTTAAATAAATTTACAGCTATATAAATGTACTTCACCTCTTTTTCACTGTTTGCAAACTCTTCTCAAAAGTACTTCCAGAAAAGCATTATTGGAACAGCCTCACATGATAAAAGAACAAATGTACTGTTGGAGGCATTTCTCTTTACTCAAGCTGATTTATATACAAATTAAATTCTAAAGAGATTTTCAATTATTGCACGGATGAACGCCGATTCAATGAAAAGAAAACTCAATAGCGGAATGTTTAATACAAGAAAGCTGTGTCACTATAACACATCTTTAGTTTGGAAACATTTCCACGTCATTGATCTCCACGAGGTAAATATTGAATTGAACAACAGTGAAATTTTGGTTGATTTGAATTGAAAACATGCATTTCTCTCCGTAACAGTGAGGAAACAGGGCCACCAACCATGGGGCTCACAAGAAAGTGCCGCTGTATCGAATGGACATTATCCGATGTTTTACATCTGACACACCCCGTTACATGCTAGGGGGACAATTTACAGAGGGCATTATTTTCTACAAAAGGAAATCAGCCACTGAGGAAACACCATACATTACAACGTGATCGTGCCACATTACCACACAGACAGCACACAAGGTCAAAATCAAATCTCCATCCCTGTGAGGCAACAGCTCTACCAGATTCAATATAAATCTAGCAAACATAGAAAAAGGGGTGCAGGAGGATACTGAATAAATATGCAATGACAATGCAGCGGAATCAAGTCCGTTCAACACGATAATGTTTGTGCACATCAAAAAATCTACTCTGAAGTGCACAGTGTGATTTTTCACCTAAAGCTGCCAAAAATCAATTACTTTGTTGAATGGAAGACAAGAAGAAGACGCCGATGGAGAAGTACACAACAGGTAGGTTTTCAATTGCGAAAAAAAATGAGTTGGCTCTACTGGACTGATGACAGAAAACATGTTTGCTGAAAAATAGTATGGCTATCTACAATGGCTGGTCTACATTACTTGGCATTCTGACAGATGCAATGATAACAGGAACTACAGCATAGCTGAAAGGTTAATTGATCAGCAGTGGAATAATGCCCTTGGGCACAATAAATATAATTGAAGATCTCAACTGAAGTTAAAATAAAAATCTGCCGGCAATTGTTAAAACTGGGGAACTTGCATAACTTCTAATTTATCAGTCGTCGTCCCCCACCCTCCCCACAGGCATTTGTCCCAGTTAACAACAATGACGAAGGCATTTTAAAACAAAGTTTGCAGGTTAAATAAAACAATGTTGTTTATTCACACAAACTGTTCTCGTGCTGCCTGGGTCAATGTAGAGGTCAGGGTTTGGCACCTAGTCCACTCAGTCAATGCACAGACTTGAAAGTTTCGGGAGAAAAGCATCACTACTTTCTGAGCAAATCGAGTCTAACCACGCGGGCATTGGTAAATGATGCTACTGAAAACAATGAGATGTAATGTCTCAGGAGGTCTTTGAGATGAACAGCGTGGTCTCTTTAGTATATTATTTTATTCCTTTCTCCCTCATGTGTCTCAGAAAATGCTTTGAGGAAGATGAAAGAGGCATTCAGTTTTTATCTTTCATTATGAACTTATTGTGTTATGTTATCTAGAAATACTGATTGACAGATCTGTTGCTCTGTGCCAAAATTTCTTGGTTCAGTTTTAGTTTAATGACAATAAAACCAACTTTGATCTGCCAAAACCCATAGTTTCATCATCGCACAGACACCCAAAAGATAATGCTCGTTGTACAAATGCGTACATATCCATCGCACTCTCCTTATATGTGTGATAATATAAAGCCTTAAGCAGAAGTGAA
Source organism: Okamejei kenojei (assembly GCA_035221665.1). NCBI lineage: Eukaryota > Metazoa > Chordata > Chondrichthyes > Rajiformes > Rajidae > Okamejei > Okamejei kenojei. Next base: position 18,610,238 of record CM069147.1, read on the forward strand.
AGATGCCAAAACTGTTTGAGACCGTAAATTAGTGCTGCCAAAAGGAGTGCGGAGGATATAGTGTAGTTTTGCTTAACTGGAGAACAATATTGGAAGAGGAATACGGCACTTGGTCCCTGAAGCCCGCTTCAGCATTTAATAATCATGCTACAGATTTATAACTGCATTTCCTTTTTTTACTCTCTAACACTTTCAAGTCTTGCTTCAAGGACCAAGGAATTTTAGAAATATTTCAAATGATCCTTTTCAACACCATGAGATTGATCAAAGACAGTTAATCCTCAGGAACAGATTGCCACTTGTCTTCAAGGTCAGTCCCATTGTCAATAAGCAGCCTCACCAACATTTTATATAACTGCAACATGACCTCCCAACTTCTATACTCAATACTCGGATTGATGAAGGCCAATGTGCCATGTTTCAATCTTTTAGCATTCACATTGAGACATAGTTATAAATGATGTTGTTGATGCCCCACCTGTAATACTGTGCAGAGTTCTGGTCTCCTTACTATGAAAGATTATAGTAGCATAGCACACAGCCAAAGAAATTTAACAAGGTTAATTCATGAGATGAGAGGATTGTCATGGGAGGCTAGACAGCTTGGGCCTGTATTCCTCGGAATTAAGAATGTAAGTTGACCTTATCCAAACATAGGGGTCCAAAGGGAGTTTAAAGTATAGCTGTTGAGATGTTTTCACGAGCAGGAGGGACACAAACAAGAGCACTCGGTACAAAATAAGGGATTGGACATTTGAAACTAAGAACCGCAGAAATTCCTTTTCGGCGGGTAATGCATTTCTGTAATTATCTGCACCAAGATGGTGGAGTGCAAGAGCAAGATATTTTAACAGAATAACAAGATTGAAAAAGAGAAGAAATAATACACTTGAATGTGAAATTAAGCATTATGGGAACAGGCCCTGAGGAGGGGTGGAGGTCACTATAAACAGTCTTGATTATACTGGATGATGACCTGAAGTGCATAATGTCTATTTCTTGCTTGAATTTGCTTGCGATCTTCATTTTAAACAAAATTTCTAATGGATTTAATTGTAACTTCATTACTTATAAATTCAATTATAAGCATTGTTTTTAAAATTTGCAACAGCCCACCCTGCAATATGGTCACCATTATAATCTCCCCAAGCCCCAATCTACTCTTGTTAATGCTCAATCCATCGCAATATGCCAGTACCTTTTCACCGGCCTGATGCTGCACATTTGAGACTGGTTGATGTCAACCCTTGCAGCTGTCCATGAAGCCACAAATCAATTGTAATCACTGGAAGATGATAGCTGTCATTTGCTTTTGACTGACGACCACTGGTATTCAGTTATATTTGCTCGATGCTCAATCATGCAGGAAATTATTCAGCGTTTCCTGGCTCTTGCTCAGGCACAGTCTTCACTGTAAAAAAGAAAATTTAATAAATACAACCAACAAATATTCTTCATCAAAACATGCAGTAACCCCCAGGAAAATCCATAATACAATCGTATTACTGAATATCATTGAAGGTGCCAGATTCACAAAACCAAACAGACCTTCTTCTACATTCCTCGAGGAAAATGAAACAACACCAATAACTATTTCCTTTGGATAATGCAGTGTTATCACGTCTACAGTCCTTTCTCAAAACCAAACTCAAAATTGTGTCAGGCAGTGACATGGCATGCTTATTGGGTCTCAGATCCTGAATGGAGAGCAATATCTTGTCTTTAAAAAAAATGGTAGCATGTTTGTTTTTAAAGGATTCTAGGTAGTACATATATGAAACTAAGAATTATATCCACAAAATGCTTTTAAGATCAGGCTCCATCTGAATGAAATGCCAAACAAATGATTTGGACCAAACATATCTCACATTTTAAAATGTAGCATCAATAACAATGACCATGCAAATGGAAATCCAGACCTCCCAATAATGTAGTTGACCTGTGACAGTATTTCTACATGTGGCCTATAGGGCTATTGTCAAATAAAGTCCTTCATACAAAGATCACTCAGCCCCTCTTCATATTGAGCACTGTGTGGCCTTCACATTGAAATAAACTGGATAGATTTTACATTGATCTGGCAAATCAAAACAGTGTTTCTGCCGGGTTATCACAGAAAAGGTGCATTCTGTCAGAATATGTAATTCCATGTTACCATTACTATTGAGCCAGGGGACAAACCTGTGCTTCCAACGAGTTTAGGATGCTAGGACCAAAACTGGGCACCTTATTTAAAAGATCTATCAGTTACAAAGCAGGAATATGCACGCTAAACTGAAAATGTTAATTGACCCCACACTTAAATCAGATCAGATTAAAGGTCTAAAGCCCCACTGCATTAGCGTGAATGGCAAAGTACATTAAACAAGGAGTCGGAAATGGTTCCGAGGACATTCCTATCCTCAAAGACGTACATGAATGTCAATGAATGTGATGGTATGCAGCTATCTTCAGCCAGAAGTTGAGTGGCTGATATATCTCAGCCTCCTTCTGAGATTTGCCCCACTAACTCAAAGTTCTTAATCAACGATTCAATTATTCAGTGACAGGAAACTGCAAACCTCCACCAAATGGATGTGTAACTGTGAACCCTGACACTCAATGACATCACATGAAATTTCTCCACAATTAACATCATCACATTAAGGTCAGTGAGAAAATTCTAAATGATCAGATATTTGGAGGTATTGTAGCAAGTCAAAAGGCCAATACTAATGCAGTAGTAAACTTTCCTCAACAATTTTACACAACCCTTTTTCCATGAATAAGCTCAAGAGTGAAATTATTCAGTTTGGTCCAGTCAAGACAATACTTAAGAACCTCAAAAAATTAATCCATGAACATTGCTCTCTGTTTGACTGCAGCCCATCCAACATTCTCGTCCACTGAGGATATTCCATGTTTAACACCATCAATGAAATAGAAAATAGAAACATAGAAATTAGGTGCAGGAGTAGGCCATTCAGCCCTTCGAGCCTGCACCGCATTCAATATGATCATGGACTGATCATCCAACTCAGTAATCCTCGTACCGGCCTTCTTCCATTACCTTGTTCCCTTAGCCACAAGGGCCACATCCAACTCACTCTTCAAATATAGCTAAGACCTGGCTCAACTACCTCTGGTTGCGGAGAGTTCCAGTGACTCACCACTCTCTGTTGTGAAGAAAGTCTTTCTCATCTCGGTCTTAAGGATTTTCCCTTTTCCTTAAGTGTGACCTTGTCCTGGTTCCCAACACGGGACAATTCTTCTTGCTTTTAGCCTGTCCAACCATTAGATGTTGTAGGTTTCTATAAGATCCCTTTAATCTCCTAAAATTCCCAGGAGAGTATAAACCGAGTCTATCCAGTCTTTCTTCATTGGGACAGTCTGGACATCCCAGGAATCAGTCTGGTGAACCGTCTTGCACTCCCTCTTGGCAATAATGTCCTTCTCAGGTTTGGAGACCAAAATGCACGCAATATTTTTGCTCCAGGGTGTCTCTCAAAGTACCCTGTACAACTGAAGTAGACCTCCCTGCTCCTCTACTCAAATCCTTTTTGCTAGGAAAGCTAACATACCATTCGCTTTTTTCACTGCCTGTTGCACCTGCATGCCTACTTTCAATGACTGGTGTCATGGACACCCAGGTCTCGCTGCATCTCCCTTTTCCTAATCGGCCCACAATTTAATAATAGTCTGCTTTTCTGTTTTTGCCACCAAGTGGATAAACCTCAATTTTCCACATTATACTGCACTGCCAAACATTGCCCACTCCCCCCCCAGCTATCCAAGTCACCTTGCAGTCTCCTAGCATCCTCTCACACCTAACACTACCCCCAGCTTAGTTAGTCATCGCAAAACTTGGAGATATTGCCTTCAATTCTCATTACGATCATTAATATATATTGTAAAATAGCTGGTGGTCAGCACTGAGCCCTGCGGTACCCACTAGTTACTGCCACTGCCATTGTGGAAAGGACCCGTTTACTCCTACTCTTTGCTTCCTGTTTGCCAGCCAGTTCTCTTCCACTTCAATACTGAACCCTAATAACCGTCTGCTTTAAGTTTGTATACTATTCTTTATGTGGGACCTTGTCGAAAGCCTTCTGGGAAGTCCTGATATACCACATCCACTGGTTCTCCCTTATCCACGCTACTAGTTACATCCTGAAAAATTCCACAAGATTAGTCAGACCATGATTACTTTTGTGAATCATGCTGACTTGTCCAAGGAATTTCACACTTTCCAAATGTGTTGCTATCCTTCTTTAATAACTGATCTAGCAGTTTCCCACTACGAATGTTAGAAAATGGTCTGTAATTCCCCGTTTTTCTCCTTCCTCCCTTTCTTAAATGAGGGGTTACATTTGCTTACCCGCCAATCCTCAGGAAATACTCCAGAATCTAAAGAGTTTTGAAGATTATCCATAAGCTCTCCACTATTTCCTGAGCTACTTCCTTAAGTACTTGGGATGCAGCTATTGCCCTGGGATTTATCGGCCTTTAAGTCTATTCAATTTACCCACACACTTCCGACTGACCTGGATTTTCACTCAATTCCTCTTTGACCCACAGTCCCTGCTTTTCAGGCAAGCTTATTTATGTCTACCTTAGTGAAGACGGAACCAAATTAGTTTTCAATTTGTAGCATATCCTTGTTCCCATGATCAATCACCTGTTGCTGATGCAAGGGACCTTCATTTGTTTTAATAACCTCTTTCTCTCACATTCTCTATAAAAACTTTTGCAGTCTGTTTTTTGTTCCCAGCCAGTTTTCTTTATATCTATTTTTCTTTCCTAATTAAGCCTTTGTCCTCCTCTGCTGGTCTTGAATTGTTCTCCCAAGTTCCTTGGTATGTGCTTTTTCTGGCTATTTGTAGATCTTCTCTTCTTTGTTACTATCCCTGATTGCCCTTGTTATCACGGATGCACTACCTTCCCGATTTATTTTTTTGCCAAAAATGGGGATGAACATTTTTGTAGTTCTTCCATGCAGTCTTTAAATGTCTTCCTTGTATATCCACCGTCAACCTTTTTGAATTAATGCAGTCAAATTTGGCCAATTCACGTCTCATACCCTCAAGTTACCTTTCTTTAGTTCAGATTTTGTTTCTGAATTAACAATGTCACTCTCCATCCTAATGAAGAACTCAACCATTTTATGGTCACTCATTGCCCAAGGCGGGACGTAACAACAAGACGGCTAATTACCCCTTCTCAGTACACAAAAACAGTCTAAAAATTGGCCTGCTCTCTGTTGTTCCTGTTCATGTTGATTTTAGATAAACTATCCCGCCTACATTCCAAAAAATCCTCTTCCTCAGCACCCCTGCCAATTTGATAACCCAAGCTATATGTAGATTGAAGTCACCATTATTACTGTTTTGCCTTTGTCGCACGCATTTCTAGTTTCATGTTTGATACCCATCCCCAAACATCTTGCTATGTTAGGTGGCTGAACAACACCCACCAGCGTTTTCTGCCCTTAGTGTTTTTGTAGCTTACCCATACCGATTCCACATCCTCCAAGTAATGTCCTTCCTTTCCATGCTTTTATCTCCTCTCTAACAGCAACGTACCCCACCTCCTTTCCTTTCACTCTATAACCTCCTGGATATTGGAATATCCCTGATGTTCAGCTCCCAGCCTACGTCACCCTGGAGCCATGTATCCGTGTATCCCCACTATATCATAATCATTAATATCTATCTGCCCGTTCAACTCGTCCACACTTATTACGAATACTCCGTGCATTGAGACACAAAGCCTTCAGGCTTGTCTTTACAACGCATTTACTTATACAATTTTGCTGAAAAGTGGCCCTTTTGATTTTTGCCCTGGTTTTGTTGCTGCCACCTTTACCTTTCACCTTGCTACCTAATGGCTTCTAACCTCTTTTACACCCTCCTGCCTCTCTGCTCTGGTAATCCCCTGCCACATTAGTTTAAATTCCCCGACAGCCATAGCAAACACTCCCCAAGAAAATTGGTTCCATTCCATTCAGGTGCAAACCGTCTGTTTGTGACCGGGTCCCACCTCCCCCTGAATGGTCCCAGTGCCCTAAAAATTGAATCCCTCCCTTGCACACCTTTCAAGGCACGTTTTCAATTTGAATTATCCTCCTATTCTACTCTGACTGGCCGTGGTATGGTAGTAATCCGGAGATTTACTACCTTGAGGTCCTACTTTTAAGTTTATCTCTAGCTCACTAAATTCACCTTGTAGGGGACCTCATCCTTTTTTTACCTATATCGTTGGTGCCAACATGACCACGACAACTGGCTGTTCACCTCCCCTCCAGAATGTTCTGCAGCCGGTTCAGTGAAATCCTGACCTTGCACCCAGGGTGGCACATACCATCCTGGGAGTCGCGTTTGCGGAGCACGACAGAAACGGCTATCTATTCCCCTGGACAATTGAATACCTATTAATTGCCCTTCCATCTTTTTTCCCCCCTCATGGCTGCAGAGCAAAGGTGCATGAACCTGGCTGCTGCTGCATTTCCCATTGATGAGCCTCTTCCCTCAACAGTATCAAAATGGTAAACCTGTTGTTTAAGGGAGCGGAGGAGGTAGTAGGGAGATGACCCGAGGGGACTCCGCACTGCCTGCCTACTGCTTTGTATGGCTATTGGCACCTGTTCCCTTCTTGTCCTCCTACCTTTTGTCTGCGGTGTGACCAAGTCACGGTTACGTGCTATCCACGACTTTCTCCGCATCGTGGATGCTACAGTATGAAACTCCAGCGCCGTTCCAATCGTTCACTGCGGTCTGACAGGAGCTAGCCAGCTGGGAACACTTCCTGCAACGTAGTCCACCAGGGACACCGACCATCTCCCTGATCTCCACCATGTTGCAGGCTGGAACTAACCAGGGCCAATCTCTATGCCATTACCTTACTCCCAAATTTACTAAAAAAACACAAAACTTATCCTTTATACTTTACTTCTAATTACTAAATCCCTACTCCAGAATCCCTCACTTCCAGAAGGGCAGAAATGTAAAATAGTAAACCGGGGTTGCACCCAATCAAGATGCTTCCTCGGGTCCTCTTCCACAATCAGCGGGCCTTTCTCAAAAAAACCCAAAAAAAAAACCAACTTCTCCAAATGAACGTTATGGATTTCGGTGTAAGCCTCTGAAAACACTAAGCCCCGCGCTAGATTGTAAACTACGTCGGGTGTCGCGTCCTCCCCTCCTTTCACTTCCTCCAAAGGCTATGTGGGCCTCTGAAAACACAGCCCCGCGCTAGATTTAAACCTCCTTACGGTCGGGTGTGTCGTCCTCCCCCTCCTTCACTTCCCTCCAACGGCTCCTGTGGGCCTATTGAAAACACAAGCCCAGTCCTGCGCTAGATTTTAAACCTACCGGTCGGGTGTCGATCCTCCCCTCTTCACTTCTCCAACGGCTCCTGGGTGGGCCTCTGAAATCAAATGGCCCGCGCTAGAATTTTAAAACCTACGGCGGGTGTCGCTCCTCCCCTCCTTCACTTCCTCAACGGCTCCTGTGGGCCTCTGAAAACACAAGCCCCGCGCTAGATTTAAATACGGTCGGGTGTCGCTCCTCCCTCTCTTCCCCCCCCAAAAAACTTTTTCCTCAACGGCTCTGTGGGGCCTCTGAAAACACAAGCCCCGCGTAGATTTTATAAACCCTTTACCGGTCGGGTGTCGCTCCTCCCCTCCTTCACTTCCTCAACGGTCTGTGGGCTCTGAAAACACAAGACCCCGCGCTCGATTTTTACCTTACGGTCGGGTGTCGCTCTCCCCCTCCTTCACTTCTCCAACGGCTCTGTGGCCTCTGGAAAAACAAGGCCACGCCTCAATTTTTAACCTTCCGGTCGGGTGTCGCTCTCCCCCTCTTCACTTCCTCAAAGGTACTGTGGGCCTCTGGAAAAAACATGCCACGGCGCTCGATTTTTTAACCATACGTCGGGGTGTGCTCCTCCCCCTCTTCACTTCTCCAACGGTTGTGGGCCTCTGAAAAAACAAGCCCCGCGCTCGATTTTTAAACCTTACCGGCTCGGGTGTCGCTCCTCCCCCTCCTTCCTTCCTCAACGGCTCCTGTGGGCCGCTCTAATTTAATGCAATATAGGCTCAGCTCATCCCACAAATAAGTTCAAAGGCAACTGGTACATAAGAGCCAGCTGAATATTCTCCTTAAAGTCACACTATCTTGAATTGGAAATATTTCCATCACATTAGGTGTAAATCCTGGACCTCTGCCAAATAGCTCTGCTGGAATACCTACACTTCACAGACAGCAGCTGTTCAAATAGCAGTTTCTCTTACTTGATCAGGAATGGACAATAAATGCTGGTCTTGTCAGTGATATGCAATGAAAACAGGATCAGGAACTTTATGTTTGCTGATTAAGCTAATCAAAATCCTGAAAATTCATTTGAGTCTACAGTCAAAACTGAAATACCACCTGATCCTTTAATAATCTAATGGTTCATGTGCTTAAAAGTAGTTTATTCATGATACAAAAAACAGTGACCTGCTCATTTCTGTGTAATGCCCATACGCACTGTTAACAATGTTCTACAGTGCAGCCAAACATTCATACTTACTTCACCAAGGGTAGTTTTGCAAACTTCGCCTGCTGCAGCTTCAAATTTAGGATCCGTTGTCAAGTTTAATTTATAGTTCCACAAAAGCTAAAAGAAATTGAAATAAATTAATATCAATGGTAGCCCACTTCATTAAAAGGGCTGGGATCAGTTAAGTTTTGTGATCTAATAACCAATTAATTACTCAAAATGATAATTTACTCAGACACATCAATTTGTTTTTCTGATTCAACAGCCTGATTGTTATGTTGAAGATAACAGGGAATAATTCGGGAGAAGCAACTTTAAAAGAGATTAACAGCTGGTACAGCAATATTCATTAGTTGAAAGGAAAATCACGAAAACCTTCTGAAAATCCAAACTTTAAGATCTTCCGGCCTTCTAAATCATTCAATTAGCTCAATTAAGTTATTTTCTTTCCACTGATGTCCTTCCTTTTCCAAAAACGTCAAATCTGTTACACCATGTATGTCACAATGATCCATAAAACAGATCCCATCATTTGGACATTAATTTTCAGTATTTCAATCATCAAAAAAAAAGTCAATTTGGAAGGCATTGGAGGAGAGAGAGAAAGTGAGGAGAGAACTAAGGGCCAAAACAAAGGCAAGAAAGTGGGTGAAAACATAGGGATGAAACTTAATGTGAAAAACAGCCATCCACTTTGGAGCACAAAACAGAAAAGCAGTGTACTTTAGTAAAGCTGACAGATTGACAAATGATGATGGCTGAAGGGACCAGAGCATTCTTCAGCAAAGCCAATGTGCACATGTAGTCAGCAATGAGAAAGTTGGCAATGGGACATTTTCAGTACAAGAGTAGAGATAATCTACTGCAATTATATAGGTGAATCAGCATGTTCAGAACTGTGGAGAGTTTCAGTATTCTTGCCCAAATATATTTGACCAAAGGAATTTAATGCCAATTCACAAGAGTAAGTACGAGAAAGCATTGAGTAATCTAGATATATTTTCTCTGGAATTAGAACTTATTCGAAATTAAAATTCTTCTGTGTTGGATGCAGGTAGGAATATTTAGTTTTGAACACAAGGGTCAGTTGACAGAATAAGGGGTAGACCATTTAGGATTTCTTCAGTGTGCTGAATCGTTGCAATCTGTCCTCTAAGACTAAAGATTCAGATAATGAGCTAATTTCAAAAGAGTGATTGATAAATCTCCTGATTTTAAGGGAGTCAAGGTATAGTGCAGGAAAATTGAAGAGGTAGCATGGGAAAGTGTAGATTTTCTTTGGGACTAGAATTAATTATGTATGGAACCAATCTGGATGAGGATACCTCTGAATACATACGATTTTTATTTAAGATAGAGCACCTGGAGAAGTCGGAAGTATGAAGCAGAAGGCTTTTGATGTTAATAGACACAATGTTGATACATCCCCAAATCTAGGTATATTAGGCTGCTAAGGGAAGCAAGGGAGGAGATAGCTGGGTTCTGATGGAGATTTTGGCATCTTGTTTTGCCACGGGAGAGGTGACAGAAGACTGGAGCTAATGCTGTTCTTTTATTTAAGAGCAACAAATATATGCTGGATAACCACAGGGTTGTAAACTGTAGGAAATTATTGGAGAAAATCCCAAGGGACAAAATTTGTGGACATTTGGAAAATGATGGTCTATGACAAGTACTAACATGAGTTTTTTTAAGGAAGTGAGCAAGAAGACTGATGAAAGCATGGTTGTAGACAATGTCTATATAGACATTACTGGGCATTTGACAAAGTTCCGTATAGTGGCTCATTCAGAAGGTAAAGACACATGGAAATCAAGGTGAACTGGCTAACTATATTTAAAATTGACTTGATAGAAAGCAGAGAATGGTGGTGGAAAGATGGTTTTCTGATAAGAAAGTTTGTGATCAGTGATGCACCAGAGATTGGTGTCGGTATCCTCGTCAAGTGCGATAGCTAGTAAAAAACAGGACGTGAAAGTAGGAGACATGATCAGTAAGTTTTGAGATGACATGAAAGTCGATGGTTGTGGATAACAAGGAAAGTTTTTTTTAAATGAGGATACAGACAAATGGAGCTAAAGTAGACAGGCAAAAAGCTCGGCATGGATGTGCTGGGTCAAAGGTTATTGGTTCTTTGCTTTACATTTATATGACTCAAGGTAAAAACCAGCCAAGATCTTGATGAACAGCAGACCAGACCTAAAGGAACAGGTGACTACATCTATTCTCAATTTTAGAGCACCAGTTTTATGGGCCATGCAACTTGTCTGAGAAACTGGAACATAAAACTTGGTATTTGCTCCTCTTGATGAGCCAGGTCCTTGATGGCATTACCAACCACGTGAGCATATTTTTAAGTTTACATTCTGATGCATTGGGCAGTGCACACAGCAATCGTACCCATCTTGTTATCCACTGTAAAATTAATGACGAAGATAAATAATGAAATAATCATAAACTAATCATTTCCTATACATGTTCATACAGTTAAGTGTGAAACATGGAGCAGAAATACGTTTTTTTTACTTACATGGTTGCAGTCTGAGGAAATTTCATCATCTGCCTGTAAAGGAAAACAACAAACATTAGCAACAGGTAGTAAAACTATCAGTCAACTGAAAATATTTAAATATGCACATTTCATTTTCATTCCACACGATCCACTCAATGTTGTGGGGAACGTTTACAGATTATCAGTGAAGTTGCTCTCTTTAATTAGGAAGGCATAATTAAAGATTACATGATGGATTTCGAACAGGAGTTGGCTACACATGGAATTTCCCATAGTCTAAACTGTACAAAAAAGGCTTTTCCAATAATTCAAAAACATATTGCAACCTTAAAAAATGCATTCAAATAACCAAAGTATTCTTTTTTTTTCCAATGGGAAAAATGTGGGTAGGATAAGTGAAAATGGGAAGGCTGTGGCCTAGCGTTTGGAAGAAGATAGGAAAAGCATGGAATAGGAATTAGGGGAGGAGGATGATGGAAATGAGGATGAGGAAGATGGGGTGGGCAGTGGGGTGGTAGAGAGAGATGGGAGGGGTGTGGAGGAGGGAGATGGGGAGGGGTGGAGGAGGAAGATGCCCCCTCCCTATCTACCTTCATTCCCACCCTCTCCTTCTCTACCCCCCTCCCTCTCTGCCCCTCTCCTTCACCCTCTACCTCCTTCACCCTCTACCCCCCTCCCTCTCTACCCCCCCCCCCCCACTCTAGAGATTGGAGAGGGAGGGTGAAGAGGAGGAAGAGGGAGTGCTGGGGGATGAGGAGAAATTAGCTGCGCCTGCGCAGTTGGCGGCAATGCGTGAGTGGTGCAATATTGTGTTGGGTGAACGGCTGGCGTTGGGGGGAACGGGTGAGTGTTGGAATCTTGCGTTGGGGGATCTGCACTTAGTCTAGTTACCAACTAAAACCATGAAATCAAATGGCTGCATTTATTGTATTTGAGAGTATTTTGGAAGTAAAAAGTCTTCTTTCCAAAAAATAAGCAAAAATATTGCATTTCACTAAAACAGTGACGATAAACAATAAAACACATGGACTGAACCCAAATTAAATTAAAAAAAAACATAATTAAACCCTCATTTATAATTCATGAACTGCGTTTTCTGAATGCATTACCTACCCTTTCTTTGTATTTGATTATTTGTGGAAACAGGGAACTGTAATGCTGGCTTACTAAAAAAAAGTTGTTTTTACTTTAGTTCCACACCGAAAATAAATTGTTAGGTATTAAGCACAATGATTCCCACTTTCCCCTTACACAACTCAACGGTAACATCCAATTTATTTTAACCTATCTAAAACAACAACAAAAAAGACCAGTTTGCAGTCACCTTCTTTCAAAATTACAAGGAGCCATAGAATTTTATTAACACAATGTAAACATGCACATGTACCTGTCTTGAGTACAACAAAAACCTTTTCAAATATATTTTAATGCTCAATGCTGTGCTTGCTACTCGCATATTGCATCTATTTCAGCATTAGCACTTCTGCAGCTCTGACAAGTGGTCTGGCAATACCAATCAAGTTATTAAGGAAAGGTCCTCACCTTTCACCCACCAGCTGGCAAATACAACACATAGTCCTCCGCCAGTTTCGCCACCTCCAATGTGGCCCCTCCACTCGCCACATCTTCCCATCTCCCCCCCTGTCTGCCTTCCGCAAAGACCGCTCCCTCCGCAACTCCCTTGTCAATTCTTCCCTTCCCTCCCGCTCTGCCCCTTCCCCGGGCACTTTCCCTTGCAACCGCAAGAAATGCTACACTTGTCCCTTCAACTCCCCCCTCCACTCCTTTCAGGGACCCAAGCAGTCCTTCCAGGTCCGACAGAGGTCCATCTGCACCTCCTCCAACCTCATCTACTGCATCCGCTGCTCCAGTTGCCAGATGATCTATATCGGTGAGACCAAGCGGAGGCTTGGCGATAGTTTTGCCGAACACCTCCGCTCGGTCCGCAATAACCAAGCTGACCTCCCGGTGGCACAGCACTTCAACTCCCCCTCCCATTCCGTATCCGACCTCTCGGTGCTGGGCCTCCTCCACGGCCAGAGCGAGCAACACCGCAAGTTGGAGGAACAGCACCTCATATTCCGCTTGGGGAGTCTGCATCCTCTGGGCTTGAACATTGAATTTTCTCAATTCTGTTAACCCTTGCTGTCTCCTCCCCTCCCTACCTCTCCCTCAGCCCTCGGGCCCTAGCATTCCCTCTCTCTCTCTCTCTATCTCTCTCCCCTACCCTAGTCGCACTAGCTTCTCATTTTCACACTACAAACAGCTTACAATGGCTTGTTCCCTTTATCATCGATACTTTTTTGCATATCTCTCATTCATTGTTCTTTATCTCCCCACATCACCGTCTATATCTCTCGTTTCCCTGACCCCTGACCAGTCTGAAGAATGGTCTCGCCCCGAAACGTTGCCTATCTCCTTCGCTCCTTAGATGCTGCTGCACCCGCTGAGTTTCTCCAGCCTTTTGTGTACTCTATTAAGGAAAGATATTGGGATTCCAGAAGGGGTCATTACAGCTGATAAAGATCAAGATAACTACATAAACCCAATAGCCCTTGGAATGCCATCAATATCTGTCCAATAAAGCTCAAGCTGTCTCGACCAACTTATTTATTGACACAGGCACATGTAAAATTTCACAAGCGTGACTGACAATTGCACTCAGGCAGTTAAAATGACTGACCCAGGTGTGAAAGTACTCAGTTGTCTTTGGCTGTTTCTAAATTGAATGTGTGGCACACCTGGTGTGGCAGGACGCACACAGTTAATCATGTAGATAGAACCATTTATCTGATCGTGCATTGCTTCATACTTCAGCAAGAAAAGTAAATTTGCAATTATAAACCTCAGGATACTCCAATGTTTAATGGCAGCAGATCTTGCATCTTTGAACCTTTTCAAATGTGATGTAGTCAGCACACAAAAGTTTATATTTTTGTTACAAGTCTAATTGTATCCCAAATAAAGAAATGCTTTAAAAAAGAAAACAAAGATTCCTTGAAGATAGAACAAGAGCTTTCAGAAAGACCCCGTGGTGAATCTATCTTTTGGATTATAATTCTTCTGTGCCATGGAACTTAATCAACTTTAAAAATTAGAGATCATGTCGACGTAGAAGTGCTTTTAATTCTATTCACCCCTTCTCTTCCTTCACTTTTCAATTTAACACCTTTATCAGTAAAGAATAATGCAACATGTTATGGTGTACTGCGAGTATGTGATTTCCACTGAAATTATTACAGATTGCAAACAAATAAAAGTGAAGTTAAGTGAAGCTGAAATACATTCTCCCATAGGTTGTCGTTAGTTTGTTTTCCAAAACCTCAAGTAAAATTTAAGCCTCATGCTGACAGGACCATCATAACATCATTACCTTCGGCAAAATGTCTGGCCTTTAAATGAAGCTGAAAGATCCCTGTGGGCAGATTTAAAAAAAATGTAGAATCCAAACTGGCAGAATTAAATGAAAAGTATGATTCTACCACAGCAAATGATGATTTAAGGAAATAATTATTTCATAACCAGTGGGTAAATCCGTGAATTTTGTTATTGCTCACTTCCGTACCCATGCAATTCTCTTTTCCCTCTCTTTAAAGCATAAAAATAGCACCATGATTATAGGTATCCTGATTTCCATCCTTTGTTCTACCTCTTTATTTAATGTAGAGTTGGATTTTGGATTTCATTCCACATACCTCACTCAAGGAACTATTCTGTACAGTGGGTCTGGAGGGAAAATATTGGTAGGTCACTGAATAACAGTATCAGAATGGAGATTAATTCCTTCTTTTCTAAATATCCAATTTCTTGCTATGGTCTCTGGACAGCGATTCTGAGCAGAAATCGATTCAAGTTGTTATTCTGGAAATTTGACTACATGTTAAACTAGTATTTTTCAAACAGAGCAATGAAGTAATTGCATTAATATGGAAATCAGTAGCTGCAACACAACATCTGAGTGACTACACAGAACTGATGGCTACGGAAAGCAAATGCAAATCCTTGTAACAAAATATCTGGTCGTGCAGATTATAAGTTGAGACAATTACAGTTTGAACCCACTACGTTCTGAACAGTTACCAACACATAATGGTTCTCAAAAAAACTCTGCAAAATCATGTCAGTTTCGATCCTCAAAAGACAACAAAAGCGAAGATATCAAATCAATGAGCCGAAGACAAAACAGAATCGTAGATGCTGAAGATTCACCTCCAATATCCTTTTTCTGCAGTCCTGGCAGAGTAAGAAAACGGATCTCAGACCGAGGAGGAAGTAGATGGCTGGCTGAGGTTTCTGCTTCTGGTGGAAATGCAACTATGGAATCAACAAGGACATGACTAAGCTCACCTACAATACTCACTGGTTAAATAGACTTTCACTTTCATTTAACTGGCATCCCAAAAATGGCTTTGAAAACATCTCCTGCGTATATAAACAATATGACCATTTGTGCGGTGTCGAAACTGCCAACAACAAAGCAGAGGTGACCCCAATCAACATTCTGAATCTACCAGTTCAGGATTTGGGTGCTTCACATGAAATTCTCATAGTTTCTTCAATCTGCTCTCATTTCTCGGAAGGACTGGAGCCCTAGTCAAAGGCCTATACATCATTTGCGGCCCACATTGCTATTTGAGTGATTCGGGTGCGGTGGGCATATTCTGCTCATCTGTCCGTCCATATCTGGCAAAAGTGAGCAATACTGATACAATAGCCTGCTTACTTAAGATGGACACCATGATATTAAATCACACATCTGCATGATGATATGGCACAAAAGGCATTTACACTGATGACAACACATGATGCACATAGCAGTGAAGAATGTTGCTCAATGCAATAAAATTAACACCTCATACTTATTTACTCAGAAACAAAATAATTAACATATCAATCAGCACAACTTAAAAAAAAACTATCATTAGCAAAAGAAGCCCTTGATGCACAAGCAATATACAAATCTGTGCTTGTACTATATCCACCAATGCTTCTGTTCCGTCCTTATGGAGCAAAAAAAAGATTTTGGCCATTTACTAATTCATAAAATAAACCAAAGAACCTAACTATATGATTGATAATACAACAAATAAATAATAACCTATTTGATACGTGATTGACAGCTTTCAAAATTTGTCTTGTTTTGAAAATACAGATAATTGTTGTCATGTACTCATAACAACAAAAAAAGATGTATTACCCTCCTATCGCGTATCAGGCTCTCCTTGTAAGTCTTCAAATACCAAATTTTGCCATCCATAAATATGTTTTTTTTGTTATATAATGGTGGAACTATAAAATGTCCAACACTGCATTTCCTGCAAAGGAGATATTGTAGTGCACAAGAGAACAAAGCTGGAAATACTCAGCAGATCAAACACTAACTGGGATGAATAAAAGTAGATTGTGTGACCACACTACAAGCATAGTTTTGAGCTTCCAGTTGTTTGCCACTTCAGTCCACTGTCCCATTTTATTCTAACCTTTTTTATTATTCATCTCGTACTCCACAGCAGGCTCACTCAACATCATGATCAACAATTTTAGCTGGCAACCACTGATTTTATTTCATAAAGCAGATTACCACCTATACCTCCTTGGATCCCAACATTTGTTTATTTGTGCATTTCTCCTCCTTTCAATTTTCTCCAATTTGTCCAGCTTTCCATCATTTAATTATTTCTTCAGCTACCCATCATCTCTGTTTCAACAAAAAACATGCAATGTTTATAGCATTGTATATGACAAAACCTTCTCGTCATAAGTCTAACAACTTTCAAAGTCACGCCAATACATTCTGCACCCTCACCACACTGCTTCTTCCAAGTCACATTCAAAGCATAGGCTCCCCAATGCATCAACTGAGAGAATGGCAAAAACCTTTATTGCTACGTTTGACTTGACTAAGAGACTGTCCTGAGTGAATATGAAGTTATGCATTAAAGTATGACCCTTTTATATTTTCAATAATTAATCTGCGTTAGGGTTAGTCTGAAAACTGTTTTGCCTTTATCAGACCCTAGAAACATTTATCAAAACTTCTGTCATAATTAAATTCAAGTATATTTTAAAAACTGGAACTGGAAGGAATCACAGATGCTGGTTTAAACTGAAGATATACACAAAAAGCTGGAGTAACTCAGCGGGTCAGGCAGCATCGCTGGATAAAAGGAATACATGATGTTTCAGGTCGAGACCCAACTTCAGATAGAGTCAGGGGAAAGGGAAATGAAAGAGGGAATCTCCCTGCAACTAAATGCAATTCCAAAGATCTCAATGAGTTGGTAACAGGATGATGGGCTATAAAATTCAAATGTAATTCATTACTACGGCTGGAGGCAAACGACTATGTGAACTTTCAGGTTTGCAAATAATAGTCAGGGGACAGTGGCTTTTGGGGTGGTCATGGAGGGGAATGGAAAAAGCCTGCCCAAAAAAATGAATAGCCATCTATTCGATTAAAAATATATTTAATTATGTTTTTTTCTGAATGGTCTCCACAATTGACTATAGACTTATTGGGAAGCTTTCTTAATCCATTCTCTTTGGTTGATAGCCTTAGAGATAAAGGATGTTGATATTGGCCACTCAGATGCTTGATCTGTGTTGACCCATTTCCTGCACCTTTCCAGAAAATGTATTCGCATATAGTTGTAGTTTCTTATGGAAAATCCATTCGTCAGCAATTGACCAACATTAATTAGGCGAGACAGAGGTTCACTAGTACTTGCTCTAACCATATCTACTGCATTCAGTGCTCCCGGTGGCTTCCTTTTCATCGGCAAGACCAAGCGCAGACTATCTACTTTGGTCCACCAAGGCCTGCTGGATCTCCTGCTTCCCATTCTGACCCTTCTGTCCTGGGCACTGTCCATTACCAGAGTTAGGACGCAAGGCCAACTGGAGGAACAGCACCTCATATTCCACTTCGGTGGTTTATATCTCCCCCCACCTACATTTCTTCCTCTGGCTTCATATTTTGTTCTTCTCCTATCTTTATCTCACACCTTTTGCATTTTCATCTCTGGCCTTTGTTGAACCATCTGTCAACCAGCCTATCACTTTTCTGACTGTCCTGCACCCATCTCTCTTGCAGCTTTCTCCCCCCATTATAATCAATCTAAAGGAGGGTCCCGATCAGAAACTTCACCTAATCGTGTTTTCCAGAGATGCTGCCTGACCCGCTGAGTTACTCCAGCATTGTGTATTTTTTGGTGTAAATGAGCATCTGCAGTTCCTTTTGTATTGCAATTATATTATCTCATAATTTAAAATTAAATTGTGGAGAAAAGCAACTTTCAAATAGGTTAATTTCAAATAGGTTAATTTGTGCAACTTGAACAATAATTTGCCCTCAATATCTCCTCAGTCATTATCAACTTGAACAGACAGACTCGGATTGTATGTCAATTAAGCATGCTTTCTTCCCTATTACCAAGCTGGAGAAACTGAGATGGTTAGCCAGCATCTGTGGAGGGATACAGATACAGATAGATTTTATTTGTCACATGTGCCAATTGGCACAGTGAAATGAAGTCACCATACAGCCAAAAATAAAGAACACAACACAGAGTAGACAGAAATTCAACATAAAACATCCCCTCACAGTAGGATCAAAATTTCCCACCGTGAGGGAAGGCACCAAAGTCAGTCTCTTCCCGATGCCCCCCAATGTTCACCCATGGTCAGGGCCTCCCCGAGCCCTCCGCTGTCGCCGCCACGGGCGGCCTGATGTTCAGGCCCGCTCCCCGTGGAGATGTAAGTCCGATGTCGGGGCTGGGGGGACGTCCTCAGTGGCCTGGACCCCGAGTCAGCCCCCTCCTACCGGAGTCCGCGGCTCCCAAAGTCCACTGGCCGCGCCGGGTGGAGATGCAACGCTGGAAGCCCTCGGCAAAGGGCCCCAGGACTCCATGATGACGGTCAGCGCCACCCGCGTTGGGAGCTCTCTAAACCAGAGCTCCACGATGTTGGAGCGGCGGGCCAACGCTCCGGAGCTCCAACGGCGACCCAGGTAGACATTGCTTGCTCCGCGGTGACTCCAGCGCCGCCGCTGTTGCAGCTCTGGTCCGGTTCCCGATCCCCAGCAGGAAAGGCCGCTCCGATCCAAGAGGTAGGCCGCGAGGTGGGGGCGAGGACTCGACTTGGAGAAATAGTCGCGTCCCCGCCAGGAAGCGACTGGGAGTTAGTTTCCCCCTTACCCTGCCCCCTGCCCCCCTCCCCCACGTATAAAAGTCAAAGATTCCCCATAAAACACACTTTAAATTGACTAAAAATTAAAAAAAGAGGAAAAACAAACGGGCTGCAGACAGAGGCTGCTGTCAGGGAAATGGACCCACGGCATTTCAGGTGGGGACCACTCATCAAGACCAATCTTGAAGGGTCACAAATCACAATATCATGTGTCCATTTCCTTCCGCAGACCAACCTACTGAATTCCTCCAGCAATTAGTTGCTTTTTTAAACTCAAGATTCCACTATCTACAGTTTCTTTCTCTGTGATATTTTTTAGAGGTTTTCCTCAATATTTGCAAAAGGAGCACTGAATCGGATGCCTACAACTAGGTATGTTACAATACCTACCTTTAGCAGCACTGCCGTTCTGCCGCTCCCCGTGTGCGTGACTTTGGCGCCTTTCAGAGGGGGGCGGGTTTAAAATCCCGTTTTTCCCTAGACAGTCCAAATCGATCCATGTCGGGCGATTTCGTCGCTAAAAAGAAATCGCTCCGACATTTCATTCATGAAGTTATTTTTAAACTACGCTAGATTATTTATTAACTAATCTAACCGCAACGTTCTAATCCACCGCATTCCACTAAAACCCACTCGCAAGTTGATTTAAATGGCCATTAATTTACAGGCATTAAACACTAAATTCCTTCCATTTGGCCTATACATTCATGAAAATGAGATTTAAAAATCATGTTATATTGTGGATTATTGTGTGAATGTTATTTGGACACTTAGGCACTTTAAAAATGTTTATCATTTCTCAAGAAATTGATAGATGTTTAGATCTAGTAATTGAATTTTGTAATTAGCTACAATTAGATAACTAATTATATGCTTTAATTTCAGGTCATCCAAGTAATATTGTTTCATATTTGTTTCAGAATGCTTCAATCTATAATAACTGAACATTTCATCGAGTTCTCTTAATTTTTAAGAAAGTTATGGGTTTTTGACTGTTCTAGATCACAGCTTTTGTGTTAAGTCAATGGAAAGGCAATGGGGAACAAGATGCTAATTTCCAAGTATGAAAATGGCCATAACTTTTTAATACTGAAGATATGACAGTGAATTAGGTGTCAAATTAAACTTCTTTTTATGCTTTATCTGATGGGATAAATTGCAGACTTGATTTTTTAAATCTCAACATTTTGTAACATTGCTACTACAACATCAGAGTGCAGTGTTTCTCCTTTAACATTTGCATATTAATAGGCAAATGGAGGCAAAGGCTTCCATGTTGCACATATTCAATCATAGGGCTCTAGATAAAATGGTTGCTGGCAAATTCACATGAGAACACATTTTAAAATGGTATACTCCATTCTTTCTGTCAATAAAGTGTATTGCAAAGTTTCAGTGCAAAACAAAATTTAAATATAGAGACGCAGAGTCTACTTTATCATTAAGTTGCTAGACTTCAAAATCTACAATTACAAGTGTTCTAATAAAGGGAAATGTAGAGTGTTCAAATATGAACTGATGTTCTATTTGGGGAACTGCGCAACTGATGCGGTTGCTCTTGTCCCACTAAATACAATTTATTTCCAAGTAGTGCTATTTTTAATACATATTTCAGGACTTGGGCATGCAATGTAAGCCTTTAGGCTTTAGATGACACAAAATTCAAATACAGTATTCAGCAAGAAAGATAGCTTCCAGAACAGGCTGATTGATATAGTGGACCAACGCATATCCAGTAAGTTTCAATGCAAAAAAAAAATCCTGTTGCTTACTTTTGACAGAAAGAAGCTGCGGTGGAGGGGGAAGCAGAGTAGTGGACAAAGCAAAGGGAGGAGGTGGAGGCCAGTAGGTAGTGAGAGGGAAGGGAGCCCCACAGTGACCAAGGGTATCCTGTTGTTGGCAGCAGCCTGAAGAAACCACTGCCGACCAGGAGCTACAACGCGAGCCGCAACAGCCGCACCATGTGGCAGCTGAAGAGGGCTCGCTGGTGAACACAGCGGCGCCTAGTTTTAAGGTGAAACGACAGTGTTGGAGTAACTCAGCAGACTGAATCAGTCTGAAGAAGGGTCCTGATCCGAAACGTCACCCATGCATGTTCTCCAGAAATGCTGCCTGACCAGCTCCGTTACTCCAGCACATTGTGTCCTTTTGTGT
This sequence comes from Okamejei kenojei, assembly GCA_035221665.1. Classification (NCBI taxonomy): domain Eukaryota; kingdom Metazoa; phylum Chordata; class Chondrichthyes; order Rajiformes; family Rajidae; genus Okamejei; species Okamejei kenojei. The sequence continues at coordinate 18,631,611 of CM069147.1, forward strand.
ATTAACCATCAACTGCAGTTTTGTTTAGAAACATAGAAATTAGGTGCAGGAGTAGGCCATTCAGCCCTTCGAGCCTGCACCGCCATTCAATATGATCATGGCTGATCATCCAACTCAGTATCCCGTACCTGCCTTCTCTCCATACCCTCTGATCCCCTTAGCCACAAGGGCCACATCCAACTCACTCTTAAATATAGCCAATGAACTGGCCTCAACTACCCTCTGTGGCAGAGAGTTCCAGAGACTCACCACTCTCTGTGTGAAAAAAGTCTTTCTCATCTCGGTCTTAAAGGATTTCCCCCTTATCCTTAAGCTGTGACCCCTTGTCCTGGACTTCCCCAACATCGGGAACAATCTTCCTGCATCTAGCCTGTCCAACCCCTTAAGAATTTTGTAAGTTTCTATAAGATCCCCTCTCAATCTCCTAAATTCCAGAGAGTATAAACCGAGTCTATCCAGTCTTTCATTTCTACTTCATACAATGATAATTCTTTACTTTGTTACAATGGATAATTGGCAATAATGGACAATAATCACCGCTCTCTCTCTCTCTCTCTCTCTCCCCCCCCCCCCCCCCACGGTCTGTTATAATGAGGGTTTACTGTATTGCAAAGTATTATGCTCAGAATTCTGAACAGCAATAAAATGCTCTCCAGTTTGAAAAACCTTTCACTGCCATTCCACTTCCTGCCTCTTTCTTGACCTAATTTAATGTTATTGTTTTTCATTTAGTCTATTATACGGTATTGTGTCAAACAATCCTAATATAGGTATTTATCTGCTCATTTTGAAAACTTAAGTTTGGTCAACACAGCTTGTCGCAAAAATTCCAATGAAATATGATAAACCCAAAATATCAACTGGTTTGCCCTCTCACATACAGTGCCCTACCTACTAGGTTCCTCGATTTTCAGTTCTTATCTTGGGTTGAAATTATGATTTATTTGCACCGTTTAAAACAACCAAATTAAACTTGACCTGATTATAGTATCTAAAGGTTTCCCAGCAAATGTTTACGATTCTAGATATTTCCCCACTCGGTTTTCTTTTTTTTTTAAACGGGTGGAACATTTACAATCCTTCAGTTGTCTGTTATCTGCCCTATATCCAAAAGAAGATTGTTAACCGAGCACAATTACTAAAGGGCCTGTCCTCATGGTCGCGTTGAGGCGCACGGGCTTCGAATGGCCGCGCAGGGCCGGTCCACTGAGAAGCGCGGAGGGGTATGTAGTTGTGCGCGACATCGCGCCGGGCTCCGAAATCTTCGCGCGCCAACGGCCTGTCGCGTAACTGACGGCCAAAGTGGGACAGGCCCAAGCAATGGATGACGTTTCAGGTCGAGACCCTTCTTTCAGACTGAAGAGTCTCAACACGAAACATCACCCATTCCTTCTCTCCAGGGATGCTGCCGGTCCCGCTGAGTTACTCCGGCATTTTGTATCCATCTACAAATGACGTCACGCGCTCCAGATGGCTGTGTGGGCGCATGAAATAGCGCGGGACCGTCGCGCCTCAACGCGACCACGGGGTCGCGTGATTAGTGTGGGACAGGGGCTTACCTTTCCTTCCTTCTGTAACTTCCCAATGGATGGTTTTCTCTTGTATTTGGAGAATTGCTAACCTGTGAATGTCATCTTTTTTTTTTTAAATCACTACTACCTTCTCATTTATACAACATTGACAGAATCCACTTAACTAGCACCTTAACTGCATGCTGTATGCCATAGGATTTCCCTTTGTCCTAAATCAAACCTAGATTGGCATTGATTGCCTTTATTAGAAAGTCTCTACTTTCAAAACTCGACATTTTCCATTGTGCTGCTGTACAGAATTAACAAGTTGCTGAGAAGTCATTTCTCTGAAACATTACCTATTGCTCCATAGAGCTAACCCAGTGAGTATTTGGAGTTTTTTTAATGTCAATAATTAAAGAGTAGCAAGCATTCATAAATGAATGTAATCACTGGTCCTTTCTGCCAAAGCCTGCTACATGTTAACTGCCATCCACTTCTCAGATCTGCAAAGTAAATGCACATTTTTAGCAGCTCTTTTCATATCTATCCTTCCCATCTGCATTGAAACCTCAACCAGCTACACATTGATTTTGTTGTTCAAACAGGCCAAACGCCTCTGCCCATTTCTCTTCGGTTCACCTTTCTCCCCACTCTCCACCCACAATGTCCATGGCTGCCCAACCAGCTGAGTTAATCCAGCATTTTGTGTCTATCCCAGATGTCCACCTCTGCACCGAGATTGTGTGATTGCATCTTCACACAGTCTCAGATATACCTTTTGAATATTAACTACTTAGTTTAATAAACAAAAACCTTTCAGTTTTTATGTTACTCCTTATCACTCTTATCATATTTCCCTTTGCTACTTTATTTCCTATTGTTGCCTGATAAACTCATCTTCCACCCCACCAGTTTGAAGAATTGCAATGTCATTTCTGTCCTTCAGTTTATCTGATAAAATTTAATATAACTTTTATATTAAATTACTTGTTGAATAGGCAATCTTTTATATATATACATTAGCCGTGTTTGCACTTCACAATGCTCATTGTTCTGTTAAATCCATTGGCCAGAAGAAGCAGCAAACTGGAGGACTGGAAGAAATTTTGAACACAATAGAGGAGGGCAAAGGGATTAATTAAGAGGGGAGGGGAGGAAAGAGCATGAAAGAAAGCTTGCGGGGAATATAAAAACGGACTCTAAAAGCTTATTTTGTAATGTAAAATGGAAAAGATTAGTGAAGACAAATGTAGGTCCCTTACAATCAGAGACAGGTGAATTTATAATGGGAAACAAGGAAATGCAGAACAGTTAAAGTACTTTGGTTCTGTCTTCACGAAGGAAGACACAAACAATCTCCCAGAACTACTATGGGACCGAGGATCTAATGATAGGGAGGAACTGAAGGGATTCCACATTAGTCAGGAAATGTTAGGTAAACTGTTGGGACTGAAGGCAGATAAATCCCTAGGATCTGATGGTCTGCATCCCAGAGCACTCAAGGAGGTGGCCCTAGAAATTGTGGATGCATTGGTGATCATTTTCCAATGTTCTCTCGACTCTGGATCAGTTCCTATGGACTGGAAAGTAGCCAATATAACTCCACTTTTTAAGAAAGGAGGGAGAGAGAAAACGGGGAATTTTATTTCTGAGTCAAGTGAGTGACTACGTGAAGACCCCGTCAAGCACGAATGCGCGACATTAGCGTTCATTAGCGCACCCGCGATGAACGGGAGTTCAAGGCGCTCCCGCTACTATTTGAAAGTCGGGCCGACAGGCAAGCGTTTTACCGTGGCCGCGTGTATTTTCTCTGTGGTCTGCTTTGTGTTCCAGAAAGAATGACCAAGATCAGAGGAAAGAAATCTGTTGCTCGCCCCCGTTCATCTCCCGTTGAGGAGCGTTCTTTGGAGGGTGGGCGAGAGGCAGCAGGATTGACTACCGAGCCGAGCCTAGCCCAGCACCACTAGTGCAGCAGGCTGGAGGTACCTGCAGCCAGAACCGGGCGGTAGTATCCGACGATTCAGGTGAAGATGCCTCACCGCTCGAGAGCGGCAAAGGCAGCCGCCTAAGCCGAATGGAACGGCTTATGGAGCAATTGCTCCAGCGAGAGCAGCTGCAGACTCGCCAAGGGAGCTCAGGCACTCCCACAGTGCCCTTTACGGCACTGGCCATTTCTTCACCTTCTATTGAAGGCAGCATTGGCGACCAGGTCTGGGCAGGTCAAGAAGAGGGTTCGCTGGCTGAAGATGTCCGGAGTACGCAGGGTGTACAGGATCAGGAAGAGCCGAAACTTGCAGCCAGCATTGACCACCTGTCCTCAAAACCCCTACAAGAACAGGTGGTCAATGCGGCTCTTGAATTATATTCAGCCCCAGAAAATTGTACATCACTGAATGTACCAGCTGTAAACAGCCAAATTTGGGGACATTTGGGGCAGAATAGCAGGAACCTGGAGTTGAAGCTCCAGAAAACCCTAGAACTCCTGACAGCAGGAATAACTTCATATGCTCGGTCCATAGATGGTGTGGACATTACCACAAATCAGCAAGATACATTAACTCTGCTGTGCACCATTCAATTCGAGATTAACAATTTACAGAAGGAAATCATCAAGCCTGCCCTCAACCCTAAGTTTGCAGGACTTTGCAAAACACCGGGTTCAGAACCTCCAATTCTGCTCTTTGGAAAGGACCTTCCAAAAAAGGTGAAAGACCTGGAGGAAGAGTCCAAGACCTTTAGTCTCATGAGGGCAGGTTTGGGACCGAGCATACCTAACAAACCCAGGCGGCAGTACCCCACGGCGTCCACCAGTCGCTGACTACCATATGGGACTGGTGAAAGCTCGTGGTCCGCAACCATTCCCTGTAAGACTTTTTTAGGCCAGGGCCCAGAGCGGACCCCATGGAAAATGCGCCACCCCCAACATCAACAGCAGCCCTCTACAGCCCAGCAGACACCTCATCGTCCAGCGAAGAGGCAGAAGAAGCACCAGTAACCATGGAGGTAGTTCCTCTGGTTCCTCTCAGCATATGAGCAGTAGGGGCTCTATACTAACAGGGGGGAGATTGCACTTGTTTTTTGATGCATGGGAGTCTATCACTAATGACAAATATATACTCAGCAGCATTCATGGCTATAAAATTGACTTCTTGAATTGAATTGTTCATGAAAACATGCCGCCAGTTCAGCATATACCCCAAAGGGTATTCACCCCCTCAGTCAAAGAGAAACAAGAGGGTCAAGCTGAACTGATGAGGCACTAGCAAAAGGTGTAATTGAAATAACAAAACATGAACCTTTGGAATTTGTGTCTAGTATTTTCACTAAAACTAAAAAAGATGGTGGATGTCGCATCATTATTGACTTAACTTCTTTAAACGAACAGTTAACAAGGAGCATCGTAAATACCTAAAGTTTATGTGGATGAAACAGCTAAGGCAATTTAAAGCCTTACAAAATGGGCTAACCTCAGCTTCAAGGTTGTTCACAAAAATCTTAAAACCTGCCTTGGCATTATTGAGGAAACAAAAGCATATAGTCATGGCGTACTTAGACGACATTTTAATAGTAGGGAAAACCTTGGACAGCCATTTCGCAGTAGCAGCCACCAAACGTTTGTTTGAAACTTTGGGGTTTGTCATACATCCAGATAAATCCAATTTGACTAATTGTTAATCACCAACCCAGTATTAACCATTCAAACGGATGCCAGTGCTTTGGGTTGGGGAGCAACTAACATGCAATCCAGCACAGGGGGCAGATGGACTAATTTTGAATCCTCTTGCCTACAGACACGGGGTATTAACTACTTAGAAATGTTGGGTGCGTTTTATGGTTTAAAAGCATAATCATCTAATACTCATCACGCACATGTCCGGTTGCAATTAGATAATACCACGGTGGTGGCTTATATCAACCACATGGGTGGTGTAAAGTTGATATCATGTGACAATTTGTTCAACCTAATCTGGCAATGGTGTGTCGAAAGACATATTTGGTTATCAGCAACTTACCTACCAGGTAAGCAAAATACAGCGGCAGACACCAGGTCACGCAAATTTAACGATAACATCGAATGGATGTTAAATCCCAAAGTATTTGCTGAAATTACAAAGCAATATGGCACACCAGATATCGATCTATTTGCATCTAGGCTGAATCACCAGGTACCAACGTATGTCGCTTGGGAACCAGACCCTGAGGCAACAGCAGTTGATGCGTTCATGCTGCATTGGGGGAAAATGTTTTTCTACGCTTTTCCTTCCTTCTGCCTCATCAGTCGGGTATTACGCAAGATTCAATTGGATTCCGCTTCAGGAATCTTGACTGGCCTATGGTCCCAGTGGCCCTCGACATGGCGGGAGAGAAATAGCCTTATGGATAAGCCACAAGAAGCCCCATGGTCAGGTGATGAGCCAAACCATTTCAAGGTGGCTCAAGCAGGTGCTTAAGTCCTCGGGAATCAACACTAATGTTTACAAATCTCACTCCACCAGGGCTGTATCCACGTCGGCGGCTAGGCGAATGGACGTGCCCATGGACTATATTCTGGCCAGAGCAGGATGGTCCTCGGAAAGAACTTTCCAAAGGTTTTATAATAAGCCGCTGGTGGAACCTACTCCATTTGCAGACAGAATTTTAGAGTCTGCAGATAATATTTAATTTAAGCCCGGGGGAGCTCTCTGTTTTTTGTTGTTATTAATAAACCTTTTTTGTTCACAAACAGGTTATTGTTGATTGTGATGACATACTTCCTCCCTCAAAGGTCTTCAGACAGTGAGTGAAGCATGAGCTGGTACACGGTTCGGAATCACAGAGCTTTGAAGTCTTCACGTAGTCACTCACGTGACTCCAAAATAAAATAGTAAGATTAAATGAGAATTTACCAGTTCGAAGTTTGATCTGTATTTTATGAGGAGTTAAGATGAGGGATTACGTGCCCTCCACTCCCAACCTCTACTATACAGATCAACTGGTAATTAAGTTCTTATTTTTTTCTTTACTATATTTATTTCAATTGTTGTGTTTTTTCTGTGAATCCACACCGCTGCTTTGAAGAATGTCGCTCATGCGTGCTGGACGGGGTCTTCACGTAATCCCTCATCGTAACTCCTCATAAAATACAAATCAAACTTCGAACTGGTAAGTTCTCATTTAATCTTACTATTATAGACCAGTTAGCCTTACATCGGTAGTGGGGAAGATGCTCGAGTCAATTATTAAAGATGTTTGAACAGTGCATTTGGAAAGCAGTGACAAGATCGGTCAAAGTCAGCATGGAATTATGAAGGGGAAATCATGCTTGACTAATCTTCTGGAGTTTTTTGAGGATGTAACAAGTAGAATGGATAAGGGAGAGCCAGTGGATGTGGTATATCTGGACTTTCAAAAATCCTTTGACAAGGTCCGATGCAAGAGATTAATTTGCAAAATTAGAGCACGAGGTTTTGGTGGGTAAGGTATTGACATGGATAGAGAACTGGTTGGCAGACAGGAAACAAAGAGTAGGAATTAACTGGTCCTTTTCAGAATACCACCGGCTACGGGAGCCAAAATCGCCCCGTCAACAGAAGGCTCAAGGCCCCCGACCACGGGAGAACAAAGAAGGGAAAAGATTGAACTTTTTTTCGCCTTCCAACAGAGAGGAATGTGGAGGAATCACTGTGGTGGACGTTTATGTTAAAATGTTTTTTTGTGTTCTGTTGCTTTTTATTGATATGACTGTATGGCAAATGAAATTCTGCGTATGTTGCAAAACATACTTGGCTAATAAAGTGTTTTGATTATAGAATTCAACAGTTTCTGCTGAATCACTATTTTTGTATGAGTACAGGCAGGAAGATCTGGCCAGGTTATCTATCCGTAATACGGTTCAGTTCTCTTCTCTATTAGATTAGTCTGACCTGTGCAATATTCCCTTCAGATCTAATTAAATGCGGAGAATGGTGGGTTCTTGATTAGTAAGGATGGGGACAGAGAAAAGGCAGGAGAATGGGGTAGAGAGGGAAGGTAGATCAGCCATGATTGAATGTCGGAGTTGACTTGATGGGCCGAATGGCTCAATTCTGCACACTGGACATAAACAACCAGCTCTCTTGAATAACTGCACCAATTTACCAATAAATCTACCCACATCGAAGGGATATGCTAAGAAAATCATCTGCCAAAAGGAGAAAAACCATCCAAATAAACTTGCCATGAGCAATGAACGATCCAAATATTAGCACTATGTGGACCATGACAGTGGTAACAATACAATAAGAACAGGTTAAATAAAACAACCTTCATCAAACATTGAATTATATTCATGTTACATTGACAAAAACAGATAGATCAGCCATTACCAAACCAATCTTGGCGTTATTGATTGAGAAATAATACTGGAAAGCTTGCTACATTTCACATTAAAGTGCTTGGACAGACACCTATTAATACTCAAACATCAATCCAGATGACCTGAATATCCCCCCCCCCCTTAATCATTGTTTATGACCCAGGCTGACCACAAAACATTAAGCTCACTTCTGATGAACTCCCAAGATTTTTTTCCCACACTGTATGCAGATGCCACAAAATTCTGAATTGAACCATTGGAATTGTTAAACTGTTATGCAATAATACCAAGATGCTATGTAAATTTGGATGCTAGGTGATCATACTCTCAGATTCACTTTGTATCAACAAGTCTTTCAACCCAAGGATTGAACATTGCTGTACTTGGCAACCACAGCTCAGTTCAGATAGAAATTTCAAAGATTTGCAAGCTCCTGCTAAATAAATTTATTTTCTCAGCCCTAATAGGTGACCCACATTAAGATCAAGTTCGGTAGTTCTCGGACATGTTTTCAAGAATATCTTCGTATCTGCCCTGTTGATTAATTTCAGAACCTGGAATATTTATATATTTGCACTCCACTTCATCCAGCAGAAACAAATCATTCCTTAGGTGGAGGCTGAAACATGCATCATCTATTGGTGTTTTTTTCATCAAAGGCAAGACTTCCATCTTAAATTGTGAGCCTCAACAAAATACCATAAATACCTTCCTGATCTATTGCTGCAGCTGCAAGTTAGGATTCTATGATTCATGTACCAGCGTTCTCAAGATCAGTTGTTAAAATCAATAAAATCTCCACATGATATTCCACCTGCCATCTTCCTGCCCATTATTATTTCCGTTTGCAGAACAACTTCCCACTGCTCACATTATCACCCAGCTTTGTAGTACAGTACTCACAAAACTGAGTAAACCATGTTATTAATTATTAATCAATTATAAATAGCTGAACATAGAACTTTGTGGTTTCCCACAAGGAACAGCCTGATATCACAAAATGTAAGTGTTTAATGCAAATATTATCTGTTCTTATCCTCCATGATCTTTCATGTGGCCCATTATTGAGTGTTCTTTTGCAAAATCCTGAAATAAATCACTGATTCCTCCTTAACTATCTCCTATTACATCGTTAAAAGACTTCCTGTCAGTATGATTTCTATTTCAGCAACGAACATTAGGATAAATGTTTCTTATTTTCACTCAATCGTTTTCAAATAGCAGTTAACCTATCTCCCCTCTAATCCATTCAGACAATTCCAGAATCTGGGGAATTGATAAGATCACTCCTAAAGTATCTACTGTCCATCTCTCAAGCCATCTGTTTTAGTATCCTTGAATACTGGCCAACTGGCTCCACTCATTGTTCCAGTACCTTCCCTTGACTAGTACTGATGACTAATTCCCTGACCATCATTGTGTAGGTAAATTAAACATTTTCAGCTATTTTTCCTGATGACAACTTCTTCATGAGACCTAAACTTATGCTCGTCACAGTTTTACATACTTGTAAAAGCTCTTACATTAAAAAAAAATAATTTATTCTCATCTTCATCGACAGGCTAGAATATTGTTTGCGATCCGGCCCATTAGTATGGTATCATATGCTAGCCTGTAGACAGAGCTGGGAGTAGAATTTGGCCACACAGTTTGAGAGTGGACGATAATAAGGGGCTAAGCATGCAGCCTTACACGACACCAATGTTGTGAATTATCACGGAAATGTTCTTAGCTATCCTTATTGACGGCAGCCAGCAGGTCAGGAACAATACAATTGCAGAGGGAGATGCTGAGTCCTAGGTCCTGAAATTTGGAGATGAGTTTGGTGAATAAGAAAGACGGTTGGTTCGATAGTCGATGAATTACAGTGAAACTAGGCTACGTGGGAGTCTGAACTCGATATGTGCCATGATCAGTTTCTTGAAACACTTCATGATAAATGATATCAAACCCAGCAGGCAACAGTCACGAAAGTATGAATCCATTAACAAAAATGGTAGAAATATAGAAAAATTAATCTGGAACAGGACATAGTGCTGAAAAAGAGCACAAGAATACAACATTGGCTTTTACTTCCACAAATTTTGCTGGTTAAATCAGCATAACTCTGGGGAATAAATGATCAAAGTGAAGATCTCTGGTGCATTTTTAGTTAATCTGAGGAAATACCTAGCAGTATAGGTCAAAAACAACAACCACCATATTCAATAATGTAAATACAAATTGTGTCACTGGTGTGTTATGAATATTAAGGATGAGATCGCAATTGAAAATCTTAAACCAGAAATCTTAAACCAAAGATGGAAAACAGGCAAATATTTCACATCTAAAAATGAATTACCTTATATTATATTATAGTTAATCCATAGGATAAAATAATGTTACAGAAGCAAGGTTTCCTTTCAACTGGACAATCATCAGTCATTATATAAATCAACAGCCTCTTATTTTTGCATTTGAACTGGCTACACAAAACATATCAAAGCTCTGTCTTGCATTCCTAGTTTTCACCAATCTATGATTCTGTTATTGAGAATACTGAAGTTGAGGAAGAGGAAATACCAAACCTGCATAACCGCCTATGAAACAAACTCGGCATCTACTGCCCTGACCAGTTGAATAAGACTGCCACTGTTCATTCATTTGGACTCGCACAACATAATGATCATTTGAGTAAAACTCCATTAACATCCTCAAAAACAACCGGTAGTAGAGAGATGACGAAGTAAATGTAACTAAAGAAATCAAATAAAAAATCCTTCAAAAAGCGAAATTCAAATTGTACAATCTATAACAGGAAAGGACCTACATTAAAAAAACATTAGCCACACAAATTTGGATAAACCAGATGACAAAGACGACGGATGCAAAAGAGCAAGACAAAAAAAAATATTAAACATATGCTGACAAAGAGAACAAATATGAAAAATTATAAATACAGAAGACCAGAAAGTGAAAGGTAGGCTTTGTATTTATTATGCTACAAAAATCTGAGCAGCAATTTAGCAGCTATGATACTCTTTGGAAACAACAGAAATTATTCTCCTCTATTAGATATCTATTAGAATGATTTTGACCATTCTACATTTAGAATGTCTAATAACTTTACGCATGCTGTTCATCCTGATAAGAGTCACTCCACTACACAATGAAAGCAGAGACCAAATCAGTATTTACACAAAACCTAAGACGTGCACATCAGTAAATTGAAATGAAAATTGATCCACCAAATACACCCCGGTTAAAGGATGCAAAATATACATCAAACTTCATGTGAAGATATCATGTAGAAGAGAGCAACCACCATGGAGCTGCCTGCAAGTCAAAAGTATAGTGTAGTCACAGCTAATTAGGAAAAGTTAATAGATGCAAGCCTGGAAAAGACAGCCAGAGGCAAGAGATAAGAGGAAAAATATAGATAACAGAAACATTTTACTATGAATAATGAAAATATTGATGAAAATATCAGAACTCTAATATACTTTCTTGTGTTCCCTGCCCTTGCAGACTAGATCTTGCTAAAAAGCAAATATTTTACTCAAGATGACTAAATAACCGCGTGGCAGGTTTCACTTATAAAAGATAACTGCCCAGTTCACAGATACAGGCAATCTGCAATGAAAGAAATTGTCCACTTTTCTTAACAAAGGCAAGCAGTCAACATTATGTGGAATCAATTACACAAATGTGTCTACAACCTGAATTAGCAATCCTATCTACATAGTTCCACACTGTGTGCAGTTAAAGGAAGAAAATATAGGTCAGAAACCATTAGAAAATTGTTCGAGGTTCGCCGAGACTCTTAATGATCCAAGCGACTTGCTGGCATATCAAATTATCAGGTTTGACAAATCACAAGCTTTGTTCAGGTGAGAAGAAAGCTTTCAGTTGGTTCAATTTAGCATTCACCCAGTTTAAAGTAACAACGCTGCTAGGGAATGACTCCCTGGATATCACCTCTGCCAGGTCTGTTAGTAACTAGCTCCTCTAGCTTATAAGTAGTCTGTTAGTAACAGTCTGATGGAGGGACTAGTGACAGTAGTCTATTAGTAACTAGTTCCTCCATTAGATTCACATGGACCAAGTAGAATGTTAACCATAAGACTTTATCTGAGAATTGTAAAATCTGAACAAATTGGTCAAACCCACCCCCATGCAATCTCAAGTATGTAACTTCAGATTCAATATTAAAACCATGTAATGTGAGATATATTTTTAGGAATCCATTTCTATGAACATTTTATACTCATGAGAAAAAAGTCAGACTGTGTAGTCATCAGGAATATCTGAAATGGGATTTATGAGGAATGTCTGTACTTCCAACGTCCATTCTCTTTATATCTAATTCATATGGTCCTCAATCCCAGGGACAACAGACCTCCATGCTTTGAGCCCAAAATAAAAACCATATCTGGCAGAACAAAAAAGTCTCAACAAACCCCAGCAGCAAATTCATCAGATCTCTCCCCATGTTATAGTGCACAAGATCAATGCTGACCTTTTTGACAATTAATTAATTTTTTACTCACAACACAGCAGAATAGCTAATCCGGTAGCTATAATATCAGTTTTTTTTAAATTTAGAATTGGGATGGAATATGCATACCACAACAAAGCTATTGAATCACATGCAAATATTTTGCATGCAGCAAGACATGGGTCAATCTGCACCAGTGGATGGATACAGGTAATTAGAGAAATCAACAGAATGTCAGCCTAAAATTCAAGCAGATTTTGACTGAGCCCTGCTACCTAACACAGACCTTTTTTTTTTACATATTCCTCCAACAACTCAACAAGAATGTGAAACACTGCAGATACCTATATGCACAATTCAGTAAGATTATTATTAGTGGCTTGCAAGTGACACTTGACCATGTGGTGTAACAGAAGAAATGTTGGCAATTATCTGGGATAGTCTTACTGCCTAATCAATTAAAATGAAATTCTATCCAATCCCTTCTATTTAAGTACAGGCAATACATCTTTATTAGAAGGTAGACACAAAATACTGGAGTAACTTAGCAGGACAGGCCCAAAACGTCTCCCACTCCTTCTCTCCAGAGATGCTGCCTGTTCTCCTGAGTTAATGCAGCATTTTGTGTCTACCTTCGATTTAAATCAGCATCTGCAGTTCTTTCCTACCCATAAATCTTATTTACATCTTAGTTAACATCTATCGTTTCGCACCGATATCTCAATACAACATGAAATAGCGACTTTAATAAGTGGCTTGGAGTACCTGCCCCAACTGTATCAATGGTGCTGAAGTGGAGATGGTCAAGAGCTTCAAGTTCTTGTGATTATGTTCTGACCCAACCATTGATGCTACAGTCATGAAAGCACACCAATGCCTATACTTCCTCAAAATGGCAAGGAAAATCAGCATGTCTCCAATAACTCTTACACATTTATAGAAATGAACCATAGAAAACATTGCATCGGGATGCTGAACCCAAGACTGCATGCCGTTACAGAGAGTTGTGAATGCTGCCCAGTCCATCACACCAGTCTCCCCCCCTCCCCATCTATATTTCACGCTGCCTTTGGTCATTTTCTCATCACCCCTCTCCCATCAGTCAGAAAATACAGATATACCAGATTCAAGAGCAGCTTCTTCCCCGTTGTCCGCATACTCATGAAGATACGCCTCATATGCCACTGATAAATTCCCGATCTTCCAATATATCTCACTGCGGCCATTGCACGTTTTCTGTAACTGTAAAACTATTTTCTACACTTTATTTTCTTTTTTGCACAAGTTGCTGCAATAATGGATTGTATGACTTGCCTGGATTGCATGCAAAATATTGTATCTTGGTGAACATGACAATAATAAATCAATATCAATATTAGATCAAAGTGCTGAGGTAGATCTCCTGTATGATAATACCAGATTAATTAATTGGTACTGGTCCCAAGTGCTAATATTTCTCCAGTTCCAACAACATCATAGCAACTTTAAAAAAAAATCTCAATCCATGACAAGAGCTTTGCCTAAATAGCAGCTAACTTTCTTGCCGTTCAGGTTGTCCTACCCTCAATTAAAAAGCATAATTCCAATTGCCACATTAGTTTCACACTTCTAAATATCATAACTAGATTTCTTGAAAAATAAACAGGAGTTGCAATGAAGAAGATTTCTGGAAAATAGTTAAAGAATGAGTTTTGAAGTCACCTTTTCCCTGGAGTGTACAACACAGCTAAATAAAAGCATCTGTTGTTCTAAATTTTCATACGGTGTGACTCTAGTGACATTTCCAGATAGCGTACTTCGTCGGGAACTCAATAAACTTGAGGCTCATATCTGAAATATCCAGGTGAAACTATTTCAAAACAAATAATTCCCTTCTGACAACATGTTTACACCATACCATTGCCATTGATATCTAATAGATAGATGTATTAATTCAGCTCAACCTAACTACCCCACCCAGATCTCGTTACACGTGGCTACTTAAAATTATAAACCGTGGGAAGTTAAGGACAGTTAAGAGACAAATAAGGACAGATCATTTCATTTAAAATAGTGGCCAGTAATTTGACTGTAAAGCTCCACAATGTACCGCAATACAATCAACATTCGATGTCATCTGCCCCGTATGGAATGTTTCGTTGCCTCCTCGCACCAGCGAATAACCATCAATCTGAAACTTCATTCCCCACAAAGGAGTGGGGGCCGTCAGCCAGTCGGATCTCCCCGTCTGGCAGCCACGCCACTCCCCCATTCTATCCACACGGGGACCAACAGCCAGTGAACGCCACCAGCAACAAGCCCCAGGTGCGGTACTCCTGAAATGCAACTGCCCTCACTTGCCCAGTAAAGCCCGCGGCAGCTGCTCACCTCTCGCAAGTCTTGCAAGCATTCGAGCACTGCGAAATTGTTTTGCCAGGTGTGTTTAGGGCAGACCCGGAGCACATCTTCGCGACACGCTGGGTCCTCCGAAATCCGCCAGATGTTCTTCCGCGGGGGCTGGAACACAGGACGGCCCTGCACTTGGAACGGGGGGACCGGAGGTTTCCCCTGGCCCTGCGGTGGCTGCTGCTGCTGCTGCTGTTGTTGCTGCTGCTGTTGTTGCTGAACCGGAGACAGGTCAGGCGCCTCCGCCTTCTTCAAGTCCGGAGGACGATCCGGGGTTCCCTGTGCTTCCTCAATGCAGAGACAGGAGCATAGAAAAGTAAGCGCCATTGTCGTTGCCAGCATACAATGCAAGGCCCGCAGCCATTGCCGGCCATCAGCCGCCGCCAACACAAGGCTCCCACGTCCACACGCCGCCATCTTGTTGTGGCCGCCGCAGCCTCTGCGCACCTTTATAACGTGCGGCGGAACGACGTCAGCACGTTGGCGTCGATTCCTTGCGTCATACGTTTCATTCCGTCCCCGCCCCGACCTCCCACCTCTTGATGGCCGTTCTGCGGCGAACCACGACCCAGGACAGGAAGGGGTTCGGCTCGTGACCCGAGCAACCGCAATTACCCGGGATTTACACACAACTGTACAAGTGGTTGAGCTCTATATACGTGTCTTTCACACCATTTCCACACTTCAGAATTCAGCAAAAGATAGCTTGGAAATTGATAAAGGAAAAAAAAAGTGCAAACTCGTGAAACGATTTGCAATGGATGTGCAAAAAAAAGGAATTGACTAATGAGTGTAGTCCAGATTCAGATTAGTTTATTGTCATATACACCAGGGTATAATGAAATTCACTGTTTGCATGAAGTCCATTGTATAGACAGAGGTGAATTTATAATGGAAATAGCAGGGGAAGTAAACATATCGCAAAACATACATTTCTGGAGGAACACAGCATACCAGGAAGTATCTGTGGAGGTAATGGACAGGCGACATTTTGGGTTGAGACACTTTGTAAGTTTGAGGAAGGAACTCAGCGGATTCGGCAGCAACTATGGTGGCAAATTAGTTGTTGTTTTGGGTTGGGATCCTTCGACGAAGGGTCCTAACCCATAACATCAAATGTCCATTCTTTCTTCAGAAGCTACCCGTCCTGCTGAGTTCCTCTCAGACTTTGTGGTTTGCTCAAGATTCCAGTGCCTGCAGTTTCCCATGTCCCCAAAGTAAACATATACTTTGTGTCTGCGTTGAAGGAAGAAACCACAAGGTTAACATCCCAAAAATACTGGAGAATCAAGGGTCAAGTGCAAGACAACAACCTTTCTCTCAAAGGTTACACAAAAGGCTGGAGAAACTCATCGGGTGCAGCAGCATCTCAGGAGCGAAGGAGATAGGCAACGTTTCGGGCCGAAACCTTTCAATGTCAGCGAGCCAAAGGAGATAGTGATCAACTTCAGGAAGCGAAGTGATACACATAGCCAATTATGCATTGATGGTGCCGAAGTAGAGTTGGTTGAAAGCTTTCTTCTTATCGAGTCCACACACACGATTAGAAGTTGTGGCATCTGCATACAATGGTGTCTGTCTGGCCACTTCTTGTGAGTGGTGGTGGAAACAGGGCCATGATGTGAACGCTCTTTCTTTGACCCCACTGAAAGCTTTAAGGAGTAAATATCACCAGCAACTTGTCCTGGACCACCCATATCAAAGCAATGGCCAAGAAAGCACACCAACATCTCTACTTCCTTAGAAGGCATAGGAAGTTTGGCATGTTTCCAACAACTCTCACCAACTTCTACAGATGCACCGTAGAAAGCATTTTATCGGGATGCATCACAGCATGGTTTGGGAACAGCTCTAACCAAGACATTGCAGAGAATTGTGGACGCTGCCCAGACCATCAAACAAACCACCTTCCCTTCCATTGACTCCGTTTACACTTCACATTGCCTCGGCAAGGCCACCAGCATAATCAAGGACAGGTGGTTTGTTTGATGGAGGGAGGTAAAGGGACAGATGTTGCATCTCCTGTGGTTGCAGGGGAAAGTACCTGGGGAGGGGGTGGTTTGTGTGGGAAGGGATGAGTTGACCTGGGATTTGCAAAGGGAACGGTCTTTGCACAAAGTGGAAAGGGGTGGAGATGGGAAGATGTGGCTAGTGGTGGGATCCTCTGACATTTTCGCCAACTGCAACTGGATCCCACCACTTGCCACATCTTCCCATCTCCACCCCTTTCCTCATCAATTCTACGTGTTACTTGATCTCCATTCATTTTGTCCTGTTTTCACACCATACACTTCCTTATCTATACACTTCCTTATCTATGTACCTCCCACTACCCTGACATCTGTCTGGATAGAAGGGTCAACCCGAAACATCACCCATTCCTTCTCTCCAGAGATGCTGCCCGTTCCGCTAAGTTACTCCAGCATTTTGTGTCCATCTTTGATTTAAACCAGCATCTGCAGTTCCTTCCTACATATTTAAATCTTCAGCTACTATCTACCTCACTAGAGACCCTCAGACTACCTTTAATCAGACTTTACCTGGCACTAAACATTATTCCCTTGATCATGTATCTGTACACTGGATGGCTCGATTGCAAACATGTTTAGTCTTTCTGCTGACTAGTTAGCACTCAAAAGTTTTTCACTGTACATCGGTACACTTCACAATAAACTAAACTAAAATGAGGATTCAATAAATTAGTATTTGTAAACCAACGCTACTAGAAAATTGAATGAGTCTGAAAACGTATAGACCCCAAGGAATGGATGAACTACATCCCTGAATTTTGGGAAAGGTAGCAATGGAAATAGTGAATACTCTAGCTATTATCTTCCAAAATTCGACAGATTCTGGAATACCTCTCTGCAGAGGTAACATATAGACCCTTTGTTAATGAAGAGAGACAACTTCTGACTTGTCAGGCTGACATTGGTAGTAAGAAAAATGCTGGAATCTATCAAAATGCATATGATAGCAAAACACATTGAAAATAAAGATATGGATTTACGAAAGGTACATGTTTGACTGATCAAGTGGAATTCTTTTTGAGCGTATTTCCAGTAAAGTAGGTGATGGAGAAACAATGGATGTGGGGTATTTGGAATTTTTCAAATGGCTTTCAACAAGGTCCCACATGGCATATTGGCAAACAAGATTAAAGAACATGGTTGTTGGGATAATAAACTAGCATAGATTGAAAACAAGAAAAAACAAACGTGGAAAATCTCAACAGCATCTGTGGAGACAAAAAGTGTAAGTCAATGATTCGGGTGTGCAGGCAACAATATGGAACATGTAGACTACAAAGAAAAGCAATGCTGAGTTCACTGGGATCCAGCATAGCACTGCCATGTCTAGTACTGATTCAGTAATACTGTCTTACTACTGGAGTGCAAACACTCACAGGTTTAAAAAGTCAGATCAGGTTCTGCATTCCTGCCAGGAACCTAGTGTAGTCCCCTTCCCACTGATGGTACTGCCAAGGTAATGAAAGGGGTGTCACCTTTGATGCAACGTATGGACGCTGCCATTGAGAGCATGTGTTGGACATGCTGGAGTGTGCAAGTCAGCATAGTGTTGGGGGGTCAGGGCAGCACCTCAGATGACCTGGTGAGTGAGTGAGGGGCTGTTGCTTGGGTCTGAGAGCAACCAGATCCCATGGTCTCTCTCATCTTCTCCTATCAGATGTGATGAATACTACTCCCCTTCGTTATTTGGTTGCACAGCTTGCTCATTGCAAACTCAACGATAGTGGCCACCTTTGAGCTTATTACTATGGAAGGATCAGCAGGAGATGCACCACTCACCATAGCCTGGCCTAAAGCAGCCCTCACAGGCAGCCTTTGCACATTGCCTGGTGGTTCAATGCACCTATCATCATAGCAATGAGTAATTATAAGCATATAATTAGCGAGTTTAGTATTCTGTAAAATGCAAGGAATCATGGGATTTGTCAAAAGTCATTTGCGATAAACAAAAAGTGAACAAAGCACTGGCTGTATAAAGTGTATAAATTCTTAACTTTATTCATAATTTATGTGTAAAAATATATTTAATCTAAGGAACAGGGTTGCCAGGTAGCGGGAGTGTGGGGTTAACAGCGAGGAAGAGGGGGCAGATGCTATGGGAGACAGGAGAGACTAGGCCGGTGGAGAGATATTCTCGGCAGCTGAACTGCTGCGTGTGTACAGACCTGCGTTTCATCCATAGTCAGGATCGAACCCGGGCTTCCGGCGCTACAAGCGCTGTTAAATTGCTACTGGACCGTCCCCGTCCCTTCCCGAGTGTCCCATCCCTGTCCGGGGGCGGCCGGAGATGTAAGGGGTGACCCTGGACTGATGGGATACCGGCCTGGATCAGTGGCGGCCACAGACTTACAGCCAGCACAGAGAAGAAGCGCTAACTCCAGCTCAACTCTGCCTGTCCCGCCGGGTTAACCGACAGCCCTGGACTGATGGTCCACGTTAGCTGTAAGCCTGGGGCCGGTGCTGCTCTGGACCAGTGTCCTGTCTGTCCAAGGTTTGATCTTGACTATGGATGAAATGCAGATCTGTATATACGCAACAGCTGAGCTGCCGAGAATGTTTATTGCAAATGACCTCTGACCTGTGCACGCGCAGTCAGAATACCGAACTCTCTTATTGCTGCAGGACAACCAGGGAAGGGCTACATTCTGAACTAGGTTCCTGTTGCAGGAGCATGCAGCAGCTGACAAAGCAGGAGTTCCTGCCAGACTTCCAGCAGAACAGTTACATATCTCTCCATATTTAATACTATATCGTTATATGTGTCTTTCCATATATAATGCAATAATTACCCTTTTTAGCTATGATTGCATCAGTAGACCTATTCCTGGGAACACATCCAGCGCACATAACAAGTCACTGAATGATAACATGTAACTGCAACAGGCAATTAGGAAAGAAAATGGTACATTGGCTTTTACTACAAAGGAGTTAAGTACAGCAGGAAATATGTCAGTGTATAAGAACCATATCTGGAGTATACAACTTTGCTCTCCCTTTATAAAAGGATATACATGCAAAATCATGGAACAAAGATACACCAGACAGTTTTGTAGGATTGTAGGGAAGTTTAGTGAGGAAAGTCAAGAGTGTTTAATTGTCATTTGCACTGGCAATGGAATAATGAAATTCTTACTTGCTGCAGCTTTAATGACCCATTGACTCAATAACATACAAATAAATATACAGTAATAATCAATAATTTAATAAATTAATAATCAGTAATACTAGGTAATCACACCATAATAGCGCAAAACATAAGTCCAACAATCAACCAAAACAAAATCCATAGTTAATCATAATTGCTTGGGTATGGTTGCTGTTGAGCATTGTTTAAGACTGTAATGGTTGCTGGGAAGAAGCTGTGCTTGAAACAGGTGGTCAGTTTTCTGGATTTTGTACTTTCTGTCCAATGGTCGTGGGAAAATCCGAGTGTGGTCAGGGTGGTGCGGGTCTTTGATGACATTAGCTACCTTTGAGACAGCGCCTCCTGTAAATCCCTTTGATGATGCGGAAGTCCGTATCTGCGATGTAATAACTACCACTTTCTGCAGCTTCCTTCATTCTTGAGTGGTTGAGTTACTACAACAGTCCATGATGCAAGTATGTTCCTTACCACACACCTGTAGAACTTCAATAGCATATTTGGCAACCTCTCAAATCTTGTCAACCTTAAAAGAAAGCAGAGGCGTGGATGAGCTTTCTTAGTGATTACATAAATATGTTAGGCCTAGAACAGATCTTCAGAGATACGCATGCCCACAACTTGAAGCTTGACAATTTAATCTGCTGTCCCAACATTATAGACAGGTTTGTGTATCCTCAGCTTTCCCTTCCTTAAGTTAACAATGAGCTCCTTGTTCTTGCTAATGTTGAGAGCAAGATTGATATTCTGGCACCATTCATTCAGATTATCAACTTCCTCCTGTACTCCAACTTATCGATCCCCATTGTTTGTCCAACTGTGATATTGCCTGCAAATTGAAAGATAGCATTGGAACTGTGTCTGGTTACAGTCACAGATATAAAGAAAGTTAAGCAGGGGATTTAGCACACATCCTTGAGATTCTCCTTTGCAGAGGAAGTGTTGTTGCTAATTCATACCGATTGTGGTCTACTGATGAAGAGGCCAAAGATCCAGTTGCATAGGGACAAGCAGGCTCCCAGTTCCCCGACATGATAGGCTTATCGGAGATGGTGTTGAATGTCAAGCTGTAGTCACGAACAACAGATGGATGTGTATATTTTTATTGTCCAAATGACCAATGCAGAGTAGAGAGCCTGCAAGATTGCATTCCGCATTGATTTGTTGTGGCAATGGGCAAATTGTAGTGAGTTAAGGTGCTTACTAAAGCAAGAGTTGACATGTGTCATAACCAACTTCTCAAAGCATTTCATTACCATGGACATCAGTGCCATAGATTGCTAGTTATTGAGACATGGACACTGGTAGTATGGATGACCTTTTAAAGCAAGTGGGGACATCTACAGTGACAAGATGAAGTTGTCTGTATCAACTCTAGCTAGTTGAGCCACGCATGTTTTAAGAATGCAGCCAGGTCACCCTCATGAAGCTTCGCTGAACATCTCTGCTCAGTGTGTATTAACCAACCTGATTGCCTGGTTGCTCAGCACTTCAACTCCCTCTACCATTCCCAATCTAACCTTTCTGTCCTGGGCCTCCTCCATTGCCAGAGTGAGGCCCAGCGCAAATTGGAGGAAGAGCAACTCATATTTCGCATGAGTAGTTTACACCCGAGTGGTATCAATATTGACTCCTCTAATTTTAGATATCCCTTGCTTTTTCCCTCCTTCCCCCCCAGTTCTCCCACTGGTCCTACTGTCTCTGCCTCTTCTTTTCTTCCTCTCTCTCCCCCCCCCCCCCCCCCCCCCCATCAGTCTGAAGAAGGGTCTCGACCCGAAACGTTACCTATTCCTTCTCTCCATAGACGCTGCCTCACCTGCTGAGTTTCTCCAGCATTTCTTGTCTACCTTTGCCCTATATGGTTCAGATTAATAGTTCACATGTATAGTTCTATTTCACAAACATCTATCACCCTTCAACAAACAATACCGATACATTAAAGCACAGAGTAAAATCAAAAAACACCTGAGCTCTCCGATTCAAATCGCACCATTTTAGTAATGAACACGGTATAAGGTTACAATGTGGACATGCAACATGAGTATTACGTGTCCTGACAGAATATGTGTTACAGGCTTTTATTTACTAATCAGACACAATGACTCCCAATTAGTCACAACGATAAGGTATTAATATTGAAGACAGGCCTACAGCACGCCATTTTATCAATCGTGTTACCTTTCTTCCTGATAGATCCCTTAAGTTACATGAAACTGTAACTTATCTTATTGTTGCTATTTGATGGGGTTTTTTCCCCCTATGCTAATTTTATTTATTCATTAACATTTGTTTACCTTCAGTAGGTGTTGGAAAGATGCCTTCTTTATTGCAATGAAGGTACTGCCATACTGTAATTGTTATTTATTAATAAATTACATGTGCTATTCAGTCTCTGTTCTAGGTAACCATGTAATATTATGTCTCAATTCACATCTGACAATATAAGCTAACTTTTACACCAATAGACATGGAAGTTTCAAGAATGCAGCCAAATAATTACATTGGGATAGAATACTTTACAATCCTTTTGCTCCACTTGAGATGACCGTGTAGTTGAAAAACATTTGTACATGTGGATGTTGTTTTTAAACAATCCCATTCTGGATAACTTATTAAATTCTTCAACCCTGTTACCCATATGTTGAAAATGATTTGTTTCATTTCAAGATTCCTTTTCTAAGTTTCTCACATCAATTCATTAATGTCAATGGTTTTCAATTGCAGCATAACACTTTCAATCTATCAATGTTAGTTTATTTTGCTATCTGTTTACCAAATAGCAACACCCACCAAAACTCATCTACAAATCTTTAACTGCTCTGTCTCTCAGTTGTTTTCCCTACATTACTGTCAGTAAACTGATATTTGGTTTCAATACCAAGGTTATTAAATGTAGATTAGAAACAACAAGAGTTCAAGTGACACTCAATTTGTCCTACAGTCTAACACTTTACCTTTTACAAATACTCATTGTTCTTTATGTCTAAATCAAAATGTCCCTCATTAATTTTGACAAAATCCTTGCCAGGATGAAAAGTGCCACACTCTGAAAGCTGAACCAAGTACAAACTCCGTGTTATCAAATGGAATGGGACGCATAAACAGTGACATAAAATCACGCTGTTGGCTATTGTAATGCACAGCTATATTTCTGTGCAATAGCAAAGTACTGCAGATGCAGTAGCGTGAAGTAAAAATAGATAAACTGGAATTATGTAACATCAGTGGAGAGAAAATTAGAATTAAGGGGCTATCCCACTGTACGAGCTCTCCCATGATTACGAATTCAAGAGCTCTCCCAACTTAAAAAAAAAATCAAACTCGTGGTAAGCACGTAGAATGTACGCAGCGGGTGCGTCCGGTTTTCGGGACATCTTAGCGGCTCGTAACGCGAACGACAGGTACTCGGGAAACGTGGTAAGCTCATGAAAACTCCTGAAGATTTTTCAACATGTTGAAAAATGGCCACGAGAGCCCCGTGTACCTACGAGAGGCTATTACCGTAATTCTCTGAGTTCGAATCAGTGGAAACTCGGGAGAGCTCTTGAATTAGCTCATACAGTGGGACAGCACCTTTAATGTTTCGGATCATTGGCCATTCACCAGAATTAGGAAACATTAGAAATGAAGCAAGCTAGAGAGCATGGAAGGCATGAATGAACGTTAAAAATAAGAGGGTAACCGGGGAGAAGGTAGGTCCACTCAAAGATAAAGGAGGGAATCTAGGCTTGAAGTCAGAGGGTTTGGACACACTAGAGGCAGGAAACATGTTTCCGATGTTTGGGGAGTCCAGAACCAGGGGCCACAGTTTAAGAATAAGGGGCAAGCCATTTAGAAAGGAGATGAGGAAACACTTTTTCCACACAGAAAGTTGTGAGTCTGTGGAATTCTCTGTCTCAGAGGACAGTGGAGGCCGGTTCTCTGGAAACTTTCAAGAGAGCTAGATAGGGCTCTTGAAGATAGTGGAGTCAGCGGATATGGGGAGAAGGCAGGAATGGGGTACTGATTGTGGATGATCAGCCATGATCACATTGAATGGCAGTGCTGGCTTGAAAGCCCATATGGCCTACTCCTGCACCTATTGTCTATTAGAGGCATAGTTAGGGGAGGCAGAATCTTTTTCCCAGGGTGGAAATATAATTTATTTCATTTTCGACTTCTTTTTTGGTATTTCAGGTTCCATTCATCTCCTATGTACCCCCTTCCTACCCTCTCAGCCATCATCTCCACCAGTGGCATTAAAATGTCTTGTTGCAGAGTTGACACAAAATGTCAAACATCCTTCTGCCTCCACAGATGATGCCTGATCCACCGAGATCCTCCAGCAATTTGTTTCCTGCTCCAGATTGGAGTATCTGTAGTCTCTGATCTCCACTCTTTCTCTCTCTCCATTCGTTTTCTTTCTCTGCAGCTGAAATCTTGTTTTATTTCTAACATTTCCCAATTCTAGTGAAAGATTCTTGATGTGAAAATATTCACTCCGCTTCTCTTTTCACTTGTTTAGTTAAGTTTGCCTGCTGAGCATTTACAGCATTTTCTGTATTTATCATTTGATAAGAAAAAAGAAACAATAGGCAGTATACTGCTCACCTGATGAGCAGAAACGTCACCTATTCACTGTACCTTGTTTGGTGCATGTGATGAATAGATTTGACTTCATTCATTTTCTCCAGAGATGCTGCCTGACCCGCTGAGTCACTCCAGCATTTTGTGTATCTTCAGTATAAACCAGCGTCTGCAGTTCTTTCTTACACATTTGACTCAAAGTTCCTGTGCATAAATCAGACTTACTGTAGTGTCCAATCAAGCTGTGAATATTGTGACAAAATCCAAGGCAATAACCAGAGCAACTTAGGGGGGGGCTACTATAATAACATTTGAATGTAAAATTATTCTCATGGAAAGAACACATTTCATCCAGATACTCGGTTGAATTCAGTGAGAGCATAAATAAGAAATAGTACCTCGAGTAGGCCAATCAGTCCCTCGAGCCTGCTCTGCCATTCAACAAGATCACGACTGATCTTCTAAGTGCTCTGCTTGTGCTGGCCAAGCTGAATAATATCACAAACTCCCTGCTCTGCAGTTTGCATTTCGGGCCAATAGATCTGTGGATGATGCAGTCAACCTGGGCCTGCACTTCATCCTACAGCACCTATACCACCAGGGGACCTATGCGAGGATCCTATTTGTTGATTTTAGCTCTGCATTCAACACCATTGTGCCAGAGATACTACATTCCAAACTTTGAGTTGACTGTGCCTGAACCCCTCTGTCGGTGGATCACCAGCTTCCTGACAGACAGGAAGCAGCATGTGAGGCTGGGAAAGCACATCTCGGATGCGCAAACGCTCAGCATAGGAGCACAACAAGGTGCTCCTCTCTCTACACCAACGACTGCACCTCTGTCAAGCTTCTCAAGTTTGCGGACGACACAACCCTGATTGGACTGATCCAGGATTGGGAGGAATCTGCTTTACAGACAGGAAGTGTCACAGCTGGCGTCCTGGTGCCATCGCAACAACCTGGAGCTCAATGCTCTTAAGACAGTGGGATTGATTGTAGACTTTAGGAGAGCTCCCCCTCCCCTCACCCCACTCCCCATCAACAACACCGCAGTCACATCTGTGGAGTCTTTTAAGTTCCTGGGAACCATCATCTCCACGGACCTCAAGTGGGGGGCTACCATCAACTCCAGTCAAAATGGCACAACAGAGGATGTACTTCCTATGGCAGCTGAGGAAGCACAATCTGCCACAGGCAATGATGGTCCATTTCTACATGGCCATCATAGAGTCTGTTCTCACCTTCTCCATCATGGTCTGGTTTGGCTCTGCCACCAAGCACGACACCTGGAGGCTGCAGCGAATTGTCTGATCAGCAGAGGTTACTGACTGCAACCTTCCCGCCATTGATGAACTGTACACTGCAAGGGCCAAGAAGCGAGCGGGCAAGATCATCTCTGACCCCTCTCACCCTGGCCACAAACTCTGATTCACTTCCCTCTGGAAGGCGACTCTGGAGTCAGACATAAAAAACCTTTTATCCACGAGTAGCTCTACTCAACAGCCAAAAATCTGTAGCCTCCCTTTTATCTGGTATTTTGTTGGTTCACATGCTTGATCAATGGTGTTTTATCATTAATGTTTTCTTATTATTAATGTTTAGTGTTTTCTGAGTTATTCGTAACTGTCAATGTATGTCATGTTGTTACTTGTGGGCAGAGCACCCAGGGAAATTCCTTGAATGTGAATACTTGGCCAATAAATTTACTTACTTCTTCCACATGTCAAAAATATGTGGGTTGGCAGGTCAATTGACTACTGTAGATTATCCCATATATATATATATATATATATAGATATATATATATATATATATATATATATGTGTATAGTATAATAGTAAGATTAAACGAGAACTCACCTGTTCGAAGTTTGATCGTTATTTTACGAGGAGTTACGATGAGGGATTACGTGAAGAAGAGCCCGCCTCACGCTGGTAACGGCATACTTCAAAGCAACGGCATGAAAAACACAGAACACCAAAGCCGGAGTAACATAGTAAGGCTCATAAAAAGACTTAGAACCACCATTTGATCATTTATTTTACGAGGGTGGGAGTGGAGGGCACGTAATCCCTCATCGTAACTCCTCGTAAAATAACGATCAAAACTTCGAACAGGTGAGTTCTCGTTTAATCTTACTATTTTACTTCGGAGTCACGTGAGTGACTACGTGAAGAGTTTTAAAGCTTTCTGTGTTTTTTATGTCGTAGAATTAATCCGTACGACAGTCCGGCTAAGTAAACACATACATGAGAAAGCACACAAATGTTAGATCTTTTCACAAATTAAGTTTTTTAATGGCTGAAAGACCATATAATACCCTCCTTATATTTGAGGGAAAAATGATTACAAGTGACAAAAGATATCAGTGACTACACAACTGATTATAGCAATTAATAGCAAACAAAGCAGGTGATTATAGTGCTCCCAACACCGCGTGTCCAAAGCTTGTCATAGTGTGAACAGGTTTGTTGTAGAACTTTGAAAAAGTTTCTTTCTTTACTCCACCCTGCGATTTTTTAAAAATATGCTCGAGAGGTACGTCCCGCCCCTTCGCCGCGGACGTAGCTGCCGCCCTGGTGGAGTGAGATTTGAAGACATCAGTGTTACTCCCGCTAAAACCAACACCTGTTTCAACCATTTTGAGATAGTTTTGAACTGAAGCTTTTGTGTGTGGCTTTTTGTGCGTAAGCAGCAATGTCTTTTCGTTTCCTCGAAAAGTGTCCGTCACTTTAATACATTGGTTTCAAATGTCTAACCACACACAAAGCAAGCTCAATATGAAAAGCTTGAAAGGTTACCTTTGTTCCAGATCTCCCTGGTCTACTTTGTTTGATCAGATCGTAAACATAGAATACAACGTTATCTGTAGTCACATGCATACAGTCTAAACGCAACATTTGTAAAGTTTGCACTCTTTGGGCTGAGACCAGTGACATTAACATGACCAATTTCAATGTTAACCTATCCAATGACAACCCTTCAATTGGCGTCCATTCTCTAAGTAGAGCAAGTACTATGCTCACATCCCAAATCTCTGTATATCTAGGTTTTGGCGGATTCATGTGAAAAATTCCTTTCATGAATCGTGATATTAATGGATGCGACCCAATTGATTTCTCACCAGTCATAAGTCCTAAATAGGACGACAAGGCACTGCGTGCAGTGTTAATGGCACTGTAACTTAAATGTTGGCCAAAGCGCAAATTGGCAAGGAATTCCAAAACATGAGTAACATTCACATAATCATCAGAAATATTTTGACTGTGTGCAAAATTCTTCCCATTTCTTAATATGTGTCATATATTGTTTCTGTGTGCTATCTCCGCCATGATGTGCCAATAACTGTCAAGTTTGGTCCGACAATCCCAGTTCCTGTAGTGGTCTGGTCAAAACCTGCAGATTAACAAATTCATATATGCATATAATGGGTAATCTTCATTTGTTACTGGATTAGTCAAGATATCACTACAGTTAAGAATCTGCATATACGGTTCTTTAATCATATTCAGCATAACTGGGAACCAAGGTTGAGTTGGCCAATTTGGCACTACCAACAATCCGGAAGCTGAATCTTGCTCTATTTTCTTCAAGCATCTCTGGATCAGAGCAAATGGTGGAAAAGCATAAAAGAACATTTTTCCCCAGTGTAATAAAAATGCATCTACTGCAACTGCGTCCGGATCGTGTTCCCAAGACACATAATGAGGCAAATGATGATTAAGCCTGGATGCAAACAAATCAATTTCTGGCAACCCAAATCGTCGAACAATATTCTTAAATATTGCTGGCT
The DNA here is from genome assembly GCA_035221665.1 of Okamejei kenojei. Lineage (NCBI taxonomy): Eukaryota > Metazoa > Chordata > Chondrichthyes > Rajiformes > Rajidae > Okamejei > Okamejei kenojei. Next base: position 18,659,853 of record CM069147.1, read on the forward strand.
TAAACATCCATTCCGTATTATCTTTAAAAATCCTGGACCTTTCATCTGCTACCACATTGTCTTTACCTGGAGTAAAGCTTACTGCAATCCATATCTGCCGACCAATACACCATTGCCATATCTCATTGACCAGACAATCACATGATACTGATCCAAACTCTCCCCATGTGGATTAATGTAAACCATAGCTGTTTTATTGTGTAATTGTATTAACACATGCAGCCCTTGTTTAGCACAACAATATGCTTTAAGCCCATAAAAGGCCCCCAATAACTCCAAATAGTTAATACCATACTCTTGGAGAAACACTTGTTCTTCAGTTTTCCATCTACCTCCACAACTGGAGGATAAATCTGTGGCCCCCCATCCGAGAGCACTAGCATCTGTATGTAAAACCATTTCAGGCTGTTTAATCATAATATTTATTAGCAGCTTGTGGGACATTTTCCTTTTTTAACCCACCATTGTAAATTCCAATACAGCTTCTTTTGTTAATTACATAGGCCTGTCAAATGGCCTGCCTTCTCTTTGAGAGCTTGTATCTTGTACCTTCGAAGATATCAATAAATGTAATGAACCAAATTCTACTGCAGGAAATGCTGCTAGCAGTTCACCAATGGTTGTCACCATTTCTCGGATGGAAGGATAAGGTTTTGAATGAGATAATGACAAGTTACCAAAATATCATCGACTTTATCTATTGGTAAAGGTATTAACATAGTCACTGAGTTAATTACAAACCCCAAAAGTAAATTGTTTGTGCTGGCTGCAGCTGGGGCTTAATTAGATGAATTAAGAACCTTAGCTTACCACAAAGCTTTAGTAACTGAAACTGAGTCCTCAGCTGACTCCTGATAATCACTAATGACCAGAATGTCATTGAGATAAGCCATAAAGATGTGCACTAATTGGGCTAAACTGGTTTCAACAGTTTCGTAAAGAGTAAAAAGCTGAACTCAGTCCATTTGGCAAAGCTTAACTGCCATAATTGTCACAATCAATTAAAATTTAAGTACCACCAAAACCTGATGCATAGGTACAGAATAATAGGCGTCTTTTCATTAATCTTAGCCATATAACAACCTGCTGAATTAAATATTTTGCAGTATTCCATGACTCCATTTGAACATGTTTGTATTCTACAAACTTATTTAGACCTGTAAGGTCCAGAATACTTCTGCAACCATCATCTGTAATGCCTTCTAACATTAAAGACAAATTTATGCTCGTGTTCAAAATCTTTTCCATTACCTCTTTTCCAGATAATTAGGCAATGTGAACATAAATCTCTGCTTTTTCAATTGCAGAAAACACAAAAACATAAGCAGGTTTATTCTGTACAGGAGGATTAACCTCTTTTTTTTTTAAAAGTAATAGTAGTTAATGAAACTGCTCGTAATATACTGATCAAAAATAATAGTAAGCCAGTCTTAATAAACTTTTTGTAATCTCCCTCTAACTGGAGATTAATCCGCAGTTTCTTTAAGCAGAGAACAAGTCTTTAATTCCTCTGCATATGAGCGTGGTGGTCTCCTTATCCCCTGAATTCGGGTAAGTATTTGGTTGTGCAATTCAATAAAACTTCCTTGACATATTTCTGCCTCTATTTCCAATATCAAATCCCCTTCTGGGCGAAAATACCTTTTCGTCCAAAGACGAAGGTTTCATGCAGCTAAAATATTTAGCTTTTCATCCCAATTTCAATAAATTAGGCAGATTACTCCAAACAGATAACCAAGAGCTTAAACACCACTTGCTCGACACAGGTAATGCAACCTTGGGTGAAAAATGGGCCAAATAGCCATTTATATTGTATAAAATTTCATAGAAAGAATTGCACAATAGCGTCTTTATTTTATGTTTTCCTTTCATCTGCCCAAAAGCCATAATAGCAGCAGAATAATTTGTGAGGATTTTAAAACCTCACTATTTGACGCTCTCATATTTGGAGTCATGGATGCCCATATTAACGGATAAACCGTAGGCTCTTTCAATGAGGCACAATTTCCTGTGCTGTGCAATTTTAATATTTCAATCATCACAGAATCATGAAGTTGGTGAGATACCATATATATATATGTTGGCAGCTAGGATTTCTTCCATAGCCTCACCACTTCCTTCATATATAGCAAAACCTTTTGCTATTCCAGGCATCTTTGGCCTCTTTTCATATTTTTTCATTTACTTTTATTTTTATTTTGTGGTGTGCTTTCAAAATGCAAATCACCATCAACAGGGTCTGCCTTCTGTAGCCCTAAATCAATTGGGATTTCATCCCATGAGACTTCTTCCGGCCCAAATCCTGGGTCCGGAGTTCCAACTTCCAATTAGGCCCATGGCCATATTCAGAATAATTAAACCCCTCAGGGCTAATCTTAGGAACCTTCAGGGTACTTTGACCCTAGTCTCATAATTATTTGGAGAACTTTCTCCATATGCTCCATAATCAGTTCCACATAGTTTACTTATGTGGAGGACTTTTCAATGTCAGAGTCATCAGAACCACGGGCCTCTCAGATTTTTTATTTTATTTTATTTTCCATTTTTCATATTCGGGAGCATTTCTCTCCGTGGTTATCATTTTGTAAACTAATTCGCTAACGGGTATATCTGCGGCCACCGGTATCGGAACCGGCTCCGCACTAGCTTTCCCGTATATTTATTTTTCACCCCAGGAAGCATTTAACCCGCGAATATAAGTTTACTTCATCATTTGTGCTTATCCAGCACTAATATGACTCTGACCTGATTTAATATATTTCCTATACTGCTGGACCTACCCAGCGCCCGCTAAGAAATCCCAACTTTACTGTTCTTACCTGCGGGCCCGTTCCGACCGCTGCGAGGAGCTGCTCCTTACTGCAGCTCCACCTTCTGCCGTCAGCGTCGACGTCATGCCGTTACCAGCGTGAGGCGGGCTCTTCTTCACGTAGTCACTCACGTGACTCCGAAGTAAAATAGTATAATCTAGCAGTTGGAAGAGAGGGAGGAAGGGGAAATTAATGCGAATGTTGAAAGGATAAATGGGTTAAGGCAGGATTAGTGCGAGTGGGTGCCTGATGGTCAGCACAAACTCAGGAGGCCGAAGAGCACCGTTTCCATGCTGTATTTCCTTCTATGACTGATTATTTTCCTAGCCTATCTCTCTAACCTTTGATTCATTTAATTTCAGAAATATGTTGATCTCGGCTTTGAATGAATTCAGTGACTGACATTCGACAGGCCCGAGGAAAACCAGCATTGTGGCTTGTGGAAGAGTCAGAAGTTAACCATCAGAGCTTGGGTTCTGCTGATGAGACAGGTGGAACACGTGCAGTCCATTCTTTTGACGAGACTGTATATTGGGCCAAACAAAACAGCAGGTCTCAAGTTTTATTGACAGTCTCTTCTCAGTTGACAGAAGTGGTGCAAGGTAAGTGCAATTGGCCTCATGGAGTGCCGAATGTTCAAACTATGACTCAACATTGGCTGAAAATATGTATTGAGTTTCCCGTTACCAAATACATGGATATATATTAAAAAAATATCAACTGCTGGAAGAACCCGGTGGGTCCAGCAGCATCTGTGGAGACAAAGAGATGTTCAAGGGGCTGAATGGCAAACACAAGCTTCTATTCCTCACATGCTTTTGTTGAACTTCACTGAGTGTATGGATGAAAAATGTTCTTGCACTTTAAGCAATGGAACAACTTTATAGCCAAGTCTTCCTGTACTTGACCTCCATGATCTTGGTGGTCTTATTCTACTTATCCTCCATGGTCCAGGTGTACGGTCTTGACCCGAAACTTTGAACATCCCTTTGCCTCCCCGGAGCCTTGCCAATCGTAATCCCCCGTAAAGTATTGTGAAATGTGGCATTCAGTCTTTGAGTCAGCACTTGTTCAAATATCTCCTCTGGCAAGAGCATTGAATGTTTCTGCCCGAGACTACATCAAAGAGCAAAACTACTGCAGAAGCTCCAAATCTGAAATAAAACAGGAAATATTGAGGATACACAATGTCAGGCAGAATCTGTGAAGAAAGTTACAATTCAGGTCAATGACCTTGCATTAAAATAAAATCCCCTGTAAACATTATCAATTTGAAACATCAACTTTCTTTTTACAGATCTTGCCTGACAGGCTGAGTAATTTGGGTATATTCTGTTTTTCATTTTGAAACTCAAGTACATGCTTCATAGACAATATCACGACATTGGACACAGGTGTAAATGGTCTTTCCAGCCATTCTTACAGTGCCTTTTATTGGCAGGATTCCAATGCAGGACTGAAGGGAACGGATATTTTTAATCCTGCTAGTATTGTATATACTGTACTACATTTATCAGCGACCAAAGTATCAAACAGCAGCTACTGGTAACTGGGTCAACAGCCTGAATTTATTTCAGGGTCAAGCATAACAGTTAATCACTCAATATTTGACTCAAGTATCTCAGAGGCCTAAGTTAACACCTAAGGCTGTGAGTGGAAGTTTCCAGTCATCTGTGAATTTAGTATGTACTTAGCAACAGGAGCTGGCTACAGAGTCACAGAAAATAAATGTAATACAAGTAATAGATTGTGAAATTAGATTCCCCGATGTTAAACAGAAGAATTTAGACAGTGAAAGCATCTAAGACAATGAAATGAGTCATGCAGTCTGAAACTCAAACTGAAAACTGTTATTGAAAAAAGCACTCTGTTAGAGAGGTGTATATTTTTAATGTATTTGTCACCCCTTTTATATTTGTCTCACTTTCTCTTGTAGCCTTCCCTTTGTTGCGAATTCTCAGTACTCACAATGTGTATATTTAGACCTTCTGGGCTGATAGCTACTGTCTCCAGTAAAAAATAGTAGATAGATTCATTATGACTACGGCATGTATGAAAATACTCTCTGCTTCCTGTGAAACCATGTTTAGTAGCCCGAGTGTTTTGGAAGATGGCAGTAATTAGAAAATACACGCACGCACGGCACGCATGCACGGCACGCATGCACACCAAGAGTCAAGAGTGTTTAACTCTCATATGAACCAAAACAGAATAATTAAATTCTTACCTGCAGCAGCAGAACTCTTTATAAACACAATAGAAAATAAACAGAAAAAAGTTCAATAAATAAAAAATCCAATATAGTGCAAAATAAAACAATGACGGTTCCCAGTGCAACCCAGACAAATCGTACTTCAGAGTTTAGTTGGCATTCGTAGAGTTCAATGGTTGTTAGAAATGGCTGTTAGGAAGAATCTGTTCCTGAACATCAGTTTTTAAACTCTTGTACCTTCTTCCCGATGACCTTAGTGAAATACGAGCGTGGCCATGGTGGCATGGACCCTTGAGGATGCTGGCTGCCTTTTTGAGGCAGAGCCTCTTCAAATGGTGGGGAGGTCACCTGTAGAAGTTCAAGAGATTATTTCTCAACATACCAAATCTCCTCAATCTTCTAAGGAAGTAGAGACGTTGATAGGCTTTCTGTATGATTGCAGGGTGCTAAGGCCAGGACAGATATTCAGAGATATGCACACCCAGGAACTTGAAGTTGTTGACTTTCCCCACCACCGATTATGTCAAGTGCGCGGATCCTCGGCCTTCCACTTCTAAACTCAACAATCAGCTCCTTGATTTTAACGATGTTGCAAGCAAGGTTCTTGTTCCGACACTATCCAATCAGCCAATCAATCTCCCTCCTTTACTCGACTAATTATTATCCGTAATTCGTCCAACAGGGGTGACATTAGCGAATTTAAAGATGGAATTGGCGACGACATGGTCATATGGGCATGGAAGATGGAGTACAAATTAATGAACCAAACAGGCTTTTGAGAATTAATTTTCAGAATTACATGGAAATTACCTTTCAGAAGTAAGTCATTTGACCCACATGCTCTCCTTGCATCCCCTCCTATCTTTTCTAATCTAGGTTTTTCTACTTAATCCTTGCTCTCTAGCCTCCCTTAATTGAATTAAACAATTTGTCAAGGACTTCCTTGCTGTAACGAGTTCCACATCCTACTAATTCTGTAAGTAGTTTTCTATTTAATGGGATGTTTAATTTTGACAGCATCAAGTTCTATTCTTCCTCAGTTTCCACCCAAATAGATTACCTATCTCCATAAAAACATTCATGATGTCGAAGTTCTATTCGATCACCTCCAATGCTTCCCTTTACAAGCAGAGTTGTAACCTTGCATCTTTGGTATTATTCCTCCAAAACTGAGGAAGGACATTATTGCCATAGAGGGAGTACAGAGAAGGTTCACCAGGCTGATTCCCAGGATGGCAGGACTTTCATCTGAAGAAAGACTGGATAGACTCGGCTTGTACTCGCTATAATTTAGAAAATTGAGGGGGGATCTTATAGAGACTTACAAAATTCTTAAGGGGTTGGACAGGCTAGATGCAGGAAGATTGTTCCCGATGTTGGGGAAGTCGAGGGCAAGGGGTCACAGCTTAAGGATAAGGGAGAAATCCTTTAAGACCGAGATGAGAAAGACTTTTTTCACACAGAGCGGTGAGTCTCTGGAACTCTCTGCCACAGAGGGTAGTTGAGGCCAGTTCATTGGCTATATTTAAGAGGGAATTAGATGTGGCCCTTGTGGCTAAGGGGATCAGGGGGTATGGAGAGAAGGCCGGTACGGGATACTGACTTGGATGATCAGCCATGATCATATTGAATGGCGGTACAGGCTCGAAGGGCCGAATGGCCTACTCCTGCACCTAATTTCTATGTTTCTATGAAACAGGATGGTAGGAGGACACTTAATTTCTTCATTGAACAGAAGCCCAACATTCCCCTCCACCATACGCATTCATCTGGCTGAATGTGTTGATTGTTGACTTCAAGAGGGGAAAATATTGAAATCCACGAACCTGTACATCAGTGGAATTAGCAGTGCATAGTCAATAGCTTACAGTTTCTGGGCATGCACATCTCTGAAGATCTGTCCCAAACTCATCACATTGGTGCAAACACAAAGAAAACTCATCAATGCCTCAACTTTCCAAGATTGAGGAGATTTTGTATGTTGCCGAATACTCTCTAGAACTTCTACAGGTGTACAGTAGAGAGCATATTGACTGGTGGTGTCATGACATGAACATTGGAAGCTGCAGTAAGCAGTCCTTCACAGGTACTGATCTCCATACCAACAAAGACATTTGCAGCAAATGCTGCCTCAAAGGCAGCCAATACCAAAGACCACGCTTTGATCTTGCTACTACCATTGGAAAGGTACAGGTTGCCAGAAACCTCGACCTCCCATCAATTATCAGGCTCTTGATCACTGCACAATACTAACCACCATCTATGATCTACTGGGGACTTAGTTTTGGATGCACTATAGACTTTAGTTTTGCACCATCATGATCTGGTTTGTATTATTAATTATTGCATATTTATTTGTGCTATTGCATTAACAAGCCTAAGCTACAACAAAAATCACATTGTTACATTGCTGGTACATATGACAATTAAACTCTTGATTTCACCAACACAGTTACTACTTAATACTTCATTCAAACCCCTTCAAATGATATTCAAGGGCGGCTCGCTAGAGCAATGGAAGAGTTGCTGCCTTCAGCGCCAGACGCGAGTTCAATCCTGGGTTCGGGTATTTGTACATTCTCCCCATGACCTGCATGGGTTTTCTCCGAGAACTTCGGTTTCCACCCACACTCCAAAGACGTACAGGTTTGTAGGTTAATTGGCTTGGTATAAGTAAATGTTTTAAAAAAAATTTTTTTTTAAATTGTCCCTAGCGGAGGACAGTGTTAATGTGCAGGGATAGCTGGTCGACGTGGGCACGGTGGGCCGAAGGGCCTGTTTCCATGCTCTATTTCGAAACAATAAACAAGTTAATTGATTGGGGGGGACATAAACTTCACAGCTAGTCCAACCTGGTCTTCAGTAGAGATCATTGAATTGCAAAGGAAACAAGCTAAATTTTGCTGCCCCTGCCACGAGCCCAAAGACTTGCACGGACATTTACCTGGAATGACAGTAGCAATCCTGTAAGACTGGTGTCCCAAGCCTGGGGAGGGATAGAACATGAAACCGATTTTGTTTTTTTATGATAGGACTAGTGATCGAATTAGAACAGAACATTCTGTCAATATCATCAGCACATACAGAGAAAAGTTAACATTTTGGAGTCCAGCCCTTCATCAGATATTATCTTTGGTCTACAGGTGGCCATTGAATAGGGTTATGCTGAACTTTAGTTTCAGACTTTTCTTATTTCAATATACAGTGCCCTCCATAATGTTTGGGACAAAGACCCATCATTTATTTTTTTGCCTCTGTACTCCAGAATTTGAGATTTGTAATTGAAAAAAAAAAAAAAATCACATGTGGTGAAAGTGTATACTGTCAGATTTTATTAAAGGTCATGTTTGTACATTTTGGTTTCACCATGTAGAAATTACAGCTGTGTTTATACATCGTGTGTGCCCCCCCCCCCCACCCCACACACACCATTTCAGGGCACCATAATGTTTGGGACACATGGCTTCACAGGCATTTGTAATTGCTCAGGTGTGTTTAATTGCCTCCTATTTGAAAGCTCTCAGCACCGAGTCTTTCCATCACCTTTGGAAACTTTTATTGCTGTTTATCAACATGAAGACCAAAGTTGTGCCAATGAAAGCCTAAGAAGCCATTATGAGACTGAGAAACAAGAATAAAACTGTTAGAGACATCAGCCAAACTTTAGGCTTACCAAAATCAACTGTTTGGAACATCATTAAGAAGAGAACACTGGTGAGCTTATTGATCGCAAAGGGACTGGCAGACCAAGGAAGACCTCCACAGCTGATGACAGAAGAATTCTCTCTATAATAATAAAGAAAAATCCCAAAACACCTGTCCGACAGATCAGAAACACTCTTTAGGAATCAGGTGCGGATTTGTCAATGACCACTGTCCGCAGAAAACTTAATGAACAGAAATACAGAGGCTACAATGCAAGATGCAAACCACTGGATAGCTTCATAAAATAGTATGGCCAGGTTAGTTGGCCAAGAAATACTTAAAAGAGCAACCACAGTTCTGGAAAAAGGTCTCGTGGACAGATGAGATGAAGATTAACTTATATCAGAGTGATGGAAAGAGCAAAGTATGGAGGAAAGATGGAACTGCCCAACAGCCAAAGCACAACACAATGGTGGGGGTGTTAAGATCTGGGCATGTATGGCTGCTGAAGGTACTGGCTCACTTATCGTCATTGATGATACAATTGCTGATGGTAGTAATGGTAGTAACATAATAAATTCTGAAGTGTATAGACACATCCTATTTGCTGAATTTCAAACAAATGTCTTAAAACTCATTGGTCGGCAGTTCATTCTACAGCAAGACAATGATCACAAATATACTGCTAAAGCAACAAAAGAGATTTTCCAAAGCTAAAACATGGTCAATTCTTGAGTGGCCAAGTCAATCACCCGATCTGAACCCAATTGAGATTGCCTTTTATATGCTGAAGAGAAAACTGAAGGAGACTGGCCCCCAAAACAAGCATAAGCTGAAGATGGCTGTAATATGGGCCTGGCAGAGCATCACCAGAGAAGGCACCCAGCAACTGGTGATGTCCATGAATCGCAGACTTCAAGCAGTCATTGCATGCAAAGGATATGCAACAAAATACTAAACATGACTACTTCATTTACATGACATAGGGGAAGTAATGTCTCACAAATTTGATTTGAGTTTTTTCAGGAAGTAACCAATTGGAGCAAGGCAATAGATGTATTCTATATGGACCAGCAAGGCTGCTTTGAAAGATTAGATTGATCTTTTGCAGGGACAGTTTGCTAACTGGATACAGAATTGGTTTCATGGGAGGAAGCGGAGGTGGGTGGTTCAAGATTGTTTTATAACTGGAGGCCTGTGATTAGTAGTGTGCTTCTAATGCTGGACCCATTGCTGTAGGTAATCTGTATCAAAGATTTAGATGAGAATGTACAAAGGATGATTAGTAAGTTTGCAGATGACAATAAAATAGGCAATATCGTAGTCAGTGAAGTTGGTTATCAAGAATTACAGCAAACACAAGGAACTGCAGATGCTGTAATCTTGAGTACAGCACAACATGGAGTAACTCAACAGGTCAGTCAACATCTCTGGTGGACATGGACAGGCAACAGTTCTGGGTCAATTCTGAAGAAAGGTATCAAATGTCACTATACCTTAATTGGTAATATGAAACCTTGACCCGAAATGTTGCCTATCCATGTCTGCCTGACCCTGCAGGAAAAAGATGCCATTAAGCTGGAAAGGATGCAGGGAATATTAATGAGGATGTTGTCAAGACTTATGGGCCTGAGACACAAGAGGAGATTGGGCAGCTGGGACTTTATTCCTTGGAGTGTAGAAGGCTGAAGGGTGATCTTATGGAAGTGTATCAAATCACCAAAAAAAAATGAACACAAAGTATTTCCCCCCCAGGGTCGTGGAATTAAGACCTGGAGAACATAGGTTTAAAGGTAATAGAAGTCAGTTCTAATAGAAACCAGGGGGGCATTTTTTACCACAGAGGGTAATATGGAACAAGCAGGCAGAGGAAGTAGTTGAGGCAGGTACAATAACAAATTTTAAATACATTTGAACGGGTACATGGATAGGATAGGTTGAGGGAGATATGGGCCAAATGAAGGTAAATGGGTCAATCTTAGATGGGGCATCTGGGTTAGCATGGATGAGCTGGGCCAAAGGCTTTCTTTCCATTCTGTGCAACTTTAAATGAGTTGCAGTTGGAATAGGGTACGGTAGGTGCTGGAGTGTCATGGGAAGAGGAAATACAGTATGGATTTACTATAGGTACAGATTAGTACTGCTACACCTGGCAGTAAAATGTGAATATAATTGCATCTGTAAATGAGATAGTTACAGGGAATCAATGCAAAGGGGATTGAAGTTGTACAAAGTATTATTCTTAGAGAAATATCCATAATGCCATGGCACAATTCTGCAGTAATGTTTTCCAATTGATACTTCATATTTCAAAAATTGCTCAACTGATTGGCAATCATGCACGGGTTTTCCCCAGTGAACATGCTGAACAAGTGAGCCTCCTGATTTGGACGTACTCTTATTTTCACAAACATCCTAGTTGATTTGCGAGCCAAAATGGTCAATGCGACATGTTCTGCTTAGCTTAGATATCAGATTAAGTGCAACATTTAAACAAGTTGACTTTCAGACATGATTAGTTGCTGATCCCAACTTGTAATCAACCTTGAGCTGTTACTTTCCTTGAAATGCACGCAGTTTAGAGTAAAACTCAACTTCTATTGTATAAAGATACTCAATTCCCTGCTGTGTCTCCCTCAGTATATAGAAATTACATGCTACTCATCGGATTATTGAAAAATATCAAATTTTTACGGTAGGGGTCCAGTTTAATGTCTTAGAAATGAAAGCTGGTTCAGGTGTAACTGGTTCAGAGCCATAGATTCAGGTGTACTATCAACTAGTTTCAAATGAGACAGCTACAGTAACATGACTGTGTTCACAGTGTAATTGATCTGTATTACAGTACTCTCATTTTACAGCATGCTGTTTACAGGAAGTGCTGCCCACTTGCTGCACGAACTGACCTTAGAATTGGAAAGCGTTTGAAGTCCCAGTGGATTACAATACCCTTCAAATTGTTTTGTTATCAACTTTCAGTTCTGTGCTGCACTCAAAAGTAGCAACTGTTTGTTCCAGCTGGCTGACCAAAATTCCGAGAATCAGTATTTACTTTGGCTCAGAATTAGAACTTAACTCATCATTTTTCTTCTACCATCACACTCAACCTCAGGCTCTCTGCCATCCCCACTGGTTCAATTTCAAGTGAGGCTTGCTACCACATGTCTGATCCACTGGTAGTATGGGGGAAAAAAAGTCTCATGCTCACCCAATCCTTTCCATTCTCACTACATCTATACTCTCTTCATCTATATTAATTCTGCCAAAGATCAGCTTCCTCTGCACTTGCCTTGCTTTTCACTACGTGGCGCAGTGATTAAATTACTGGTCTGATGATCCAGGAACCTGGATTTGTGATCAAGAAAACACGTTTAAGTCCCAGCACAGAAGCTGGAAATTTTAAGTCATAGAAGTGAACTGGAGTAAAGCCAGAGTAACAGGTAACTATTAAACTACTGGATTGTCATTGAAATCCATCTAGTTCACTAATATGGAGAGAATTAAAACTGATGTGCCTACCTGATCTGGTCAGTATGACTTTAAACCCAAAGCAATATTGCTCCATCTTTCTGCTCTTTGAAATAGCCACTTTGTTTACAGAAGAGTAGAGGTTTACCTTAGTTTATTATGTGTACCAAGGTACAGTGAAAGGTTTGTTGCATGCTATCCAGTCAGCGGAAAGACTATACACGATTACAATCAAGCAATATAGATATATACTAAGGGAATAATGCTTAGTGCAAGGTAAAGTTAGCAAAGTCCGATCAAGTATAGTCCGAGGGTCACCAATGAAGTAGATAGTAGTTCAGGACTGCTCTCTGGTTGTGGTAGTTGAATGTGGTTAGCCGATAACAACTGGGAAGAAACTGTCCCCAAATGTGGATGTAGATACAAAATGCTGGAGTAACTCAGCGGGACAGGCAGCATTTCTGGAGAGAAGGAATGAGTGACATTTCGGGTCGAGACCTTTCTTCAGACTCATCTGAATTTGGAGGTGTGTGCTTTCACACTTCTATACCTTTTGGCTGATGGCAGTGGGGAGAAGAGGGAGTGCCGGGGTGCGAGAAATCCTTGATTATGGTGCTGGCCTTGCCGGGGCAGCGCGAGATGTAAATGGAGTAAATGGAAGGGCAGTTGGTCTGTGAGATTGGATGGGCCCCATCCACAATTCGCTGCAATTTCTTGCGATCTTGGATGGAGCTGTTCCCAAACCCAAGGATGGAAATAAATGGTAATCTTGTCAGAAATCAACACATCCATGAAAAATTAAAGGCTATATTATTCTTGGTTATTATCTGCACCATCCTAATTGGCAAGGCTTACAGGCATAGTAATGGGTACAGTTCGGTTCACCATTTTATTAGAAGAATAAACAGGTTTGGTAGAATGAATAGAAAAGATTTACAAATATGATACTAAATCCAAGAGATTACAATAAATCAGAAAAAGTGGCACATACTATGGACATTTCTCTACAAAATGAGGGAGATTAAACAGATCTTTAAAATTATGGGTTTGATAGGATCAAAGATGGTTCCACTTAGGCATATTCCCCAACAGTTCACTGAGAAACATTCATATCCCCAAAATATTGTCTTCATTTATTATTTTCCAACTTTTTGTACTTTGTGCAAGTAGGTATTATTTATACAAACTTCAATTTCATCCCCAGATTGATCAAAAATCCAATGCAATGCAGATGAACTCTTGCTTTAATGAACACAATTCACAAAGGATAAAATCTTGATGCTGAGAGTACTCAAGCTATTTGCTGCCAGAGATTGCTTCAAAAAAGTTATCTCTGGAACCCAAAGGCTCACCTGATACCAAACAGAAAGTGCTAATGGTTGAAGCCCAGGCTGAAAATTCCAACACACATATGTTGCTCATGGCCAGATCTGATGCAACATGGCAACAACCCAGCTATCACTTAATCAGCAATTATGGAGAGTAAAACATCAGGATTTCACATGCAGTTAATTTTTTTATTTCAATGTAATAGTAATAAAATGACATTTATATACAAACTGCAAGTTATTGCATATGAGCACATTTTCATTCAAGCGCAGAACCAGAAATCGGCTTCCATATCTCTCATCACAGATTTTCCAACTTTCTACATCAAATTAACAATCAGATTCTCGTAAATTCTTGGGCATGCAGACTCAATCATGGTTACTTTCTGTCAATCATTATGTTATCAAAATCAACTTTCATGTCTCAAGCAACAAGTCAAGTTACTTTTGTCCATGAGAATCAACAGATCCAAATATTTTTCCTCCTCAAATCAAGAGATATAGGCTATGCAATCTCAATAATTCTCTGAAGATCCAGCATTCCCGTTGGTGGGAACTCATCACACTCCTGTCTGAACAGGTGGAATTTTGAATGTTGGTTTTAAAAAGCAGTGCTGGGGGGTGGCAGCCCATAAGCAGGTAACAGCTGTCCCCCACCCCACTTAGAGTTCCTTCACTGTTGCCCTTGTGCAAATCAGTAAATGGGAGATTATAAATCCTCCTCGCCAGAAAACAGGGAAAGGCGAAGAGATAAAGTGAAGACACAGGCTGCAGATATAGAAAAAAGATAAAGCGAGTTGGAGGAGCTGCCTTGGGGTCTCCAGGCAACCAGAATCAGATGTGCATTGACGAAAAGCAAACTACACTGTAAATGGCATGCAAGGAAAGAGGTGGTTGGGGGGGGGGGGGGGGGGGGGGGGGGGGGGGGGGGGGGGGGGGGGGGGGGGAGGAGGAGGAGAGATGGTACCAAAATCAACTTCTTATTCAAGATTATCTTGTTGGAAATGTCTCAATTCTTAATAGTAACATTTGTCAGCAATGGAATAAATTAAAGGCCACAGCTTGTAGCAACAGGAACAGTTATTTTTGATAATTAACTGAAATGGGTAGATCTGTCACACATCAAGAACTACATACAAAGAAAGTTTTTATCAGGTGTCGTAATTCATACCTAACAGCAGATTTGGCCTTACGAGTTCCATCCTTGCCAAGTTAATATAAAAAAAGGTCAAAAATACAGTTCCATCAGGCCCACTTGTAGATCTTCACCATTTTCTCAGTCAGAGTTCCCAGGAAGCTGGTTTGATTCACCTCGAATGGACAGATATCCAGTATTGGTTGGTCGGCTTGAAGCTTCTGGATGAGGGAGCCAGTTCCCGCATTCCATAACTGTTATAGCAAGAGAACAAAAATAATTACTGTCTCAAATTTGTGATTAAGCAGTGGATAGACAATAGGAAATATTGAAGTTATAAATGGTAACAAGAAAAAGAGCGAGATATTAATAGAATATTGACTGGCCTTGAGGGGGATACGACATATATTGCCTGAAGTAGATTCATATTGCCCGAGTCGAAGACGAGGGCAATATGGATCTAGTTAGGGCAATATATGTCGTATCCCCCGAAAGAGGACAGTCAATATTGTTATTATTACCCATATCAGACATCTAGAGGAAAAATCTCTCAACATCTCAGCTCGGCGGACTTCCACGTAAAATTTAGCCAAAAATGGACGCCAAAGTCTTCCTGTCTGCCGTTTGAATATCGACATCTAGACCCTTCTCCATCAAATATTCCTTGAATATTGTTATGCTTGTTTCGTTGCCTTCTTCGTTGTTCTGCGCGTCTTTGTTTGTTGTAAAATCTCGTCAAATTGCTGTTCGTCAAAAGTCGCGAACCTCTTCTCGCAGGAGGCTGCCATTTTGCTTGTTTTTGTCGAGAACAAATTCTAAATTTCCCACGCAGCGCCACATTGCCAAGTTCCCGGATGTGAGACCAGGGGAATATAAGACTATATTTACCGCTGTTTTAACACGTAAAGTCCATAGGCGTTCGCAAGAAAGGGGAATACAAGAAAATATTCCCCTGTTAACCCTGCTGGCACTCAAAACGAAGGGAATACAATTTTGTAAAAGCATAGCTCAGATGTGTGATATGGGTAATAATAAAAAATGTTTCCATGTTGGAAGGATAAATACAGCAGTGTGTTAAACCTACAATTTAATGACAGTTAGGAACTTAAAGATAGTCATGTCTACTCAAATTATAAAGTCCCTATGCAAGATCATATCTAAAATATTGTGCAAGAAAATATGTGACAGGGGAATTGCAGTGAAGGTGCACTGCATTGATAACTGAGACAGTGAGACTGTCCATGAGAATAGATTAAACAGACTGGGGCTAAAGAAGAACAAACAACTCTTGCACAAAGTAAGGGGAGAATTACCGGAGAAATTAAAGGGACCATTAGCAAACAAATCACTCGATACCGATAGCCTATACCAGCGGGCTTTTAGATTCGTTATCATAAAGTGACAATTTTTAAAGATTCCTTACATTTTGGAATATTTTAACAGAATGGAAGGAAGCAAGTGTGACATTGCTGTTCAAAGACAGAAAAAGGGAAATGAGTGACTGTAAACTAGTCACACTGACAGGCAAACACGTAGCTGACAATTAAAGACATGGCAACAAATAAACATAGAAAACCATTACATGATTAGGCAGCAACAAGTTAATGATGGGCATAACATATGACAAATCTGATTTGAGAAAGTAACCAGCATGGCAGATAAAGGAAAATCAGACCTTGC
The DNA here is from genome assembly GCA_035221665.1 of Okamejei kenojei. Taxonomy (NCBI): domain Eukaryota; kingdom Metazoa; phylum Chordata; class Chondrichthyes; order Rajiformes; family Rajidae; genus Okamejei; species Okamejei kenojei. The sequence continues at coordinate 18,676,131 of CM069147.1, forward strand.
TGTATCTTAATTTTCAAAGGGTTGTTACATAAATCATGATCGTGCCGTGTTCATTAAATGACAAAACAGGAGTAAATGGGTCGGTCTTCAGGACGGCATATTACTCGTGGGTTGTCATCAAGATCCTTTTCACTTATTAGCTATTCATTTATTAGGTTTGTGACATATCAAAAGAAAGTGAAACATATCTAAGATTACTGCTGAAGCAAGATCTGTGTTCCCCCCCCCCCCCCCCCCCCCCCCCAATTGTACCAGGATAACACAATGAGTCTACATAGGGCACAGACAGGTTGTGAGAGCAACTAATGCAGCAGCAGATGAAATATGTGGGAACAATTTGAGGTTACCCATTTTGGCAGGAAGGATAGGAAAATTATATATTTTAAATCATGAGAGATTGATAAATAACAATGTAGAGAGAAATCCCAGTGTGCGGTTTCACGCAAAGAATGCACGCATATACAGAAAGTAATTATAAAGGTTGACATGTTGGCCATAATTACATAAGAATTAGAATGCTAAAGATAGAAAGTCTTGCTGCAAATACTATACAAGGATTTGGTAAAATCATAACTAACATACTGTGTGTTTTTTAAACTTTTTTCCAACTTGCTTGCAGCTGGTGCAGTGTTATTAACTAGACAGATTTTTGGAAGGTGTGGTTTGTCATTAGAAAACAAAATAACGCTAATTGGATTCCAGAAGGTGATGATTTTTTTTGAAACAATTATGATTCTGAGATTTAGACAAGCTACCTACAGAGAAACAGTATTCTCTGGATGCAGAATCTAGAACAAGGAGACAAAGTATCAGCATCAGGGTCAGCATTTGAACGGGTTGTGGACACTTATCTTTACTTATGGTTGGAATTTCTGAACCCAACCTGTAGGTGCTCGGGCTCAGTAAAATCTGTTAATCCAATATGCTTAAGACTTTCGTTCTGCCAGACTGACAATACACACCAGCCTATTGGATGTTATTCCAATTAATACTCCAACACTCTTAAATCTACAAGACGTTCACCGTACAGTCAATAGACAATAGGTGCAGGAGTAGGCCATATGGCCCTTCGAGCCAGCACCGCCATTCAATTTGATAATGGTTGATCATCCCCAATCAGTACCCCGTTCCTGCCTTCTCCCCATATGCCCTGACTCCGCTATTTTTAAGAGCCCTATCCAGCTCTCTCTTGAAAGCATTCAGAGAACCCGCCTCCACCGCCCTCCGAGGCAGAGAATTCCACAGACTCACCACTCTGTGAGAAAAAGTGTTTCCTCACCTCCGTTCTAAATGGCTTACTCCTTATTCTTAAACTGTGGCTCCTGGTTCTGGACTCCACCAACATCAAGAACACGTTTCCTGCCTCTAGTGTGTCCAAGCCCTTAACAATCTTATATGTTTCAGAGATCCCCTCTCATCCTCCTAAACTTCAGAGTGTACAAGTCCAGCTGCTCCATTCTCTCAGCACATGATAGTCCCACCATCCTGGGAATTAGCCTTGCAAACCTATGTTGCACTCCCTCAATAGCAAGAATGTCTTTCCTCAAATTAGGGGACCAAACTGCACACAATACTCCAGGTGCGGTCTCGCTAGGGCTCTGAACAACTCAGAAGGACCTCTTTGCTCCTATATACGATTCCTCTTGTTATAAAGGCCAACATGCCATTTGCTTTCTTCACTGCCTGCTTGTAACTAAAGTACTGCATGCTTACTTTCATAGACTGATGTACTAGGACCCCCAGATCCCGTTGTACTTCCCCTTTTCCCAACTTGACGCCATTTAGATAGCCATCTCTCCAACTCTATAATACATTGTCAAGTGTACCATTAAGTTTAGAGGGAACAGGGGACTGGGGCCCTGATGCATTATATGGGGTGCAGGAACTGGGTCTCAAGTAAGCCAGATGCCAAACCATTCGGGTTTCCATTCAATTAATTTTTTTAAGAAACATTTAATAATATGGTTCTCAAGTGAAAAAGGATCGGCCAGAGTCATAGCATTGTTGGAACAGGCTTGAGGGGTTACAGGGCATATACCCATTTAATTTTTTTTATATTCTCTTGAAACAATGCAGTTTTCAGTACTTGAGATCAAACAATCAGTATCTGTCTTTGGTTGCACCACTCATAAACCTTGCATTGTCAAGTTTGTCACATATCAGGGGGGTAAAGAGGAAAGAATGCATACAAGTATCAGGAACTAAAAATTAAATAAAGGAACCACACTGAAGATTCATTATCGCCTGGTAAATAAAAAGGCGCATAATTCCTTTTCATACATTGAAAGAGTCAAACACAGGAACATTTAATTACAAAATTCTGCCTAACTTCGGAGTCATACAATCCTTTCTACCAGGATATTCTTGTGCAGGCTTCTCTTCACTTGTCAAAGCCAAATGTTACTTCTATAGCCTTCTCTCCGCTCATACAGTGATCATCACCAGCACCCAGGGCTCACATTTGTCTAGTACTCTGTCATAGTTTGCCTTTCATATGTCATTCTCAGCTGACAAACAATAGAAACGACAAACCACCTTTGGCCAAATAAAAAAAAATATGGAGGCATGCTGGCGTAATGGAGATGTTAGCAACTTAAAAATCAAGCTTACTGGAACAGCAGTTTTCACTATGCTTTCATTTAAATTCAGTTTACAGAATCTGAAACTCAGATATAATTAGAGAAAGATGATACATGATACCATAATTGTGCTGACCAAGAATTAATAGCACCTCAATCCACAGCAAAACAGACATTTCAAAGATATGTGCTGCCATCATGTGGGTGAATTCAGCAACACGCAAAAATCACTAAGATGGGGTCACATATTTTGAAAGCTTATAGAAACAGACAAGACATACTCGCCCATCCAGCATCAGCAGTCATACATACCACATTTTCTGTTCTTGTGCAGGGGAGCAAAATTGATAATGAGAAACAGAGTACAGAAAGGAATTGTGCATAAAAATGAGTGTAATCCTCCAATTAAAGTCAGAGCAGGAAAAATAGCACAGACGAAATTGGAGGCACTTTATCCACGTGCACGCAACATTTGCTACAAGGTAGGCATGTTAATGGCATTGATCAAAATGAATGGGTATATCGAACAGTATTAGTATAGTATAGTTTCTTTATTGTCATTGTAACATGAACCATGTACAACGAAATTTAAAAAATGTCAGCAGTCAGTGCACCATTCAAACATTTCTAAAAGCTAACGATACATACAAGGTAAAATATTAAAAAAGATAAACTAAAATAAATATGAAAATAGCATGCATAAACACCCAACCCTACATCCTTCTGTCGATTTCACAGTGTAGACTGTCGACTACAGTCCCTGCGTTGCTTGGCGGCTACATTTAGTGCCTTTATAGCAGTGGGGTAAAAACTGTTTTTTTAGTCTGTTTGTCCTTGTAGATCTGTACCGTCTGCCTGACGGCAACAGTTCAAACAGGGAGTGTCCGGGGTGGGAAATGTCCTTTATAATATTCTGGGATTTTTTACAACTAAATGTGTGTACAACTAAATGTATTACAACTAAATGTGTGTAAAGTAATAAAGATTGGGAATTACGTATTCCAGGACATTTACAGTGCATTCAGAAAGTATTCAGACCCCTTTACTATTTCCACATTGTGTTATGTTACAGCCTTATTTTAAAATGGTTTAAATTCATTTTTTTTAAATCATCATCAATCTACACGCAATACCCCAGAATGAAGCAGCAAAAACAGGTGTTTAGGAATTTTTTCAAAGTAATTAAAAATAACTGAAATATCACATTTACTTAAGTATTCAGACCCTTTGCTGCAGCACTAAAAATTGGGCTTAGGTTCATCCCGTTTCCATTGATTATGCTTGAAATGTTTCTACAACTTGATTAGAGTCCACCAGCAGTAAATTAAATTGATTGGACATGATTTGGAAAGGCAAACCTGTCTATATAAGGTCCCACAGTTGACAGTGCATGTCAGAGCAAAAACCAAGCCATGAAGACGAAGGAATTGTTGTAGACCTCCAAGACAGGATTGTGTCGAGACACACATCTGGGAAGGATATAAAACAATTTCTGCAGCATTGCAGGTCCCGAAGAGCAGAGTGGCCTCCAACATTCTTAAATGGAAGAACTTTGGAACTAACAGCACTCTTCATGGAGCTGCCCACCCGGCCAAACTGAGCAATCGGGAGAGACGGACCTTGGTCAGGGAGGTGACCAAGAACCCAATGGTCACTCTGACAGAGCTCCAGAGTTCCTCGGTGGAAATGGGAGAACTATATCTGCAGCACTCCACCAATCAGACCTTTATGGTAGAGTGGCTAGTCGGAAGCTACTTCTCGTAAAAGGCACATGACAACCAGCTTGGAGTTTGCAAAAGGCACCTTGCCAAACAAGATTCTCTGGTCTGATGAAACAAAGATTGAACTCTTTGGCCTGAATGCCAAGCGACATGCCTGGAGGAAACCAGGCACCGCTCATCACCTGGCCAATACCATACCTACGGTGAAGCATGGTGGTGGCAGCATCATGCTGTGGGGATGTTTTTCAGTGACAGGAACTGGGAGACCAGTCAGGATTGAGGGAAAGATGAACGGAGCAAAGTACAGAGAGATCCTTGATGAAAACCTGCTCCAGAGCATTCTGGACCTCAGACTGGGGCGGAGGTTCACCTTCCAACAGGACAATGACCCTAAGCACACAGCCAAGACAACACAGGAGTGGCTTTGTGACAAGTCTGTGAATGTCCTTGAGTGGCCCAGCCAAAGCCCGGACTTGAATCCCACCGAACATCTCTGGAGGGACCTGAAAATAGCTGTATATCAACGCTCCGCATCCAACCTGACAGAGCTCGAGAGGATCTGCAGAGAAGAATGGGAGAAATTACCCAAATACAGGTGTGCCAAGCTTGTAGCGTCATACCCAAGAAGACTTGAAGCTGCAATCGCTGCCAAAGGAGCCTCAAAGTATTGCGTAAAGGGTTTGAATGCTTATGTAAATGTGGTATTTCAGTTTTAATTACTTTGCAAAAATTTCGAAACACCTGTTTTCGCTGTTTTATTATGGGGTACTGTGTGTAGATTGATGATTTTAAAAAAATTAATCCATTTTAGAATAAGGCTGTCACGTAACAAAACGTGTAAAAAGTGAAGGGGTCTGAATACTTTCTGAATGCGCTGTCAATTTTAGTAGCCCTTGCTTTCCCTCTCTATCCCCTCCTTCCCAGTTTTCCGACCAGTCTTACTGTCTCCGACTACATTTTATCTCTGTACAGTCCACTCCCCTGACATCAGTCTGAAGGGTCCCTACCCGAAATGTCACCCAATCCTTCTCTCCAGAGATGCTGCCTGTCTCGCTGAGTTACTTTAGCATTTTGTGTCTATCTGCGATTTAAACCAGCATCTGCTGTTCTTTCCTACATATTTAAATTTTAGAACAGATGAATGAAAACATGTTTATATTAACTCCTTACTCAAATGGGAGCATATTCCTTCAGAATATTTGAACAGGAGAAATATAATAACGCTACTTAACTTGTAATGTATTCCCTTCCACCACCAATTCCCACTTCCCCACATCCCTTTCAGTCGCCAAATTTGAGGATGGACATTCTTGCTATTGAGGGAGTGCAGCGTAGTTTCACAAGGTTAATTCCCAGGATGGTGGGACTGTCATATGTTGAAAGAATGGAGCGACTGGGCTTGTATACACTGGAATTTAGAAGGATGAGAGGGGATCTTATTGAAACATAAGATTAAGGGATTGGACACGCAAGAGGCAGGACAAATGTTCCCAATGTTGGGGAGCCAGAACCAAGAGCTACAGTTTAAGAAAATAGGGTAGGCAATTTAGAACAGAGATGAGGAAAAACTTTTTCACCCAGAGAGTTGTGAATCTGTGGAATTCTCTGCCTCAGAACGCAGTGGAGGCCAATTTTCTGGATTTCAAGAGAGAGTTAGATAGAACTCTTAAAGAGAGCAGTCAAGGGATATGGGGAGAAGGCAGGAACGGGGGGGTACTGAGTTTGGATGATTAGCCATGATCACAGTGAATGGCAGTGCTGGCTTGAAGGGCTGAATGGCCTACTCCTGACCCTATTGGCTACAAGACAAAATTACTTGAAATGCTATTTTCAGGTTTTTATATGAAACACAACATGATAGATGTATCCATTATCCTATCCAGCAGCGTGGTTGCAATCTTTGATCACGGACATGCATTAAAAATCAATGGCAATACAGGAAGAGGGATGTCCAAAATGCAGTCAATGATAGGATGAATGCATCAAACTGACTGGCATTACTCACCATTGCACTGTTGGTTGCTTCATCTCCTGCGCACACCAAGACACTGCCATCTCTCTCAGGACTTGTGAAAATGGCATTTTTCGTTAAAAGTTTGCATGTAGGGCCAGCGTTGAACGTTTGCACCGGGTAACAGGTGCAGATGAGGTTCTCAAGTGACTCTGGAGAGGCACTGCTTGACAACTCCATCATGATACACCGTAAAGAACTGTGCGTTTTACCTTTAAAAATAAACAACTTTGATTAATGCTACCTGGGAAAGTTTGTGATTTCTGCCACAAAAAAATGTCCATCTTACAAGTGAGGATTTTCTGAGATCTAGTTCCATAATCCCAACAACTACACAAATATAGGAAAATATACATATAGGCAAATGTGACCCAGGATTATCGTTTATATTTCCTTATTTAAGCTATACATGCCAGCCCAGCCCCTCTAGATAGAATTTACTGAAGATAATTTATTGAAATGAATAGGATTATTCAATAGGTTAAATTACACAAGAGGTTAATCAATGGAACTTGATGAACTTTTGCCTTTAATCATTAAACTGGAGTCAATGTTGTGACCACTGCAATTTACCAGCCAAGCCAGACTGTCCAGTGAACATATTAACAAGAGAAAATGCTGAAATACTTTCTCTACAGATGCTGCCTGATCTGCTGTTTACCCCCCCCCCCCCAGATTTCCAGCATCAGCAGCTTTTTGATTTTAGATTATCGTTCAGTACCCACATTGTACAATTAGATATGCATTACCATCATATTTCCCTCAAGCTCATCCACATACCTGGCCTGTAGGTAACAAGGCAGTGTCGCATCATGGGTTCGATCTGTATATCTGTGCAACTCCCAGCCTCCAGAGGCAGCAAATGTGCCTTGTAGCTGTTTGTAGATTTCTGTTCCCAAAAGCAACCCCCTTCCAAAGTGCCGGCCACCAGTCCACCACACGGAAACGCTGCAGATGCCGTTCGAGGGAGATAGGAAAGTGATGTCACAGGACACCTGAACAATAAAAGTACAAGTGGAGTTGGGAAAGAGGTTGTTGCAGGAAGAACTGGTCATTGTCTGCAGCAATCTTGCAAGAGGCAAGGGAAATAAATACATCTCCACATTTGTTATTGTAGTATGAAAGGAGGAAGAATGTGAGATACATGGATTACATGACTAAAAATAACCGAGGAGGATCCAACTGATGTGTAAAGGACAGTTTTTCTAGGATACTAAATGCATTGCTCACCATTTTACCTGAAGAGATTAAGAAATAACTATCCAAATCTCTCTTCCACCTCCTGGTTTCTTGACCTATCCAGTCTAGTAATAGAGATACAGCGCGGAAACTGGCCCTTCGGCCCACCAATCCGCACCGACCAGCGATTCCCGCACATTAACACTTTCCCACACAGGGAGCAATTTACACATATACAGAGCCAACAAACCTGTATGTCTTTGTAGTGTGGGAGGAAACTGAAGATCTTGGAGAAAACCCACGCAGGTCAAGGGAAAAACGTACAAATGCTGTACAGGCAACATCTGTAGTCGGGATCGAACTGCGTTCTTTGGCGCTGCGCTACCGTGCCATCACTATCTTTCTTTTTTTTTAAATTCATTTTATTATAAGCAATTGTACAAGAATAAGACGATCGACATAGCAGTTATACAATTATTGTACAGCTTCATTTTTAACCTTATAACCCAAATTTAAAAAAAAAAAAAGGAAAACAAAACCATATAACCATATAACAATTACAGCACGGAGACAGGCCCTCTCGGCCCTTCCAGTCCGTGCCGACCATTTGTTTTCCCCTAGTCCCATCTACCTGCACTCAGACCATACCCCTCCATTCCCTTCACGTCCATATACCTATCCACTTTACTTTTAAATGTTAAAATCGATCCTGCAAAGAAAGAAAGAAGAAAGAAAAGAATAAGTAACATACAAAAGTGCAGGAAAAAGACCCCTAAGCTACCAAAGTGCAGGGGAAGAGAAACAAGAAAAGATGGAGATATCTTCCCCTCCCCCATCCCTGGCGTCAGATTGCAATTTAAATTTATGTTTAACCATTCTGTTGTAGGCCATTACTATCTTTCAATCCAGATTTCAGACACATTTTAATTGATCAAGTTGCTACTGGTGGAAGAGGCGAGAAAGATTTCTCACTGGTCCATTAGGAAATGTCATCCATCAGTTCCCATAAGAATTGGACCACAATGTATGTGCTGAAGGAAATGGCCAAACAGTCATGTGACAGAAGGGACAAAAGGTGGTGAAGAGTACAACAGCAAAGAAAACAACAGCTGCCATGTGTTGAAAAATACCCTACCTAGAACCCTGTGGCGGGAGTTCCTGAACATGTGTAGTGGTGTCCCTCATGTCGTAGATCAGGATAGAGCCATTTATCAATCCAGCATAGATGTAGTTGGTGTCATCCATGGACCAACAGCAACTCCATACAGGGCGACCAGTGTTGTAGGTCTGCACTACAGTATTGGCAATCAAACTAGAGAGATTAAAAAAGGGTTAATTTTTAATGTAGGCTAGGTCATGCACAGAGTGATGAAGAATGATATGGCTAACATTCCAGGCACAGTTAGGACCTAGCAGCATAAGAAAGCACCCAGCCTCACCTTTCACAAGAAATAAATCAAAAGTCAATTCAGTTGATGAGACGGTGCGGCAATTCATGATTGCTCCCCCCAATGAACCAATATAACCAATGCTGGCAAAGTAATTGGCTTTGAGCACTGGACAATTTCAAACTGAAACAAGTTAAGAGTCCTACAAGTTCCCCAAGCTACTGTCTGCTGCAGCTTACTGGGTTGTCAAATGTTGACAATACCATGCAAAATTAAGATGATATTTTGCTGCCTTTTATACACACACGCACACATTTTGCAAGATAATTCTCAGAGCACATTAAGTATTTAAGCAACAGTTCCACTTTAGATTCAAGATTCAATTTAATTATTACATGTACCAATTAAGGTACGGTGAAATTTGAGTTACATACAGCCATACCAAAAAGCAAAGATACGCACAGCACATAAAATAAAGTTTAGCATAAACATCCACCACAGTGGAATCAACATTCCTCACTGTGATGGAAGGCACTAACGTTCAGTCATCTTCCTCCTTTGTTCACCCGTGGTCGGGGCCTTTGAACGGGGCCGTTGCCGACTGTCTGCTGTTCAAGCCCTCTCGTCGGGATGATCGAAACTCCGGCATCAGGATGGATCGGAACACTCCCGTGTCGGCCGCTTCTTACTGGAGACCACTGCTTCACGGTGTTAAAGTCCACAGGCCAGCTCCAACACTAGCGATCCTCAGCAAAGGATCCCAGGCTCTGCGATGGTTTGTCCGCGTCACGCCCGTGGCTTTAAGCTCCAGGCCGGTCTCCAGGAAAGGAGGCACCACTCCACGTTGTAGGCCGTAGGAGGGGACGGAGATGCGACATCGAGACAAATCCCATCTCCGTCGAGGTAATGACTGAAAAAGGTTTACCCCGACCCCCCCCCCCCCCCCCCCCCCCCCACGTAAAACATACCAAGAGACATTAAAACAAACATTCAAGACATACTTAAAATAATAAAAACAGAGAAGGGACAAGACAGACTGCTGGCGAAGTGGCCATTAGCTCATCATTTATAAAATTATTATAGACAATTACAAGTCGTGGCTTTGACTGGACTGTAAACCAGGTCACCATCCCGCAACTTCTCAACTAGCAACACATTGCACCATTTACCCAACCAGACTGTCAGAGTGCTGCTACACATTTTAAATGGCCAATTACATCTTGGTCTATTGCCCTGCTTCTCTAGCATATTCTGCACCACACATCTCATGTTGTTCCACCCCTCTTGCCGCCAGTTCAAAATGGCCATTCCCCATCACCTATCTAGGTACAAGAGGTTTGCACATACCTTCACTGTTTTTCTCATTTAGTTCCTATTATGCCATTCACCTTCAGAGATTTCAGCTTCCAATTTAATCTGCCTAATTTTTGTACCAATCAGTGCATCTTTCTCCTTTCTTCCCCAATCATGCCCTTCGTATTAATTGCACAACTCATTCTTGGTTACTTGCTTGACTTTGCATCTAACTTGGCCTCAAAACAATGACCTCAGAATCTTTAATCATTTTATTTCCCCACAGCCACATCCTCTCTCCCAATCTCATGTGCACATCTTTGGGAAAAATCTGCCAATTCACCCAGTTACCCAACAAAAATGTCAACTGTCAGCCTTGCTTTCTGCATACTTTTGCAGCTAAAGATCTGATCAAACTTACACCACCACCTTTGATACCCTGATCCGCATTAAAATGCATTACTCTCACGCCTAATGGACTCAAAATCAACGTATGCTGTTCTCCATTTCTCATCTGCATGCTATGGTGCATATAGTGGCAGCACCTAGGTTTCCCTCACCAGCTGTATTCTCAAACCCTCCTGTCTGCATGTTATCAGAATGCTTGCCATCCAGGATGGGGTGAACAGAATGCTCCCGGAATGATATAGGTAGACTGGCATGATCATCTCTATGCCCCTCAGCCCTCCACCTTGAAGGCTGTATTGCCTAACTACTGACTCTAACACTTCCTCCGCATTTATCTGAAGGACCAGGAGTGTATACCAAGCTCAATTTCTAACCTCATACCATGTCGTCTCAAAAGCATACTATTTCCAATTCGCTTCCCATGTTAGATCATCTACGTTGGAAGAACTCAATTTTAAAACCTCAATCTGATTATTTCATTTGGTTTCTGTCATTCAACAATGCCATAAATTTAAGGTTGTCCAAAACTTTGCAACTTGTGTTCATGTTCCCAAAGGACAAGTTTGGAAGAGGTGCATGTGAATCTACATAACCATCAATACTCATTTACCTGGTTAGTTTGATAGTGTTGTCTAGTGATGCAGATAAGAGCACACTGTCATGTCGATCACTGAATGCCAAACCTCTGATTTGTTTAGAATGAATTGGGATGTACTGGGTACTGCGGAAGTTCACTCCACTTATCTTCTTCACGCCACATCCTGTAGGCCAGACAGGAAAAGGTGAGCTTAGTGAAAGAAAGTTAAATCATAGGGACTTTCATTTTAAATGCAACAGAGTTACAAGCAAACATGACTCCCTGCCCACCCCGCTCAATCACAAAACAAAACTCATGTCCTGAATAGGTCAACTCTGGGAGTCATACAATGTTATACAATCTCCTTAAAACACCTATTGATTACATTATACAAGAACAACCAAAAGTAGTGAGATCTCAAAGCATTAAAGATATATTTTTTTAAAAAGGTGCTGCAGTAATTCAGCGAGTCAGGCAGCATTTTGAGAGGTCATGAATGGGTGATGTTTCAGGTCAGAATCCTTCTTTACACTGCTTGTAGAAGGGGAAGAAAGCGGGCGGGGGGGGGGGAAGAGGAGAAGATGAAACCAAACCTGGCAAGGGAAGGGTGGATACAGGTGAGGAGGCCTTGAGTGACATGGCCGCCACAGTTTCACCACTCTCTGCTGTGACTGAAGAAATTCCTCTTTGTCTTCTTTCTGAAGGTATGTCCTTTTATTCTGAGGCTATGGCCTCTGGTCTTAAACGTTCTCGCTAACAGAAATATCCCTTCACATCCACTCTATCCACGCCTTTCACTATTCAGTAAGTTTCAATGAGGTCACCCCTCACCCTTGTAATCTCCAGTGAGTACATTTCCAGTGCTGTCAAACGTCCATTATATGTTGACCCAATAATTCCTGGATCATTCTTGTAAACCTCCTCTGGATCTTATCAAAATGTCAGCACATCCTTCCTCAGATATGGGGCCCAAAACTGTTTGCACTATTCCAAATGTGGTCTGACCAGTGCCTTATAAAACCTCAGCATTACATTCCTATTCTAGCCCTCCCTAAATAAATGCTAGCACTGTCTTTGCCGTATTTACTAGTGATTAAATTCGCAAATTAACTTTTTAGGAATCCTGCCCCAGCACTCCCAAATCCCTTTGCATCTACAATTTCTGAATTCTCTCCCCCCATTTAGAAAATAGTCTACGCCTTTATTCCCTTTATGATGGGTGGACAAAGGATAGAAATTAAAAGGGTGTAAGAAAAGAGGGATGAAATGTGAATTCATAGGGAGGGATAGTGGAATAAATGATTGTGCATTAGGGTGGAACACAGTGAAGAGGGGAAAAAAAGGCGGGTTGACCTAAAATTAGAGAATTCAATGTTCATACCAAATGTAAGCTACCCAGGCAGAATAATAACAGGGAAGTCAGAGAGGCAACCAACATAAACATTAGATTCATTGATTAAGGGAAATGAATGATTAAAAGTTAAAGCGAGATGTAGACACCAGAGAAGGGAGATGCTGGAATCTCAAGCATCAATGAGGCTGAGCATACTCAGTATATGGGCGAGAGGGGAATGAATTGTCGACTTTTCAGATGGAAATTAAGCAAGATGTGTTCAAGATAACAACATATCAACATTTCAAGTTTGTTAAAAGAAATACCCTCAGAAGCTTACCAGGAAGGTATACTGTTTGAGGAGACGGCTGGGACACAACAAGACAGCTCATTGAAGCGCAGTAGGCCATGACTCGACAGTTTCCACTTTGTGAAATCATGATGCCCTTTTCAAACTGATATTTGCACTGACTTTGGCTAGAACCGATGTGGCCACTCAGTGAGTTGCTGGAACATGAGGGACCTTGTGAAGCATTTGGACCGTGCTTGGCCATCAGGCATCTCAGTTCCTGCAGCAATGATGGTGGAATTAAATATCACTCTTACCAATACAATCCAACACACAACGCCAACCTATAGTGAGATATACACATCAGGAACTCAATGAGGAAAATATTGTAAATACAGCTATACATTCATAAATGGAGAATTTAATACACTCGCATGTGCACAATATTCAAACCAAAGCTTCTCACAATCAATGCATACACATCCAAACACCACCCCCCTCCAGTAAAGCTACGTGCTAAATATGTCAGTTCACAGACTGTTCTCTTCCAATCGTTGTCCAATTTAGTCTGAAACCCTGCATCTCACTTGGCTACAGCTCACTTGCCATTCAAATACATTTCAACGTTTTCCAACATGCAAGCTGTGATGCCACCCATTGTGGCAGCAGTGATTCAAACATGATGAAACCAGAATTCTGTGATATGAGAAATAATGAAATCTTGTTAGAGCATTCCACCCTTCCCTCAAAGCAGCAGATTAGGTTGATAGACATATGGGATACCTGGCTTCATTTACTTGAAAAATAATATACAAAAGGCCAGTGGTGCACAATATCAATGCAGTGAGACAGAGGCAATCACAGGATGTAGGTTTCACCTGCCTCTGTTATTCTCAGCTCCCACATTCGTAGTCACTTGTATTAGATTCCTCAAAGCTAGCTGCAGCCTGGCAAAGCCTGCCTACCAAAAATGCAAACACCATCTCCAAAACAGCTCTAAAAGACAATTATGCCAGGCCCCCAGATTTATCAAACATCAACTGCCCAAAAACCATCAAGACGTCTGTTTGAGCAGGTCTGTGAAGCCGTTGGTAGAGCTACTCCTCCACAGCTCCAGTGAATCCGATTCAATCCTGATCTCAAGTGCAGTGTGGAACTTGCACTTATGGGTTTCTCTTGTGTCTTCTAGTTTCTTCCCATATCCCAAATACATGTGGGATTGTAGGTTAATTGTCACTGTATATGCTATTGAAACATAGGTGAGTGGTAACATCTGGGGGGAGTTAATGTGAATGCAAGGAGAATAAAATGAGATCAGTGTAAATTCTACACCTCTAGCATTTTCTGTTCCAAAGAAAGCGACCTTGGCCTAAAATGCTCCAGTCCTGGCAATACTTTCAAACAACTTCCCTATCCGAACACATTCTAATCTGTAATGCTGTATGCTAATCAGAACTGCATGCAGTGCAGTGTAGTGCAGTTTCTGTGGCTGAACAATTATTTTATATAGATGTAGCACAGTGATGTTGAACACAGTGCTTCTGCAGGGAGGGCAGATTGACATGGATAGATCATAAATAAATATGAAAATCTATAAGTTCATGAATGGTCATCATGAAAGGGAGAATACTGATGTGCCTTCCCCAGCCCCCATCCGCTGGGATGGTATTTCAGTCACAGTGGCCGACGTCAGGAAATCCTTTAGAGGGGTGAACCCTCAAAAAACACCTGGACCTGATGGAATACCCAGTCATGTTCTAAAAACCTGTGCGGACCAACTGGATGGAGTTTTTACGGACATTTTCAACCTCTCACTTCTGAGGTCTGTCCCCACCTGCTTTAAAAGGGCATCAATTATACCAGCGCCCAAGAAGAGTAAGGTGACGTGCCTCAATGACTATCGACCTGTGGCACTAACGCCTGTGGTGATGAAGTGCTTTCAGAGGTTGATCATGGAGCAAATCAACTCCTACCTCGACAAAAACCTGGACCCACTGCAGTTCGCTTACCGCCACAACAGATCAACAGTGGATGCGATCTCGCTGGCCCTCCACTTCGCTCTGGACCACTTGGACAACAAAAACTGATATGTCAGACTGTTATTTATCGATTATTTAACAATCATCCCCTCCAAGCTAGTTACCAAACTCTCAGAACTAGGTCTCTGCGCATCCCTCTGCAATTGGATTCTCGACTTCCTCATTCACAGACCACAGTCCGTTCCTATTGGTGGAAATGTGTCAGCCTCGATAACAATCAGCACGGGAGCACCTCAAGGCTGCGTGCTCAGCCCCCTGCTATGCTCATGACTGCATAGCCGGTCACAGTGCGAACTCCATTATCAAGTTCGCTGACGACACCACTGTTGTGGGACGTATCACTGATGGGGATGAGTCGGAGTGTAGAAGAGAGATCGAGCGACTGTCCATCTGGTACCAGCACAATAACCTGGCCCTCAACACCAACAAAACCAAGGAACTGATTGTGGACTTTAGAAGGAGTAGGATGGGGACCCACAGACCCGTTTATATCAATGGGTCGATGGTTGAAAGGGTCAAGAGCTTCAAATTCCTGGGCATGCACATCTCTGAAGATCTTTCCTGGTCCGAGAACACTGATGCAATTACCAAGAAAACACATCAGCCCCTCTACTTCCTGAGAAGATTACGGAGAGTCGGTTTGTCAAGGAGCACTCTCTAACTTCTACAGGAGCACAGTAGAGAACTTGCTGACTGGTTGTATCGTGGCTTGGTTCGGCAACTTGAGCACCCTGGAGAGGAAAAGACTTCAAAAAGCAGCATCGTCAAGGACCCACACCATCCTGGCCACACACTCATCTCTCTGCTACCTTAAGGTAGAAGGTACAGGAGCCTGAAGACTGCAACGACCAGGTTCAGGAATAGCTACTTCCCCACAGCCATCAGGCTATTAAACCTGGCTCGGACAAAACTATGATCATTAATAACCCATTATCTGTTATTTGCACTTGATCAGTTTATTTATTCATGTGTGTATGTATTTATATAATGGTATATGGACACACCGATCTGTTTTGTAGTAAACGCCTACTACAAAAATTTCATTGTCCTATCAGGGACACACGACAATAAATTAACTTGAACTTGAATGGTCCCACAGCCTTCATTGTTCATGAGCTCTAACATTGGCGACTTTAATGAGTTCAGCGGCAGAGTACCGATTTCTCCTGCTATTACTTAGCAGAAACCTGGGGGATCTGCCCACTTAACCTGTGCCAAATGACATGCAATGACCTAATTAATCAAGATAAATGACTCTGGTAGTTTAGAATTGTTAATTGACTTTATTTAAATATTTCAATGCATTTAATTTTGAAATTTCATGAATGGTATAATTATTTTATGTATATGGTATGAT
This sequence comes from Okamejei kenojei, assembly GCA_035221665.1. Taxonomy (NCBI): domain Eukaryota; kingdom Metazoa; phylum Chordata; class Chondrichthyes; order Rajiformes; family Rajidae; genus Okamejei; species Okamejei kenojei. Next base: position 18,692,305 of record CM069147.1, read on the forward strand.
TAACTAAGTAGTAACTTTTAATTATTTTTCAAAGTGAAATGTCAATTTGTTGGAATTCAGCCATGCCAAAAGGCGAGGGAGAGTGATTGGCTTTGACATTAAGGAAGCAGTTTATCAAGAATGGCTTTCAGACAGCCTTGTAAAACAGACATCAACAGGCAAAGGGAATACAATTCAATGGTTGAAGTCACACCTCACCCAAAAGGAAGATGCTTTAGGTTTGGTGCCAAATTATCCTATCCTCCGGCTATCACTGAAGGAGTTCTTCAGTGTCCTTATAGTGTCAAATAGTGTCCTTAGCCTGACCATCTTCAGCTGCTTTTATGACCTTCTTTCCATAAAGGTCAGAAGTGCTGTTTGCCGAATATTGCGTAATTTTCAATTCCATTTTCAACTCTTCACTAAATGAAGCAGCATGTGCTTGCATGACCAGAAACTCAACTGACGAGCCATGTAAATAGGTGGCTAGAAGAGCAGGTCAGAGGCCACAGCAAGTAACTTGCATCATGATGCTGCAAGGACTTTCCCTATACCGGCACAGATCAGGAATGTGCTGACATACTCTTCTCTGGCCACAAAGAAAGCATCAATACTCTTAAGGGAAGTAGAGAGCAGAAATCCAGGAGAAACCAATGCACATGATTAATATCATGCCATTAACAACCTTAAACAGTCAATCTTTTCAGCATCAGCACATAACAGCCCAGCAAACATTGGCCTCAGCAGTGAGTACCATAAACAAATTGCACTTTAAGTTACTTACATTGACAACATCTCTCAAACCCACGATTCCTACTACCAAGAAAGACAATAGCAGCTGGTTCATGAGAACACAATTACCAAAAAGATTCCCCTCCGAGCCATCCGAACTTGGAAATACATCACCGATTCTAAGTCCTCAAACCTTTCAACCAACTATACGACCAACGATATAATCAGAAAGGCTACTACAACAAGACGACAGCTCAGTTTCAAGGGGGAAAAAAAGGGAAGCACAATAAATGACTTTGATGTTTGTGCCCAGAGATTCTTGCACATACGCCAGTCAATGCAGAGATTACCCAAGTTTGTTTGTTCTTATGAAAGTAAACTCTGAATTTTAATTCAAGTATTATCCAAAGTATGCATGAAAATAATTTTAATTTATGTTTATACACAAGGGCAGTGCAGTTGTAGGTTAATTAGCATCAGCTTACTCTTTGAAGATTTGGCACTTCATGTAATTGCAAGTTTTTTACATTATTTGTATTTAGTACCGAATTGCACTGTAAACCAATTGTTTAAAAGGTGTAGGGGTTTGCAGAGAACTGATGGGGGTTAGTTTTAAAAAATGATGATTACCCATTTGAGAACAAGTTTGTAGCAAAGAGTAACTTGTGAACTAAAGGTAGCAACCAATAAGAATCTGGGACAATGGTCCCTTAGTACACAGTACAAGGGTGCTTGACACATCCTAATCACTATGTAGATAAGGAAGCCTGTTTTTTTCAGAAGTGTGTTTTGTGTGAATTTTTGTCTACTAAGCCGCTACTAATCATGTTCAGTCATCAGTCCTTTAGTGGCAATTCAATTAATTATTTCATTAGTTATGATATATTCAGTTTTTAGCTTGGGTCTGCAGATATTTTAATGCTTTGCTCTGATGCCATATACCCATTGTGTTTGAATAAGATGTTTTAAATGCTATTACTGGACTCGGCAAATCATTTTGTGAAGCGAGTGATCCTACACAAGGGTAAGAAAATGACTTCCAGCAATTTAAATGTTTATGTATAAAATACTACTGTGTAAAGTACAGCAATTTATTTTAAGCCATTATCATGCAGCTTGCATCCCTCATTGTTCATGTACATCTGATGGCAGGGACTACACCATATGTGCCAGTATTACATAACAGAGCCTCAGCACTCAACAAAATCAATACAGAGATCAGATGATAACTAGCAAGTAGAATAGCCTCTTACCAGTTGGACAATGGCAGCTTCATTTGCTATACACAAGCAGATTTGCTGTGTGCATAATCATAGCTCACTTTCAGTGTAAATATTTACACACAAAGGAGCCACACACAGTAAAGTACCTTACAGGAAATAACCCAAAATCCATGTTCTCAATTGCACCAACTCCTCTCTCACATGATTAAATTACAATCATACCTCCTCTTAACAATCAGCATATTGCGGAAATTTTAGAGACTCTAAACTCATTTGCCAATGAGTTGATGTCATAAAGCAGAATTAGGCCATTTGGCCCATTGAGTCTTCTCCGCCATTTAATCGTGGCGGATGTATCGTTCCCTCTCAACCCCATTCACCTGCCTTAGCCCCGTAACCTTTGACACCACTACTAATCAAATACCCGTTAATCTCTGCTTTAACAATACCCAAAGACTTGGTCTCCACAGCCACCTGTGGCAATGAGTTCCTCAGATTCTAGCCCTCTGACTAGAAATTCCTCCTCATCTGCTTTCTAAAGGAATGTCCTTTTATGCAGAGGCTGTGCCCTCTGGCCCAGATTCTCCTACTATTTGAAGGCATCCTCTCCACATCCACTATCTGGGCCTTACATTATTTGGAAATTTCAATGAGATCCCACTTCATCCTTCCAAACTCCAGCGAGTGCAGGCCCAGAGCTGTGAACGTTCATCCTCTGGATCATTCTCGCAAACCACCTCTGGACCCTCCCAAACACTAGCACATCCCTCCTCAGATATGGACCACAAAAGTGCTCACAATATTCCAGATGTGACCCGACTAGTGCCTTATAAAGCCTCAGCATTACATCCTTGCTGTTATATTCTAGTCCTCACAAAATGAATGCTAGCATTGTATTTGGCTTCCTTACTATCAATTCAGCCAGCAAATTAACCCTTTAGGAATCCTGCACCTGCACTCCCAAGTCGCCTTGCACCTCCGATTTCTGAATAATCTCCCATTTAGTAGAGTCTACCCCTTTATTCTTACTGCCAAAGTATATGACCACATACTTTACTACGCTGCATTCCATCTGCTACTTCTCTGCTTATTCTCCCAACCTGTCCAAGTCCACCTGCAGGCTCCCTGCTTCAACACTACCTACCTGCTCCCACTCTCCACCCCCACCCACCTATCTTCATATCATTCACAAACCTGGCCACAAAGCCATCAATTCCATCATCCAAATTATTAATATACAACGGGACATCACTAGTCACCGGCAGCCGACCAGAAAAAGCCCCCTTTATTTTCACTTTTTGCCTTCTGCCATTCAACCAATCTTCTATCCATGCTAGCATCTTCCCACCAATACCATGGGATCTCATCTTGTTTAGTAGCCTGACGTGCATCATCTTATCAAAGGCCTTTTGAAAATCAAAGGACCTTTTTTTTGAAACCGAGGATTTGAAACAGTCTTACCTGCAGCTGTTTGCGCAACTTAGAACACTCATCTGTCAAGAACTGCAGTTGAAGACGACACTGTGCAGATTCCAGCTCTGCCTTACGGCGCAACATTTGCTCCTTGTCCAAATCACTGTCCAGGAGAAAGGAATGGGAAAAAATCAACACAAAAGGAACACGAAATTCCAAAAATAAAGATTTAATTAATTTACGTGCAGGCAAATGCGACAAATTCATAATAAAACTATTTTAATTCATTACTTTGGACTGGGAATGCGCAGGTGATTTTATTATGCTTTCATGATTTCAGATTATCCCAAAGCACTTTATAGCCAATGAATTACTCAAAATGTGTCACTAAAGTGGAAAATACAGTAGCCAATCACCACAAATTTGAAAATAACGAAATTATTCAGGGTTGGCAATGTTAGCTACAGCGTAAAGAACTGTGCAAATACTGGGGATCTTTTTGCATCTATCTGCAATTGGCTAATGCAGCTTTTATGCAAAATAGAGAATCATGAAAAAAAAAAAAATGCTTCAACATTGGCTGGATTGCAAGCACAAGTCCCTGGAGCAGAGTTTAATTCTTCAACTTTCAGGAGATGAAATGTGATATTGCACAGTCATTCATTCAAAATGTCCCACAATAACAAGGTAAGTTCTTCTCTCAGAAGGAAAGATAGTAAAAGAGAAAACATGTTATCAAAAGGGATCAAATTAAGGAGTCCTGGTATTATATTTTCTTTAAGTGTATTTTGATTAATAGTCCCCAAAGTGTGGGAATCATTGCTCAAGGTCATCTTGCACTTGGCCCTCTTTGATGACACATAATAACTAATGCAAATATAGGAGCTGCAGACAGATGGAAAAAATAAATGCAATAAACAGCATCTGAACCACACAAGTACCTGAAAAGGGAGTGGTAACTGAGTAATTTCAAAGAGCAGTTAAGGATTGGTGACTGCTGTGGAACTCAAGCCAAAGGTTGGACCTTTAACACAACCCAGTAGGTATGGTACTTTTTTAACTTTTTTAAAAGAAAATGTATATATTTTATCAAATTCTCACCCTGTTACAATAAAAGTTGAATTCAGCCTCTATACTGATCTACTCGGGTAAGTACTACAACCAGGCCCAATTTGCATTTTATTTGGACACTAGGTCATTTTGCTTAATTACTGCACTTGTCAATCCCCCGCTGCAGCTTGGTGGTCCTGGTGTGGAGGCAAGGCAGCCTTTGGTCTCTGCATTTGGAACAAAATTAAATTTCCCCACAACTGGTGTATACCTCTTTAATCGCTCCTGTTCACTGGTATCCACAGCTGTCAGTACTCGGGCATAGAGTAACACCACATCTGATCTCTTAGCTTTCTTATTACACTGCAAAATCCAAAAATAGTCTTTTAGCATGGTTGTGGTTTAGTAATTAAAATTAGTCTCATTTTTCTTTGCAAACCAAGTTTGGCTTTACAGGGAAACAATCAAAAATGTCTTCCCTCAATCTTTCTTTAAATATCCTTTCCCCAATAACCCATGTGAAATTTATGATTCACCTGGTAATTTTGCCACTACAATTTTGTTTTTCTTCCAATTACATTCTCATTTTGATTTAAAAAGGTGCACGACCCTGAATAAAGTAGAGCACCAGTTAAGCTGGAGACGTGGCCCAATCTGACATGGTCACAAGAGACCTTCCTGCTACATTTCATTTATCAATGATTGCTCCATACATTCATATCTCTCCCTCTCAAAATCTATAGATCAAGATTTTAACAAAGTATGATGTAACATAACAACAGAAAGGAGAGGAAATCACAAGGCCCTTATGCTTGTTTAGTGGGTTCATGGATGAACCTTCACCCCAATTCTTCTTTTTGGCTCTATTCACGTTACTCAATGATCTTGATAGCCCAAACAATCTTCTTTGAGTAAACTCATTGCATGAAGGGCCACTCCTTCAGATAGACAAAAACTAAGATAGGCAGTTTTGCATCTCAGTTCATAAAGTCCAACGCTCCTTGGATCCATTTTTACCATCCAGGTGAAAGTCACTGAGAATCTAACATAACCACTAAACAAAATTATTTCCTTTGTTAAAAAAAAAACAGAACATAATCCCATTGTACTCCCTTGGAAACTCTAAGATGCGAATTTTTGCTTTTCATCCCCAATATCTTGCTGCAGAATTACCTGTGGACATTTTCCTCCTTGTCCCCTCAGCCATCGATCAATGCAGGTAAACCCAAACAGATGGCCACATCGCAGAGCAGCAAGACGATGCTCTCCTGCATTCGTCCATGGCTCAAAACAGATGGAACAAGTATCTCCTTCATCATCAGAGACCATACTGGTAGCCTGTGGACTTGGGTCATCTTTTTTCACATTTAATACTTCTGAATGCATGGCCAGGCTTTCCTAGGGTAAAATATTACATGAGATAGATATGGTGAATACTCTTTACAGACCCATTTTATTTCCATAGTGTAAGAGTACAAGAAAGTACAAAAATTCCATTTGTAATTCCAAAGAATCCTATATTGATATCCTTCAACCTCCTATCTCCATGTCCACCATAAGCAAGTGAAGAGGATAAATATTAACTAGTTTAACCCAAGGCCAGTTGGGAAGAAACGCGGTATCGGGATGGCGCACTTTGCGTCTGCATCCAACACCTCGGGACATCACTTTGTGGCAGCCGCTGCAAACCCGTGCCCAATGCAATGCTCTGTAATCAGTCTGAAGAAGGGTTTTGACCCGAAACATTGCCCATTTCCTTTGCTCCACAGATGCTGTCTCACCCGCTGAGTTTCTCCAGCATTTTTGTCTACCTGTAATGCTCTTCAAGTGCTTTACTGCTGGCTCTCTACCCGCCTCCTGCTAACAAACAACAATAATGAATGCCTCGGTTCACTATAACCAAAATCTGTTATATAGAGATCCATAATGACAAAGGTTTACTGTATATTAACCGGCTAACTCTAGTGGTTGAAGGGGCATGCGTTTTTTGTGCTTGCAAGTAAATTGAAAGGAGTTCATGGAAAGGGGCAGAAGTACAGGGGATATAGCAGTGAGGAATAAAATGCAACTGTAATTCATAAATTCAAAACTTTTAACATCTTTACAAGTTATGCAATTTCTACTGCAGACACTCAAGTATAAACTCCATTATTAGGATAAGTGGGAATGACCTATAGAAGGGAAATGTTGTTAACTGCTTTTCTGCCATCCAGTTTAATCTGCACCAAATTAAATAAACATCTACATCCTTAAATGCACATAATTCAAGTGGTTTATTTCTAAAATTGGAGTGAAAAAAAACAAAAAACATTGATAGCAAATTCAAGATTTACTGTAATAAACCTCTGGTCAAACTAGCTGTTAGCAAAGGGTTATTGCAATAACTACATATGCAAATTAAACTTAATAGTAAAGCCAAATGCTGAACAATATCTCAGGAAAGTGGACATGAAGAGAGACTTGGGTGGGGGAGGGATACCCCCAGCATTCCCTCTCTATCTATCCCTCCTCACCCAAGTCACATCAGCTTCTCGTTTTCAACCAACAAACAGCTAACAATGGCCCGTTTCCTTTATCACCACTACTTTTTTGCATTTCTTCCATTCATTGTTCTTTCTCTCTACATCATCGTCTAGATCTCTCGTTTCCCTTATCCCCAATTAGTCTGAAGCGTCTCAACCTAAAACATCACCCATTCCTTCTCTCCAGAGTGCCTGTCCCACTGAGTTACTCCAGCGTTTTGTGTCTATCGTCAGTGAAAAATTATTAATATGATCAAAATTAATGTCACAGATCACAAGCAGACCAACTAAATAACTCAATCTACAGCAACAGGAAGCTATTTGATCCTGTATTTTTCACACCCAATGTAGAATATGGCCAGTGTCTAATTTTATTTAATGTAAAGAAATCTCATTTTTTTGCCCCATTGATTTTACGTTCCAATTGGTTATTCAGAGAGATACAGCACAGAAGGCACCCATTCAGCCCACCAATTCCATGCCAACTATTAACCTTTCATTTACACTAATCCTACAAGATAGAGGTATTATCTTTAAATCTGTCGGCAAAATTAGCAGAAATGTCTGACCTGCTCTTGATGTAATGACTGCAAATCCTCATTCTCAATACCCTGTGCTGGTGTAGGGTTCGCCACTGCCACAGTGCTAGCTGGAGCTGCAAAAGCAGAGGGAAATAGATTTAAAGCAATTATTTGCATGTAAAAGAAAATGACACTTAACAGATTATGTTATGAGTGGGCACAGAAATAAATCCCAATCACTAAAATATACTGTTAGTTATTTTTCTTCTGAGCATTTTAGCACACTGTCATCGAACACCTATGTGAGCTACAATTACTTTCACACAAATGGAAGTGAACTTTTGTGCCTCAAAAATTCTCTCCACTGTAAAGAATTCACGTCAAGGATGTGAGACTTGCAGACAAACCAGGTATTTGTTGCCCATCTTAGTTCGCACTGGTATAATATATATATATTATACCAGTGCTGAAGAAACAAGGAATTGCACCATTTTTGCTGAAGAAACAAGGAATTGCACATACTGCTTTATACCAAAGATAGCTACAAAGTACTGGAGTATCTGAGCAGGTCAGGCAGCATCCCTGGAGAAAAAGGATGGGTAATATTTCGGGTCAGGACACTTCTTCAGTCTGAAGAAGGGTCTGAATCCAACACATCACCCATCCCTTTTCTCCAGAGATGCTGCCTGACCTGCTCAGTTACTCCAGCACTTTGTAGCTATCTTAAGAACCTTTTGCTCATCTTTAACTTTGTGAAAGTAGATCAGTTCAAGTAATATAGGAAAATGTAATAGCGCCATTCACAGATACATTGGGAACTAATGAAAGATGTATTTTTATTTTAAAAGGGGAAATGGGTGGAACAAGATAATTAATGTGTGCAGGGTTAGTATAATGTCAGACAGACAGTGTTGCTGAATAAAGAGCCATGGGGGAAAAACAATGGTGTTACATTTACATACAAAATTGGAGAGTGGAGAAACAGAGGGCATAGCTGAGAGCTTAAATTTACATTAAAGTTGGATAAATATTAAATCAAATTTAAACACAAGCATTGGGTTTTAGAAGCCAAGAAACCACAATGCATGTTTATCATAATTTCAGCTTGCCTTAAAAGCAAACAAATGAATTTGAATAGATTTACCAATAAACACTAATGTACAACAAAATAGAGAGAGTACAGAGGAGATTTACTAGAATGTTGCCAGGGTTCCAGCAACTATGTTACAGAGAAAGGTTGAACAAGTTAGGTCTTTATTCTTTGGAGCGCAGAAGGTTAAGGGGGGACTTGATTGAGGTCTTTAAAATGATGAAAGGGATAGACAGAGTTGACGTGGATACGTTTTTCCCATTGAGGGTAGGGAAGATTCAAACAAGAGGGCATGACATGAGAATTAAGGGACAGAGGTTTCGGGGTAACGTGAGGGGGAACTTCTTTACTCAGAGGGTGGTGGCTGTGTGGAATCAGCTTCCAGCAGAAGTGGTGGAGGCAGGATCGATTTTAACATTTAAGAGTAAAGTGGATAGGTATATGGACGTGAAGGGAATGGAGGGGTATGGTCTGAGTGCAGGTAGATGGGACTAGGGGAAAACAAATGGTCGGCACGGACTGGAAGGGCCGAGAGGGCCTGTTTCCGTGCTGTAATTGTTATATGGTTATATGGTTATTGGAAAAGCAACTGAATTCTGCATAGTCCTTCTACAGTTTGTCTTCTGTGAGGACACTGTTGGTGTAGATGCAGAACAGATCCAGGAAATCAAAACAGTGCCATGATGAGGATACAACAGTAGAACTGTATACCACCATTAATCAGTGATTAAACAAACCTCGCACCATCATTGCCATCAAGCAAAGGGCACAATCTAGAGTTAATGAAGGTTGCAGGCCAGATGCAGCATCAGGAATATCAAATGTTGGATGCCAACCTGGCAGTGCAAAGCACAGGAACACATATGAATGCCGAATCTAAATTATGTGCTGTAGCTAAAACTACATGATTCCATTAACAACTGGATCATTTGAAAGTGCTGCAGTTGTGAATGACCCGTTGAACACTTAAATCATCATCCTCATTGAGTTGGCGACAAACAAGAAAATGTAAAAGGCTTAAGCATTTACAATCACCAGTTTACCCAAATAGACAAATCCAACTTGGCTTTTTCCTTCCCCAATTACAGAAGCCAGTCTTCAGACAATTTTATTTAGTCAGACGAAATGTTCATACTGGTGAAAGGCTGGTAATTAAATGCAAACATGGAATAAAGTTCAATGGATAAAAGTCCCACCCCCACTGAAAATGTATGCATTTTCATTAGGTTTACCCTGCTATAAGTGAAACAGTTTGACATTAACAATGACACAAAGCTCCTCAACTCACCAGAGGTTGCCACAGACTCATTTCCTCCATAGTCATCTTCTATTTCTGTGCTGCTACCACTCTCCTCTGATTCACTGAGATCAGTGCTCTGATCAGTGCTTGAATCTTCACTGCTCACTTCATCTGCTCCATATTGCACATGTCCATCTGTTACTGTGCGCTGTTGCCTATTAACCCGAAAGTAGTTATCTAAAGCTCCAGACCTATAATTAAAAGAATTGCATATAATTTTTATTCCGTCATAAGAGATCAGAATCATGAAGGCAAATGTCAAACAAACACACATATCAAATCAAAATTCAATCTGGAAGAATTTTTTCTTCAACCCTCCAGCCACCAGAAAGATTTGTCACCATGACACTTAGACAGTGCCATCAGTTCTGAGTTGTACTCTACTTCAATCAGGATATGCCTTCAGGAAATTGAAGCTCCCTAACGAAGTTAGAGGAGCACCTTAGCAAAATGTATTGATCCATAGCACCAATCAATAAAAGTTGCTTGCAGAATAAGATAACCAATGGATTATCATATGAATTCCAATGATCATACTGAATGGCAGTGTTGGCTCGAAAAGCCAAATGGCCCACTCTTGCACTTATTTTTTTATGTTTTCGAAGAAACACACTGGGCCGGAGCTTGATTATTGGAGTGTTTCTAGATTGTTTGAGGATGGCAGAGTTAGGCTGCGTGACAAAGCAAGGCAATAAAGAAAATCTCTAAGCAGCAAAACTAAGTAAAAATTAAAAATCATTTGGTGGTCTTGAGATCTTGTCAAATATCCATACATGGACAGCAGCAAATTCTCAGAAATCCCAAATTCACCCAACCAAATAGTCTGAAGACAGGTCTCAACCCAAAACGTAGCCAATTCCTTCTCTCCAGAGATGCTGCCTCACCCCACTTCTCCAGCATTTTTTGCTAACCAAATACCTTTATAGGACTTCAGTCCTACCAGATCTGAGGACGATTGAGAGTGCAAGATTCAAAAACACTGGCAGAAACTCATCTCAAGTATCAAAATAAATATGATTAATGTTTCTTAATGTTAGAAAAATTAAAATTACAGCCATTAGATTCTCAATTCTTTGTCACTTCCCAGCTACAGGTTACCTGGTTGAAATTGATCTCTGAGATGTACTTGCACTCGACTGGCGACGATTATGCCTCCTTAACTGTCTACGTTGACGACCAGGTCTTTGCCCAAGTGAAAAATGCTGGGCCACTGTCCTCAATGCTCCTTGCAGTCTCTGAAGTTCCTCAGTTAGTAATGCAGCTTCCAGTCCACCACGCTGAGCACTTGGAGCTACTGCTGCTAATGGCAGCTCTCCCGACACTATGCCACCAGGGACGTCATCTGGGCTGGGCGCTGACCTTGAAGCTGGGTCATGGAGTCTTAACTGCGATAAGACAGCTTCCTCCTCAAGTTGCATATCCACATCAATTACTTCTTGAGCCATTCCTAGGAAAAACAGAAATAGTTCATGGCAAGGTGAAATAAACACAGAATACTGTTATTTTAAAAAATAAAATAAACTCTTAATATGGGAAATCACAAATGTTGAAATGAGCATAGGAAGATGAAGTAAACCAAAAACAGCATCCCAATAAGTGCCCAACAGCAGGAGATACAGGGGGTTCCAAGGGACAGGGAGAAGAGAACAATATGCAACAGGAAAAGTGATACAATGGAACCATGGAGTGGGGGATGTAAGATTGCTAAACTGCAGAGAAAGAAAGAAAGAAATGGGGGAACATATTGAGGTATCAAAACAAAAAGTTAACTGCCCATTTCCCTGCAAAGACCTTGTCCGAGCCGCGGAGTTCCTCCAACCGCTCTCTTTATTTTGCTCCAGATTCAGCATCTGCAGTATTTTGTGTCAAGCATGAAAGAAGCTGGGAAGAGAAAGAAAAAAAACTGCAGGTGTTGGAAATAAGAAATAAAAACAGAAAATGTTGAAAACACGCAGCAGGTCAGCATTTATGAACAGAGTAAACAGAGTAACACTTACGATCGAACACTTTTCGTTGGAAGTGAGGGATTAGGGATCATTAGGGATAGTGAAAGAACATAAACATAAGCTAAACTAAAATAGACAAAGTGAAAGGGGAAAGGGACCGAACCGAAGAAGAAAATGCAACAGAGATAAGGGGAGGAAAGTACATAGCCTAGGAGAGGGGGAGACAGAAGTGCCACGGTTTGAAGTCCTGTTAGTTTAGTGTGCACCAAACCGTCGCTGAGAGGCCTCGCTTGCTTCGAGCCCGGCCCGAGACCGCCGTCTGACCCAACCGACAGACACGGCGCTCGGCCAAGGCCTTGGCCGCCGGGAGAGGCGGCCTCGCGGCTCAGACTCGCTGCAACACCAGGTCGCGGCTTCAGAGGCCTCTGCCGCAACTCTACGTATCGGCGAGAAGGCGATCCCATCTCCCCCTCCCTCCGATATTATTGTCCAAACTTGTCACCCACCCGTTAGCCACGGCCCCGCGGCCTATAATTCACCCTCTTCCTTCTCAGCCTCTAACTGAAAACTCCGCGCCACTGACTCCCAGCGCCGCTCGCTGCACCTCGTAATGTTCATATAAAGCCAATAAGCGTGCGGCTGTACTTGCCAATCAGCGCTCATTGCCTGGCCAGACGTGGGATCGGCTCGTCAATCAACAGCATAATCTTTGATCAACAGCATTTGCTCCGAAGGGAGGCGTAAAATGCTGCAGTAACTCGGCGGGACGGGGCTGGATCTTTCTGGAGAGGAGGAATGGCTGACGTTGAGGATAGAGACCCTTCTTCAGCCTGAGAGAGGCAGGGGGAGTGGGAAACGAGAGATATCAAAAGGTACAAAGAACAAATGAATGAAATTTGTGCAAAAGGACAAATCAACGATGCCAGCAACGATGATCAAGGATAGGTGGAGCCCACAATAGTCAAATTGTTGGCTGTGAGGAAGGTGATAACGAGTGATACAAACAGTGAAACTCAGCAGGACCACAGGGAGGGATGAAGAGAGAGGGGATGCAAGGGTTACTTGAAGTTAGAGAAATCAATATTCATACCACTGGGTTGTAAAGCAGCATTTGCTCCACAGGCAGTGAGTGCTGAAGGTCCGGAGGTGAAGACTACTCTGGACAACCCATACAACTCAGGCCATCAGCATCCAGTGGTGGAACTCTCAGTCACCATGGCAATCTGTTGTAAATTATATGACAATAGACAATAGGTGCAGGAGTAGGCCATTCGGGCCAGCACCGCCATTCACTGGGATCATGGCTCATCATCCACAATCAGCAACCCGTTCCTGCCTTCTCCCCATATCCCTTGACTCCGCTATCTTTAAGAGCTCTATCTAACTCTCTTGAAAGCATCCAGAGAATTGGCCTCCACTGCCTTCTGAGGCAGAGAATTCCACAGATTCACAACTCTCTGGGTGAAAACGTTTTTCCTCATCTCCGTTCCAAATGGCCTACCCCTTATTCTTAAACTGTGGCCCCTGGATCTGGGATTTTTTTCCTCTTCACATACCTAAAGAAGCTTTTACTATCCTCCTTTATATTCTTGGCTAGCTTACCTTCGTACCTCATCTTTTCTCCCCTTTTGCCTTTTTAGTTATCTTCTGTTGCTCTTTAAAAGTTTCCCAATCATAGAAACATAGAAAATAGGTGCAGGAGGAGATCATTCGGCCCTTCAAGCTGGCACCGCCATTCATTGTGATCATGGCTGATCGTCCCCTATCAATAACCCTTGGCTGCCTTCTCTCCATATCCCTTGACTCCACTAGCCCCTAGAGCTCTATCTAACTCTGGCTTCCCACGCAATTTTACACTTCTCTAATATTTTTATACTGTCCTTGACTTCCCTTGTCAGCTACATTCACCTCTTACTCCGCTTAGAATCTTTCTTCCTCTTTGGAATCAACTGATCCTGCATCTTCTGTATTATTCCCAGAAATACTTGCAATTGTTGTTCCACTGTTATCCCTGCTGGGGTCTCTTTCCAGTCAACTTTGGCCAGCTCCTCCCTCATGGCTCCATAGTCCTCTTTGCTCAACTGTAATACTGACACTTCTGATTTTCCCTTCTCCCTCTCAAATTGTCGATTAAAACATATCATATTATGGTCACTACCTCCTATGGGCTCCTTTTCCTCGAGTTCCCTTATCAAATACGGTTCATTACACAACATTAAATCCAGAATTGACTGCTACCTGGTAGGCTCCAGTACAAGCTGCTCTAAGAATCCATCTCTGAGGCACTTTACAAACTGCCTTTCTTGGGGGGCAGTACCAACCTTATTTTCCCATCTCCCATAACAACCGTTGCATTATCTTTGCGACATGCCAATTTTAACTCTTGATTCTACTTGCACCCTATATCCAGGCTACTGTTTGGGGGCCTGTAGATAACTCCTATTGTACTCTTTTAACCCTTACAATTCATCAGTTTTTTCTATACTGATTCTACATCTGATTAGACAATAGACATTAGACAATAGGTGCAGGAGTAGGCCATTCGGCCTTTCGAGTCAGCACCACCATTTAATGTGATCATGGCTGATCATCCCCAATCAGTACCCCGTTCCTGCTTTCTTCCCATGTCGCCTGACTCCGCTATTTTTAAGAGCCCTATCTAGCTCGCTCTTGAAAGCATCCAGAGAACCCGCCTCCACCGTCCTCTGAGGCAGATAATTCCACAGACTCACCACTCTCTGTGAGAAAGAGAGTGAGAAATTCCACAGACTCACCACTCTCGTCTCCGTTCTAAATGGCTTACTCTTTATTCTTAAACTGTGGCCCCTGGTTCTGGACTCCCCCAACATTGGGAACATGTTTCCTGCTCTAGCGTGTCCAAACCCTTAACAATCTTATATGTTTCAATGAGATTGCCTCTCATCCTTCTAAACTCCAGAGTGTACAAGCTCAGCTGCTCCATTCTCTCAGCATATGACAGTCCCGCCATCCTGGGAATTAACCTTGTAAACCTACACTGCACTCCCTCAATAGCAAGAATGTCCTTCCTCAAATTAGGGGACCAAAACTACACACAATACTCCAGGTATGGCCTCACTAGGGCTCTGTACAGCTGCAGAAGGACCTCTTTGCTCCCATATTCGATTCCTCTTGTTATAAAGGACAACATGCCATTCGCTTTCTTCACTGCCTGCTGTACCTGCATGCTTACTTTCATAGACTGATGTACAAGGACCCCCAGATCCCGTTGTACTTCCCCTTTTCCAAACTTGATGCCATTTAGATAGTAATCTGCCTTCCTGTTTTTGCTACGAAAGTGGATAACCTCACATTTATCCGCATTAAACTTCAACTGCCATGGATCTGCCCACTCCCCCAATCTGTCCAAGTCACCCTGCATTCTCATAGCATCCTCCTCACAGTTCACACTGCCACCCAGCTTTGTGTCATCTGCAAATTTGCTAAAATGTTACTTTGAATCCCTTCATCCAAATCATTGATGTGCTTTGTAAATAGCTGTGGTCTGAGCACCGAGCCTTGCAGTACCCCACTAGTCACTGCCTGCCATTCTGAAAGGGACCCGTTAATCCCTACTCTTTGTTTCCTGTCTGCCAACCACTTCTCTATCCATGTCAGCACTCTACCCCCAATACCATGTGCCCTAATTTTGCCCACTAATCTCCTATGTGGGACCTTGTCAAATGCTTTCTGAAAGTCCAGGTACACTACATCCACTGGCTCTCCCTTATCCATTTTCCTAGTTACATCTTCAAAAAATTACAGAAGATTGATCAAGCATGATTTCCCCTTCGTAAATCCATGCTGACTCGGACCGATCCTGTTACTGCTATCCAAATGTGCGGCTATCTCATCTTTTATAATTGACTCCAGCATCTTCCCCACCACCGATGTCAGGCTAACTGGTCTGTAATTCCACGTTTTCTCTCTGCCGCCTTTCTTAAAAAGTGGGATATCACTCATATCAGAGTCTATAGAACATTGGAAAATTATCACCAATGCATCTACGATTTCTAGAGCCACTTCCTTAAGTACCCTGGGATGCAGGCCCTGGGGATTTATCAGCCTTCAGTCCCATCAGTCTATCCAACATAATTTCCTGCCTAATGTGGATTTCCTTCAGTTCCTCGTCACCCCAGATCCTCTGGCCACTACTATATCAGAAAGATCGTTTGTGTCCTCCTCACTGAAGACAGATCCAAAGTTACCTGTTCAACTCATCTGCCATTTCCTTGTTCCCCATAATAAATTCACCTTTTTCGGTCTTCAAGGGTCCAACTTTAGTCTTAACTAATTTTTTCCTGTTCACATACCTAAAGAAGCTTTTACTATCCTGCTTTATATTCTTGGCTAGCTTATCTTCGTACCTCATCTTTTCTCCCCGTATTGTCTTTTTGGTTATCTTCTGTTGTTCTTTAAACATTACCCAATCCTCTTGCTTACCGCTCATCTTTGCTGCGTTGTACTTCTTCACTTTAATTTTTATACTGTCCCTGAGTGACGTCCCTTGTCAGCCATGGTTGTCTGTTTCTCCCCTTGGAATCTTTCTTCCTCCTGGGAATGAACTGATCCTGCACCTTCTGTATTATTCCTAGATACATCTGCCATTTTTGTTCCCTGCTAGTGTATCTTTCCAGTCCTCCCTCATGGCCCCGTAGTCCCCTTTATTCAACTGCAACACTGACACCTACAATCTACCCGTCTCCCACTCCGATTGTAGATTAAACCCGACCATGTTATGGTCACTACCTCCTAATGGCTCATTGACCGCAAGGTCCTTTATTAAATCCGGTTCATTACATAACACTAAATCCAGAATTGCCTTCTCCCTGGTAGGCTCCAATACAAGCTAAGAATTCATCACAAAGGCACTCTACAAAGTCCCTTTCTTAGGGTCCAGTACCAACCTGATTTTCCCAGTCTACCTGCACGTTGAAATCTCCCATAACAACCACCGCATTACCTTTGCTACATGCCAATTTTAACTCCTGATTCAACTTGCACCCTATGACCAGGCTACCGTTTTGGGGCCTGTATATTAGTCCCATTAGGGTATTTTTACCCTTACAATTCCTTAGTTCTATCCATACTGACTCCACATCTCCTGTTTCAATGTCACCCCTTGCAAGGGACTGAATTTCATTCCTCACCAACAGGGCAACCCCACCCCCTCTGCCCACTTGTCTGTCTTTTCGATAGGAGGTATACCCTTGAATATTCAGTTCCCAGCCCTGGCCCTCTTGCAGCCATGTCTCAGTAATTTCCACAACATCATACTTCCCTGTTTCTAATTGAGCCTCAAGCTTGTCCACTTTATTCCTTATACTTTGCGCATTTATATACAGCACTTTGACCTCCATATTCACTTCCCCCCTCGCAATTGGTCCTGACCTTACTCTGTTGTCCCTTCTCGAGCTTTCCTTCCCATTAATTCGTGAATCTTATGTAATTTTTCCTGTAGTCACTTCCCCTTCAACTCCATCTTTATACTCCCAATTTGTCAATCCCTCCCCCCCACTATTTGGTTTAAACCCACACGTGTAGCCCTAGCAAACCTGCCAGCCAGAATGTCGGTTCCCCTCCAGTTAAGGTGTAACTCACACCCTTTTGTACAGGTCACCCCTACCCCAGAAGAGATCCCAGTGGTCTATAAATCAAAATCCTTGCTCCCTGCTCCAGCCCCTCAGCCACACATTCAGATACCCTATCTACCTGTTCCTGTCCTCACTAGCACGAGGTACTGGAAGCAATCCAGAGGTAACCACCCTAGAAGCCTGGCATTTCAGTCTTCTTCCCAACTCTCTGAACTCATGTTGGAGAACTCATGTTAGATTCTATGCCAACCCTCGCAAGGGACTGAATTTCTTTCCTTACCAACAGAGCTACCCCACCCCCTCTCTGCCCACCTGTCTGTCTTTTCGATAGGCCTGAATATTCAGTTCCCTGCCCTGCTCCCCTTGCAGCCAAAGATACAGCATGGAAACAGGTCCTTTGGGCCACTGAGACCATGATTGACTCCCGTCCACACAAATGCTATGTTATCCAACATTCCACCACTCCCTACACATGAGGGATAATTTATAGAAGCCAATTAACCTACAAACCATGCAGTCCCAGGTAGAACTTGCAAACTCCACACAAACAGCACCCGAGGTTAAAATCAAACCCACGTCTCTGGCGCTGTGGCATCCAAAATGTCTTCTGAATCCATTTTAGATTTCTTGACACTATCCAACATTGATAGGCCATAATTATGATTTTCTTCATGTGGAAATATTTTCACCGTGTTCATTCGATCAAACCTTTTCATAATTTTTAAGATTAGATCACAATTAAGCTTCCTTATCTCAAAGCAAAGGGAGCCAGTATATTCCTCCTTTTCTGACATATATACTATGTTTACTGATAGCTATCTATCTATCCATCTATCTATCCATCCATCTATACATCTACTATCTTATCTCTATTCTTTTTTCTTTTTTTTTACACAGAACTAAAACTCTGCTCTTGTGCTCTTCTGGTTTGCACGGTTTTTCTATTTGCGCAAAACCGGTACCCGATAATGCTACGATTTTTCGCCAGCTCACTCGTCGTTCTCCTGTGCTGCGAGTGCAACAAGTTTCGTTCCAATCAGTGGCATATTGTAAAAGTTAGCGAGGTTTAAAAATCTTAAAAACTGCGTGTGCAGATTGGTCTCCTCTCCTGTCAGGAGATTGGTCATGGAGTATGGCAACTTTCAGTGATTTCTTAATATTTACATATTTCCAGCAATAAATTACCTCCATTTTTTTCACGAATGTTCTTCCTTATATTCATCTGTTTTGAACTTAATTTACAATTATTTATCAATTACAATTATTAATATCCTGTTATGTGTTGGAGTACTCCTTTGCCCCTCTCACATTAAAGCTATGCCCTCTACTATTTGATATTCCCATCCTGGGGAATAGGTTCTGCTTGTGGCTACCCATGGCTCTTAAGTACTTCTATCAAACTACAGAACAGTCATCACCTGAAAATGCGGTTTAGTGAAAAAGTGATGATAGAAACATTGCCATGACCTTTTGTGAAACCATAAATGAACAAGGAAGATATAATGGGAAATTATGATTGTGCAACTTGTATGTCAGGAGTATATTGATGTCAGATGCTGTAGAAAGTTTAATAAGTGGGAAATTGACGACATATGATCATGTAATTTTTTCATAAGAAATATATCATATCTATCTCTACAATTATAAAACTCTGATCTTGGATGTGTGTGTGTGTGTATAATCACATCGTAAAAACGACATGCTAACGGTAAATTTTTTATATATTCCGGTTCAGATTTATCCTGTGGAGTTCGAAATCGCCTTATCTGAAAAATTCATGCTTTATTTCTCAAGCTATTAATGAAAATATTCAAAAATCTGAAAAAATAAAATAAAAACGGCGTCTTTCGCTGATGACCTCACAGTATTCCACGCGCTGCGAGTGAAGAACGAGCTCCTGGGTCCATTTCGGGTCGCACCCTTCTCGGGTCTGATCTGTCTTCCACCTCCTCCTCTGCACCCCTCCTCCTCTCCCCCCCCCCCCCCCCCGCTGCTCTCCCCCCTCCACCTCTCCTCCTCCTGACCCCCTCCTTCTCCTCTCCCCCCCACCTCCCCTCTCCCCCACCTCCTCTCTCCCCTCCCACATCCCTCTCCTCCTCTCCCCTCCCCCGGCCTTTCTCCTCTCTTCCCCCCCCCCCCTCTCTCCCCCCCTCTCTTCCCCCTCTCACTCCCCCCTCTTTCTCACCATCTCCTCACCCCCCCCTCCTCTCCCCCTCCTCTCCCCCTCCACTCCCACTCCTCTCCCCCCATCTCCCCCCTCCTCTCCCCCCTCCTCTCCCCTCCCCAGCCTCTCTCCAATCTCCCCCACCCCTCTCTCCCCCTTCTCTCCCCCTCCCCAGCCTCTCTCAGCCACCCCTCTCTCCCCCACCTCTCCCTCCACCACCTCTCCCTCCACCCCCATCTCCCCTCCTCTCTCCCCCCTCCTCTTCCCCCCTCTCCCCTTCCCCCTCCCCTCTCTTTCTCCCCCTCTCTCCACCCCTCTTCCTCTCCCCTCTCTCTCCCACTCTCTTTCCCCCTCTCTCGCCCCCACTCCCGCCTCTGTACCCCCTCTCCTCCACCTTTCACCCCTCTCTCACCCCCCACTCTGCCCCCCTCTCTCTGTGCGCTCTCTCTCTACCCCCCTCCCTCTCCCTCTCTAGACGCGCCTGCGAGTTGGGGGCTACGCGTGAGTGGATAGGGCGGGGATTGGATAAAAGGAGCAAATTAATAATATTAATATAATATCAAGGGGGTGGTTAGTGTGTGTGTGTGTGGAGGGGGTAGTTAGAGTGTGTGTTTGTGTGGGGGGTAGTTAGTGTGTGTGTGACGCCGCAGGCTGCCCGCCCCCCCAACGGGTCCCACTTGTTCTATTAACTATTAAAAGTCTGATCTTGTACATGGATGTATTTATTTGTGTGTGTATTTGTTGTTTGTGTATAATCACGTTTTCTCGAAAAAACGACACGCTAACGGTAAAAATCTTACATATTCCGGTAGAGATTATTTTCGTGGAGTCCAAAATCACCTTCTATGAAAAATTTATGCTTTATTTCTCCAGTTATTAGTGAAAATGTTCAAAAATCTGAAAAAGCTGATGATGTCACAATGGGTCTACTCAGCGCAGTCTGCGCAGTGTTCCACATGCTGCGAGTAACGTCAACCCCCCACCCCACTCGCAGTCCTTTGGACGCCAGCTGCTCGCCGCCCACCCGCCTGCTCGCCGTCTGCCCCGCTCGGCCGACCGTCTGCCCCGCCCCGCCCGCTCAGCATGTGCCCCGCTCACTGAGTTCAAGTGCGTCCTCCCCCTCTCTCTGCCCCCTCCCCCTCCCTCCCCATCCCTCTCCCCTCCTCTCTTTCCACCCCCTCTCCCCCTCCCTCCCCCTCTCTCCCTCTCTCCCCCCCTCTATCCTTCCCCACCCTCTATCCTCCCCTTCTCTCCCCCCTCTATCCCCCCTCTCTCTCCCCCCGCTCTCTCCCTCTCCCCCCTCTCTCCCTCTCCCCCTCTCTCCCTCCCCTTCTCCCCTCCCTCCCTCTCCACCCCTTTCTACAACCCTCTGTCCCCCACTCTCTCCCTGTCTCTCTCTCCCCTCCCCTCTCCCCCCTCTTCTCCCCCCCTCTGTTCCCCTCTCTCTGTCTGTCCCTCTCTCTGTTTCTGCCACTTTCTCTGTCTATACCCCTCACTCTCTCTGTCTCTGCCGCCTCTCTCTCTACCCCTCCCCCCCTTCCTCTCCCTCTCAAGACACGCCTGTGGATTGGGAGCTTTGGTGAGTGGATAGGGCGCAGATGGGGTAAAAGGAGCAAATGAATAATATAAATATATCAAGGGGGGTGGTTAGTGTGTGTGTGAGGTGGTTAGTGTATGTATGTGGGGGTGGATGGTTAGCTTGTGTGTGAACAAACAGGTCCCTCTTGGTCTAGCAACTATTAAAACTCTGATCTTGGATGTTTGTGTGTAATCATATCTTCGCGAAAAAACGACACTCTAACAGTAACATTTTTACATATTCCGGGAGAGATTTTTCCCCCTGGACTCCAAAATCACCTTATCTTAAAAATTAATGCTTTATTTCTCCAGTTATTAATGAAAATGTTAAAAAATCTGAAAAGACTTGGGGAAAAAAAGCTGCTGTCTTCTTGCTCGCGCTATGAGTGACGTCACAACCCCCCCACTCCCCCCCCCGTACTCGGGCCCTGCTGCCTGGAGCCTGCAGCCGGGAGCCGGGAGCGAGGGAACATTGCGTTAGGAAACCAGCCCTCCCCTGTGACGTTGCCCCCCCCACCTCTCAAACTCTACCCCCCTCCCTCTGCCACCCCTACCCGCTCCCTCTCTGCCCCCTCCCACTCCCTCTCTGCTCCCCTCGCCTCCCGTGAGGGCTACGGGTAGGGGAGGCGTTGGGGGAGCAGAGCCAACGGGTCTGCCCTTTGTCTAGTAAGTAATAAAAACAAGAAAGGGGAGCACGAAGTAGATCATTTGGCTCCTCATGCTTGCTAGAGGACACAGGCAGGAGAAAGTGGGGATGGAATCCTTGCTCAAAAATTGTGTACTGTTCTCTAAATATTCATTATTTTTGTATTCCGAACCCCTTGCAATAAATCCCTGCATTCTAGTAACCTGTTAATTGTGTGCTGCTTCTGCTTATCTACTTACTGCTTTTCATGATTGAGTGCAGCAAGATTGTCATAATTTGCAATATCTCATAATTTTTCCTTCAGTCTGAAGAAAGGTCCTACCTGAAACATCAGCTAGCCGCGTACTCCAGAGATGCTGCCTGACCTGTTGAGTTATTCCAGCACTTGGTACATTTCTTTAATAAACCAGTAGCAACAGTTCCTGGTATTTCTGCTTTTCCTTCTCAAAATAAATAACTTCATTATATGCCATCTGCCAGCTCTGTGCCCACTTACTTCACCTATTTATTTCCCTCTGATAAATCTTTGTATCCTCATCACAGTTCACTTTTGCCACCCTCCTCTGAATCATAGGCAAACCTGGATATGTTGCATTCTACTTTTTTTTAACAATTAATGTTAACTATGAAGTAAGCAAATACTAATCCCTGTGGCACCCTAAGAACAATACCATGTTTATTCCTACTTTGTTTCCTGTCCTTTAATCAATTCTTATTCATGTTGCTGTGAACTCCTCCAACCCTGCTAATTACATTCTGAAAAGCTCTCATAGATTAACAAGATGATTTTCCTTTCATTAAACTATATTGTCTCTGCCTTATCATGTTATGATTTCTAAGTATCTTGTCACCATATCCATGAGAATGTTTTGCCAACAATTGATGCCAACATAAACCACATTCCTGAATGTGATGCAATATATAAGGCAGTTCCATGTAAGGCAGTTTACGACTTAGGAAGATTATCAGTCGTCCATCCACTACTTGTGTAGCAATCTCTTTTAGAATGCAGGAAATAAAGCTGCAACTCTAGGGTGGCACAGTGGTGCGGTAGAGTTGCTACCTTCCAGTGCCAGAGACCCAGGTTCAATCCTAACTATGGGTGCTGTCTGTCTCCCTGTGACCACATAGGTTTTCTCCAAGTGCTCCAGTTTACTCCCACACTCCAAAGACATACAGGTCTGTAGGGTAATTGGCTTCTGTAAATGATCCCTTGTGTGTAGGATAGAACTGATGTAACCTGGTTGCTGGTCGGCGCAGACTCGGTGGGCTGAAGGGCCTGTTTCCACGCGGTATCTCTAAAACCAAAAACTAAAACTCTTTATTGTGTTGAAAGTTTTGGTTCCCCTCTGTTTCTGGCATTTTTATTGTACAGTTAAGATAAAAATATTGATTTCATGCCTTTCCCATTCGTTTATTCCCCCAATACATTGTTCATGCCTCCACACCTAAGAAACCTAAGATAGACACAAAATGCTGGAGTAACTCAGCGGGTCAGACAGCATCTCTGGAGAAAATAGATAAGTGACATTTCGGATCGGGACCCCTCTTCAGCCTGATTGTAGAAGAGAGAGCGGGAAATAAACTGGAAACTAATAAAAGCAGGATAAATCAGGGCCGGCAACAGATGACCTCAGGCAAGGAGGTTCCCTGATAAGCTGATAATTATTTAGAGACATTTTGTTTCAGAATGAACTGCAGATGCTGGAAAAATCAAAAGTAGACGAAAAATGCTGGAGAAACTCAGCGGGTGAGGCAGCATCAATGGAGAAAAGGAGTAGGTGACGTTTTGAGTCGAGACCCTTTTTCAGACTGATCAGAAGAAGGGTCTCGACCTGAAACGTTGCCTACTCCTTTTCTCCATAGATGCTGCCTCACCCGCTTAGTTTCTCCAGCATTCTTCAGCAGAGTAGAACACACACCTATGCACACAAACACATCGCTTCCTTCACCAGCCCGTGTGAATTTTTAAGACAGCGCACACCCCGCTTGCCCTGTCTAAAAAATTCACACGGTGCAAAGCCAAGGTGATACACACACACACCACATTGGTGCTGTAAAAAGTATACTGTACTGTATACTAAAGCACAGTATACGGTAAGTCCTTTAAAAGAGAAGGAGTGGAGACAACTTTTAAGAAGCCACAGATACGCGGCTGTGAAGCTCAGCGGACATTTAACGTTACTGGTCGGTTATCCATAGTTCTGAAAACTACTGCTTACCTTTTTTTTCCAATGAGCCAATGAAATTCACCGGTCAGCACCGGCTACAACCTATGAGAACCTCCGAGAACCTTTGACTTCCTGGCAACCCATTAGGACCTCCTGGTGACCCACCTACAGCATGAGAATTCTCGCTACTCTCCATGGCAGCTTAATTCTAGTTGCCGCAAATTTTTCAACATGTTGAAAAATTTGCGGTGACCATAATGAGGCCACAACTAGTTCCCAGAATGCGGGAACTCCTCGCGACCAAGAAGGCGACTCCCCGGCAACTACACGCAAACATGTGGTGACCATGTGGCGACTGCATAGTCTCCTGCAGTTGCCTAAAAAGTCACCTAAGTGGGACAGGCCCATAAGGATCACAAACCTGTACTTTTGCTGTCTTTTCTTCTTTACAAAGCTGCAACTACTTACCAACCTTTTCTAACTTCTTCCACTTGATCAGTTCTTTTTGTTTCATTCTTTGCTGCTTCTGAAACTCTCATAATTCTAAGGGTTACTATTCTTCCTGATCGTATTATGTTTTGTTTTAATCCAATATTAGCTTTAATTTATTTGGTTAATCATGGATGTTTGACTTTTCATGTAGTTTTTATTTTAAATGGAACATATTACTGATTGTTGCAAAAAAATCTTTAGCTATTGAGGTTTTTTAACTTTCATTTCTCAATCTGCATTGGCTAATTCTCTGTCACATCTTTGTAATCGCCGTTGTTTAAGTTAAGAGCTCTAGTTTCTGATGATAGTGGGTTCGTCTTGAACAGAATATAAACTTATCTTCTCACATGAGGATCGTTTAATATGATATTGCTAACTCACATTGTCTCATGACACATAAAGTAGCCTGTTGCATATTTGATTCAAATATATGTTACTTCCAAGATGGCGTCCAACCCAGTCGACTATTTATGTGCTAATCACAGAGGTGCATTTGCGATCACACGTTATAATCGCTCCACACTTTTAAATGTCTACACCTACCGCAACATTTCTCACTTTAACTATGCTTTGATCGGACTTTACTGACTTTATCTTGCACCAAACATCATTCACAATATTCCCTTTATCATGTATCTGAACACTGCAAATGGTTCGATTGTCTTACCATTGTCTGGTTAGCACGCAACAAAAGCTTTTCACTGTACCTCGGAAACTCGTGACAATAAACTAAACTCAACTCAACTTCAGGAGACTATCCCAAATACTTTCTAAGAACTCCTACACAAAACTATTTTTGCTAATCCGATTGGCTTTCTGTAAGTGAAAATTAAATGGAAAGAATTTGTTTTTCCTTTGCAATGCATTTTTATATCTCTAATAATTCTCGTTCTTCACAACTGTTGGATTCGTACCCAACCAGTGTTTTAAGAGCCCTGTTATCTTTTATCCCAACCATTACTACATGCTTTCAATATATTATGCTTCCACTTCACTACCTTTCTATTCCCAATTATCAGACAACTATCAAGAAATTATATATTTGAAAAATTCTCCTGCTCTTCCTTAACGTATAATCATTTTGTGGATAAAAAGTTACAGGCTCACAGTTCCTTAAATTGGCTCAATTTTATTAGTCAAGAGCTGCTTTTCTGGTAAATTTAAATTTTCAAACAAAGGCCAACATCTTCAACTCTATATTGGCAATTGCACTACTTAAAGAAAACATAAGAAACAAAAACAGAAAATGCTAGTAAAACTCAACAGGTCCCGCAGTTTCTGTGAAATGAGAAACACTCAACTTTGGTCATAACTGGGAAATAGTGAGTTTCATGTTTGTTTTAGATAGAAGTGGGGGAAGCATGTGTGGAACTGAGGGAGTGTCCATGATGAGTCGAAATGCCATAATGAGGTCAGTTATCAGCACATTAAACTTCTTCGGTCTGTGCAATGAGATGTTAAGGGTAAGATGGGTGGGACACGCCTCACAGGCTAGATTTATGCTTGCAAGATAAGGGAAAAAATCCTAAATGCCAAAAAAAGTAATACCCGCTAATATTCACTTAAAGTGTACAAGCTCCCACGTCGATCCTGCACTCTGAACCTCTGACTCATAGGCCAGATCAACGGGTAAATGAATGTCCAACCATAGTATTCCAAACAATTCAATGCTAAATTATAAGTTTTACCCTGCACTCTTTATAAACACATCTGGTGATCTTGAGATACAAGGACTGCCAATGTTGGAATTGCAGATCTAGAGCACAGAAAACGCTATAGGAACTGAGTGGGTTGGGTTGGTTGGGGGGGGGGAGTAGAAACTTTCGACATTTGGGTTAAAGTTCTGCCTCTGGACTGATAGTGGAGGGGGCGGATCGCCAGTATCAAAGATCCTCTTGCAAGCAAGATAGACCACTCCTTCTAAATGCAATGGGCTGACGTGTAGTACGCAACGAAACGGAGCGGAACGTGCGCCTTTTTTTCATCCATTTCAGTAACCCGACCGACCCGACCCGCAGTGTAATCAATGTTGCGGGGGAACAAGTTGGTGTTAATAAATTATAATTCTGAAAATGAGTAGAAGATTTTTCCCAAATAACTTTTATTTTTACGAGGATGTTTCCGTAACCGGCTTCCGTTTCTGCACTAGTATCCTATGGGATCTTTGGTGTGGAGATGGAAGCCGGTTACGAAAATGGGGCCGAAAATTACCCATGAATCTGCCCATGACCGTACTACGTCTTTTTCGTCGAGTGATCTATCTTGCTTGCTATAGGATCTTTGGCCAGTATCATTAGGAGATGGAGAGCGGGAGGATGAAACAGGATGAATAGGTGATAGGTGGACCAAGAGGGGTGGAGGACAATGGAAAGATGGATCTAGGTGGTTGTAAGGAGTGGAATGGAATTGGCAGACACAGGCAGGTGGGACCCGCAGATGCTGATTTATACCTGCTGAAAGATACACACAAAATGTTGGAATGCTTGAAACTCACGGGTCAGCCAGCATCCCCGGAGAAAATGGATAGGTGACGTTTTGGGTCTGAAGAAGGGTCCCGACCCAAAACATCAACTATTCATTTTCTCCATAGATGCTGCCTGACCCGCTGAGTTACTTCAGATGTTATGTCTATCATAGGCAAGTGGGTGACACGTGAAAGTAGACAAAGGAAGAAAGTCAGACACAGGAAACTGCAGATGAAAGGATCTTGAGCAAAGCACAAAGCGCTGGAGGAACTCAGCAGGTCAGCCAGCATCCATGGAGGGAATGGACAGATGATTTTTTCGAATGGGAATTGTTCTTCAAACTGATGGGCCTCCAATGATCTAGTCTCTACAACCATCTCGCGTGGAAAGTCTCAGGGATGATCAAATCACTCACAATTAAACAAATAGCAAAACATACACCATGCCATGGTATCATTTGGAAATTGAATGATCCTCACAGAGACATTGTTTTATAAGCAGTGTTCATTTTTATTTCCTGATACTTTCACCAAGGAAACAATGATAAACATCACCGACTCGGTGCATTGTGCACAACTCTAAGTATTGCAACCTTGCACAATTTGCCTTGGAAAGTATAAAATAACCTTGAATTGATTAAGGCTGGGCAGTCACTGGTCAATTATGTGATGTCCCTATCATTTCCTACTGAACCTGTATGGTTGCTATGAAAACAATACTTTACTGGCACTGACTAGCTTCCCAACAGCAGCACAGAGATGAGGTATTGGTTGTGAGTTCCGGGGATAACTGCCATTTGTTAACAGAAAATTCTGATTGTACTTGTAAACGGGAAATAAAATAGATCAGTGATTTAAAAAAAAGTGATTATTTGAAGCAAAAAAAAAAGTTTTGTAGGAGGCTTCTGATCTCACCCTGAATAGTGTGATCTCTTTCCCTCCATTCCCTGAATATCGATGTGCCTATCTAGAATCTTCTTAAATGCCATTATCGTGTTTACTCCACCACCACCCCTGGCAGCATGCTCCAGGACCCACCACCCTCTATAAAAACCTTATTTCACATATCTTTAAACTTTGCTCCTTTCACCTTAAAGCTACGCCCTCTAGTATTTGACATTTCCACCCTGGGAAAGGGTGTGGTTGTCTCTTCTATCTATGCCTCAAGGAGGAGCCGGCGTGCTTGGTAACTTTGTCAGCGCCGTTGGTGGCTGCTATTTGTATACATTGTGTATGCAAGCAAAGCATTTCACTGCGCCTAGTCACATGTGACAATAAAGTATTCATATTCCTAATTTTATAGAAACATATAAAATTATAAGGGATTGCACAGGCTAGATGCATGAAAAATGTTCCCGATGTTGGAGTCCAGAACCAAGAGTCGCAGCTGTCCCCCCACACTGGGTCCCCATTGTTCTCCCCCCTCCTTCACAGCGGTCCCCCCATACCGGGTCCTCCTTTGTTCCTCCCCCTGGCAAGCAGCGTCCTCACTCCCATGTGGTCCGTCCTCGTTCGGCGGTTGGAGTCCTCATCGACCACCTGACCGATCTCTCCACTATCACCACCGGGTTCTCTCCTGACGCCATCATGGCGCCGACCCAGGCCTCAGCCGCGGGGTCTGTCGCCCAGGCTCCATCGACTCACGGGGCTCCAACTTGATGCCAGCACATGGTGTTCTAAAATGCATCATTATAATGTCCAAACTGAAACATACTGTACCTTATCGCCCAGCAGAGGTTATAAAGCCAGGCCAGCCAAAACTCACTCCAACCTTCATCTGTAGTTACCTCACTAAACCAACAGTTGTACCTGACCTCTAACGTGAAAGCAAGCCACCATAAGCTGCAGTCATAGATTCATGATTTCACTTTTGCAAATGTAGAATCTGTTGTTGGTAGACAAAAGTGCTGGAGAAACTCAGCGGGTGCAGCAGCATCTATGGAGCGAAGGAAATAGGCAATGTTTTGGGCCAAAACCCTTCTTCAGAAAGCAAAAAGGAGGAGGAGGAGCCCGAGGGCTGAGGGAGAGCTAGGAAGGGGAGGAGACAGCAAGGGCTAACGGAATTGGGAGAATTCAATGTTTATGCCACTAGGGTGCAGACTGCCCATGCGGAATATGAGGTGCTGTTCCTCCAATTT
Organism: Okamejei kenojei; assembly: GCA_035221665.1. Classification (NCBI taxonomy): domain Eukaryota; kingdom Metazoa; phylum Chordata; class Chondrichthyes; order Rajiformes; family Rajidae; genus Okamejei; species Okamejei kenojei. The sequence continues at coordinate 18,721,346 of CM069147.1, forward strand.
CCGGTGGTGCTCACTCTGGCCATGGAGGAGGCCCAGGTCAGAGAGGTTGGGTACGGAATGGGAGGGGGAATTGAAGTGCTGAGCCACCGGGAGGAGTGAGCATCACCGGAAATTGGAGGAACAGCACCTCATATTCCACGTGGGCAGTCTGCACCCTAGTGGCACCTCCCGTCTGAAGAAGGTTTTTGGCCCGAAAAGTTGCCTATTTCCTTCGCTCCATAGATGCTGCTGCACCCGCTGAGTTTCTCCAGCACTTTTGTCTACCTTCGATTTTCCAGCATCTGCATTCCTTCTTAAACATAGAATCTGTTGTTGGTTTCTTTGTAAGTGAAAATGAATTTGAATATATTGGGCTCAAGTGCAACTCCAGACGCAACACACTCCTCATCATCCAAACCAAAAGCACCAAACCACACTGATATCAAAATACATTGTTCCTCATTCATCATCAATTACTCTGTCTGCTTATGTATAGATTATGCTATTCCATGGCATTTATTTGCATATGCCTGCTTTTTATCTGCTCATGGCTCATGTTTTACCATAAACAGGGACCAATTCCCTCCTGTGTAGGAAAGAACTGTAGATGCTGGTTTAAATCGAAAGTAGACATAAAATGCTGGAGTAACTCAGCGGGACAGGCAGCATCTCTGGAGAGAAGGAATGGGTGACGTTTCGGGTCGAGACCCTTCTTCAGGCAATTCTCTCCTGTTCCCCTCTGATATCCTTGGTATTTTTTAACCTTAGTTTACAGCTTTTTTCTGTCATCCTCTGATATCTCTCTGAGAATGTATCGTACCCACGTTCTGTCCTGTGGACACAAAAATTACCTTAAATTGAACCTCCAAGCTTTCTGCCACATGATATACTTAATCTGATTTCCCTAAATTCAGATTAGTTCTCAAAACAATCTTTCTTCTACCCTGTAGTGTGTAATAACACATTCCAGTCTGTTTCTGCCTATTTCTGTAGGCATAATTGCACAAAAGTCACAATCTTCAGCTGTTTTTTGCAACACTTCTTTATTGATCCCACTATTTGCCAGCATCCTGCCATCTCCTATTAAAATCAGACCTTTTGTACAGAATGGTTGATTGCAGCTAGTAGTTCTCAGAAAACCTCACCAACACAGATAGTACTAAGTTATATCCCTCTTTGGCCAAACCTGTCTAAGTAAGTTAAAGTTCATAGAATCTTTGTCCATGTCTTGGGGAGAAAGGTTGCTGTCTGTATTGTTCTGGAGCATTTTTTGCTTCGTTTTGCACTATTTTCCGTCAAGTTAATCCATTAATATTTACCAGTTTTCTGCAACATTTCCAACATGTATTTTAAGAGCTTCCAGCTAATATGCAAAAATATGACCAACTCGAAAGTGTTCACCAAAATATTATCGTAACCACTTTCACCTGTTGCTAGCATGTATCAATTACTCTTTAATTATCTGCATTGCCAAGATTCATCACCAATAAAAATAGAATGTAAATGTGAAATGTAAAATCAAATAACTGCTTTAAACTCAAGGGAGGACCATAATGGACATACTTGCTTAAGAACAAAACATAAGCACGACACAAAAAGCTGGAGTAACTCAGCGGGTCAGACAGCACATCTGGAGAAAAGGAACGAGTGATGTTTCGGGTCGAGAACCTTCTTCAGAGAGAGTCAGGAGAAAGGGAAATCGAGAGGGAAAGATCGCACAAACTCAAAATAGGAATAAAAAAGTATGCAAATTCCAAACTTCGGGATTAAGCAACAGAAATGGTATGGACGGGCAGGATGTCAGAGGGCACTAATACAATATGGTTACTTAAATAATTTGGAATGATCAACTAATACTATTAATAGTGATCATAAAACCACCAGGCTGTCATTAAAACCCATCCGGTCACTAATTGTCATGTGGGAATGCTCAATCTGTGTACAGTTACTCCTTTGCCTGCTCTGATCTAGTGGTAACCCTGGATCCATTTGCAATATGGTTGACTCTTAAATGCCTTAAAGTGGCATTTTATAAATGAAGGCTATTCAGTTGAAGGGATATTGGGGGTGGGCATTGCAGCTGGCTGTGACACTGAGAAACAAGAGAGAAAAACAGAAAGCAGCCAAAAGAGGCAGTTGACGTAAGGTGGGCATTGGTGAGGGATAATAAACAATTGTGGACCAGACTACAGTCTGGATGTTGGAGAACAACAGATTACACCAATAGATCCTGTCAAGAAATGTGACAGTGTGATTAAATGCTCTTTAGAATATACTAAAAGGCTTTATCTCAAATGTAGTACTTTCGTGAATGTGGCTGTTACAATATGGGAAACCATATGCCAGTCAATTACACACTGTATGGTCTAATCATCAGCAATATAAATCACAAAACAAACTATGATGTTCTTGAAGAAGGGCCTCAACCTGAAGCGTCGTCTATTCCTTCTCTCCATAGATGCTGCCTCACCCGCTGAGTTTCTCCAGCAATTATTGTCCACATATGATGGTAGTTGAATGATTGAGAGCTATGATAGGGGTTAGTGAGTAGTGAGGGTATGGGGAGAATCTTTCCTCGCTTTGGAATAGCCACCGTGTGACGCCAGCAATAGCTGCCTCGGCGACTCTCTGTCTGTCCCTTCTTTGTTGTTTGTTTGGGTTAAATGTACGTTTTTAGTGTTCTTTAACATGTTTTATGTGGAGGGTGGGTGGGCGGGGGAGTAGGGGAAAACTTTTTCTAATCTCTTACCTCGACGGAGATATGATTATTTTTCTGTATTGTATCTCCGTCCGCACTGCAGCCCAACATCAAGGAGTTGGCGGCCTTTGCTCGAGACCGACTTCGAGAGCTCCACCGCGGGAGCCTGCGGACTTAACATCACGGAGCTCGCGATCCCTGTCGGGGATCAACTTTGGGGCTCCAACCGCGGGAGCCTGCAGACTTTAACATCCTGGAGCTCACGGTCTCTGGTTAGAGACCGACTTCGGGAACACCAAGCCGCAGGAGCTTCAACCACCCCGACGCAGGAGCTTCGATCGCCCCAACGTGGGAGCTTCAATCGCCCCGAAGTGGGAGCTTTGATCCTCTGGCTGCGGGAACTTTGATCGTCCCAACTGCGGATGGTTCGACTGCCCCGGCCGCGGGAGAATAAAGGAGGAAGATTGGACTTTATTGTCTTCTTCACAGTGAGGAACATGGGGAATCTGCTGTGGTGGATGTTTATGTTAACTTTTATGTAGTTGTGTGTCTTGTTGCTTTTTTTTCATATGGCTGTATGGTTCGAATTTCACTGTACCTTAATTGGTACATGTGACAACAAACTGACCTTGAAACCTTGAATAGTGGTGTGAGTCTTTAATATTACCTGAGATGGAAAATAAGATCTTGGTTTAACATCTTCATAAGCCAATCCTTCCAGCAATGCACCACTCCGTAGGTACTTTTCTGCAGTGCTAGCCCAGGCAATTTTCTCTCAACTCACTTGAATCCACGACATTGTAACACAGGGCCAGTCTGCTGACACAATGGGAGACACAGAAAGCTGTATGGTGCAAAAGGTGCTATAATTGTTGCTGAGATGCCTGAGTGTGGGTGCATTGAGCAGAGGAGCAGCATTTTGGTGAGCGTTCTGTTCACCAAACGAAACAGAGACTCAGGGTTGAATAAACTGCTGTCAAAATCATTCAATGCCTGGATGAAAGAGAGGTCCCAGGACACACTAAACCAGCGGACTATTGCTTGGATACAATCCATTCATGAAATCAGCAGCAGAGCTGGGAACTTGCAAACTCTCTGTGGGTCTGGCTCCAAACAATACAAAGCCTATGTCCATCCTGGACTGCAGCCAACAAAAAGGGGACTGTCGGTCAGTCACAAATTGAGAGGTTTTGTTTTCTCCAGTGCTATGGAATAATGGCAGAATACAGAGTCTCACATTTGATCTCCCACCCTTTCCACGTAGCCAGATTCTAGATTATTCTGCCAACATTAGATGAAATAGTTTATGAACAGATAAGATGCTCAACACTGAATCACATAGCAGATCATGAGTTACCTGCATGGACTATTCCAAAGTCGTGGTATTTTAGACAACGCAGAATCTTCCTTTTCAATTATTCAATGATACTTTATCGTCATGTGTATAGGTACAACAAAATTCTTTATTTTGCAGGCAATGTAGTAAAATCTAACCAAATCATGCTACAGATTAGCACCATCATAGATATATAGTGTAAGAATAGTAAACTTCACCGAGGCAGTACATAAAGAGTCACCACATTTCTGGCGCCAACTTGGACCCTTGAAGTTTCAAAGTTTTTAATAGTAGAGTCTTATCTTGGCCTTAGAGGCCTGATGGCGGCATTGGATTGGTGTTACAGGGGTTGACCTGGCGTAGCGAAGCGTTTGGAGTCCTCCACCACTGCTCTGCCTCTCTCTGCTGCTGAAGGCCGCGTTTGATCCTTTCGCTCAGCCTCAGTGGAGCCTCCAGTGGCACTCGATCCATGCAATTCACTGGCTGCTGCAGGGCCTCTGGTGGCCTACCATCAACACCTCGACCCGTGGACACACTGTCCCCTCACCTCCCACAGTGTGTGCCTCAAAGAGCGCAGGAGGTGAACCCTCAGCTCACTTACCGATCCTCTTCTCCGTCCGCCACCATCTTGACATCAGGCCTTTGTCCAGCGTCCGCTGCCAACTCCCTCCACCATCCTTACCAGTTCCCCAGTCTTTGGAGTCGAGCAGGAGACAAGCCTCGGATGAGGCTTCCACTTCAGGCCTGTTCCCTGGTGTGTGAGCCAGGCCTTGTCGTGCCTGGTACACATCAGTGTAGATCAAGGCCTGGTGACTCAAGAGCCTACAGATGCTAGAATGGGGAGCAAAAAATAAACTGCTGGAAGAATGCAATGGGTCTATTAGAATCGGGGGAGACAAAGAGATGGTCAATGTTTCCGGTTGAAACCCTGAAACAGGACATATCACACCCTACTCTGGCTTTTCCATCCAAAAAATAGGTTCCTCTTCTTCTTGCCTCCCTGGTGCCAGAGTCCTGGATGTGACTGAACGTGTCCAAGATATCTTGAAATGGGAGGGAGAGGAGCCAGAGGTCGTGGTACATATACAGTGGCTTGCAAAAGTATTCATACCCTTTGAACTTTTCCACATTTTGTCACATTACAACCACAAACGTAAATGTATTTTATTGGGATTTTATGTGATAGACCAACACAAAGTGGCACATAATTGTGAAGTGGAAGGAAAATGATACGTGGTTTTCAAATTTTATTACAAATAAAAAACTGAACAGTGTGGCGTGCAAAAGTATTCAGCCCCCCTGAGTCAATACTTTGTAGAACCACCTTTCGCTGCAATTACAGCTGCAAGTCTTTTGGGGTACGTCTCTACCAGCTTTGCACATCTAGCGACTGAAATTTATGCCCATTCTTCTTTGCAAAATAGCTCAAGCTCAGTCAGATTGGATGGAGAGCGTTTGTGAACAGCAATTTTCTAGTCTTGCCAGGGATTCTCAATTGGATTTAGGTCTGGACTTTGACTGGGCCATTCTAACACATGAATATGCTTTGATCTCAACTATTCCATTGTAGCTCTGGTTGTACGTTTAGGATCGTTGTCCTGCTGGAAGGTGAACCTCTGCCCCAGCCTCAAGTCTTTGCAGACTCTAACAGGTTTTCTTCCAAGATTGCCCTGTATTTGGCTCCATCCATCTTCCCATCAACTCTGATCAGCTTCCCTGTTACTGCTGAAGAAAAGCATCCCCACAGTAAGATGCGGCCACCACCATGTTTCACAGTGGGGATGGTGTGTTCAGGGTGATGTGCAGTGTTAGTTTTCCGCCACACATAGCGTTTTGCATTTAGGCCAAAAACGTCAATTTTGGTCTCATCAGACCAGAGCACCTTCCTCCACATGTTTGCTGTGTCCCCCACATGGCTTGTGGCAAAGTGTAAATGGGACTTCTTTTGGCTTTGTTTCAACAATGGCTTTCTTCTTGCCACTCTTCCATAAAAGCCCGATTTGTGGAGTGTACGACTAATAGTAGGCCTGTGGACAGATTCTCCCACCTGAGCTGTGGATCTCTGCAGCTCCTCCAGAGTTACCATTGGCCTCTTGGCTGCTTCTCTGATCAATGCTCTCCTTGCCCGGCCTGTCAGTTTAGGTGGACGGCCATGTCTTGATAGGTTTGCAGTTGTGCCATACTCTTTCCATTTTCGGATAATGGATTGAACAGTGCTCCGTGTGATGTTCAAAGCTTGGGATATTTTTTTATAACCTAACCCTGTTTTAAACTTCTCCACAACTTTATCCATGACCTATCTGGTGTGTTCCTTGGGCTTCACGATGCCCAAGGAACATTGTTTGATCACTAATGTTCACTAACAAACCTCTAAGACCGTCACAGAACAGCTGTATTTATACTGAGATTAGATTACACATAAGTGGATTCTATTTACTAATTAGGTAACTTCTGAAGGCAATTGGTTGCACTGGATTTTATGTAGGGGCATCAGAATAAATGGGGCTGAATACTTTTGCATGCCACACTTTTCAGTTTTTTATTTATAAAAACATTTAAAAACCATGTATCATTTTCCTTCCACTTCTCAATTATGCGCCACTTTATGTTGGTCTATCACATAAAATCCCAGTAAAGTACATTTACGTTTGTGGTTGTAACGTGACAAAGTGTGGAAAAGTTCAAGAGGTATGAATACTTTTACAAGCCACTGTAGGTACCAATGACATAGGTAGAAAAAGAGAGGAGGTCCTGAAAGGAGAATTTAGGGAGTTAGGAAGAGTGTTAAGGAGAAGGACCCCAAAGGTAACAATCTCAGGATTACTGCCTGTGCCAAGCGACAGTGAGAGTAGGAATGGAGCAAGGTGGAGGATAAATGCGTGGCTAAAGGACTGGTGCAGAGCGCAGAGATTCAAGTTTCTAGATCATTGGGACCTCTTTTGGGGAAGGTGTGACCTGCACAAAAAGGACGGGTTGCACTTGAACCCGAGGGGAACCAATATCCTGGCGGGGAGATTTGCAAAGGCTACTGGGGAGACTTTAAACTAGATCGGTTGGGGGGAGGGACTCAAATAGAGAAGGCAAGTAGTCCGTTTGTGAGGCAGGAGGCAGAGAAGAGAAGCAGTCAGACGCAACACGTATGGAGGAAAGAAGAAAAAAATAACAAACGGAGAATAAGAAGTGGAGGGTTTCTTAAATGTGTGATCAGAGAGACAAAGGGGTGTAAAATGAGGATAGGAGCAATAGGTAGCGAGGTGAAAAGTGGCAGGAAAACAAATCCAGGGCAAAAATCTAAAAGGGCCACTTTTCAACATAATTGTAAAAGGGCCAAGAGTGTTGTAAAAACAAGCCTGAAGGCTTTGTGTCTCAATGCGAGGAGCATTTGTTATAAGGTGGATGAGTTAAATGTGCAAATAGCTATTAATAATTATGATATAGTTGGGATCACGGAGACATGGCTCCAGGGTGACCAAGGCTGGGAGCTGAACATCCAGGGATATTCAATATTCAGGAAGGATAGACAGAGAGGAAAAGGAGGTGGGGTAGCGTTGCTGGTTAGAGAGGAGATTAACGCAATAGAAAGGAATGACATTAGCTTGGAGGATGTGGAATCGATATGGGTGGAGCTGCGAAAAACTAAGGGGCAGAAAACGCTAGTGGGTGTTGTGTACAGGCCACCTAACAGTAGTAGTGGAGTTGGGGATGGCATCAAACAGGAAATTAGAAATGCGTGCAACGAAGGTAAAACCGTTATAATGGGTGACTTCAATCTACATATAGATTAGGTGAATCAAATTGGCAGGGGTGCTGAGGAAGAGGATTTCTTGGAAAGTATGCGGGATAGTTTTCTAAACCAACATGTGGAGGAACCAACGAGAGAGCAGGCTATTCTAGACTAGATATTGAGTAATGAGGAAGGGTTAGTTAGCAGCCTTGTTGTACATGGCCAAGAGTGACCATAATATGGTTGAGTTCTTCATTAGGATGGAGAGTGACATTGTTAATTCAGAAACACGGGTCCTGAACTTAAAGAAATGTAACTTTGAGGGTATGAGACGTGAATTGGCCAAGATGGACTGGCAATTGATTCTTGAAGGGTTGACGGTGGATATGCAATGGAAGGCATTTAAAGACTGCATGGATGAACTACAACAATTGTTCATCCCAGTATGGCAAAAGAATAAATCAGGGAAGGTGGCGCATCCGTGGATAACGAGGGAAATCAGGGATAGTATCAAAGAAAAAGATGAAGCGTACAAATTAGCCAGAATAAAAGCAGCCTACCAGGGGACTGGGAGAAATTCAGAGACCAACAGAGGAGAACAAAGGGCTTAATTAGGAAAGGGAAAATGGACTATGAAAGAAAACTGTCAGGAAACATAAAAACTGACTGCAAAAGTTTTTATCGATATGTGAAGCGCAAAAGATTAGTTAAAACAAATGTAGGTCCCTTGCAGTCAGAAACGGGTGAATTGATCATGGGGAACAAGGGCATGGCAGACCAATTGAATAACTACTTTGGTTCTGTCTTCACCAAGGAAGACATAAATAATTTTCCGGAAATAGCAGGGGATCGCGGGTCAAATGAGATGGAGGAAATGAGTGAAATCCAGGTTAGCCGGGAAGTGGTGTTGGGTAAATTGAATGGATTAAAGGCCGATAAATCCCCAGGGCCAGATAGGCTGCATCCCAGGGTACTTAAGGAAGTAGCCCCAGAAATAGCAGATGCCTTAGTGATAATTTTTCAAAACTCTTTAGATTCTGGAGTAGTTCCTGAGGATTGGAGGGTAGCTAATGTAACCCCACTTTTTAAAAAGGAAGGGAGAGAGAAAACGGGGAATTACAGACCAGTTAGTCTAACATCGGTAGTGGGGAAACTGCTAGAGTCAATTATTAAAGATGGGAAAGCAGCGCATTTGGAAAGTGGTGAAACCATTGGACAAAGTCAGCATGGATTTACGAAGGGTAAATCATGTCTGACTAATTTTATTGAATTTTTTGACGATGTAACGAGTTGAGTGGATAAGGGAGAAGCAGTGGATGTGTTGTATCTGGACTTTCAGAAGGCTTTCAACAAGGTCCCACACAAGAGATTGGTATACAAACTTAAAGCACACGGTGGTTCAGTATTGATGTGGATAGAGAACTGGCTGGCAGACAGGAAGCAAAGAGTAGGAGTGAACGGGTCCTTTTCAGGATGGCAGACAGTGACTAGTGGGGTGCCGCAACGCTCAGTGCTGGGACCCCAGCTATTTACAATTTACATTAATGATTTGGACGAGGGAATTAAATGCATCATCTCGAAGTTTGCGGATGACACGAAGCTGGGGCCAGTGTTAGCTGTGAGGAGGATGCTAGAAGACTGCAGGATGACTTGGATAGATTGGGTGAGTGGGCAAATGCATGGTAGATGCAGTATAATGTGGATAAATGTGAGGTTATCCACTTTGGTGGCAAAAACAGGAAGGTAGACTATTATTTGAATGGTGACCGATTAGGAAAAGGGGAGATGCAGCGAGACCAGGGTGTCACGGTACACCAGTCATTGAAAGTAGGCATGCAGGTGCAGCAGGCTGTGAAGAAAGCGAATGGTATGTTGGCATTCATAGCAAAAGGATTTGAGTACAAGAGCAGAGAGGTTCTACTGCAGTTGTACAGGGTCTTGGTGAGGCCACACCTGGAGTATTGTGTACAGTTTTGGTCTCCTAATCTGAGGAAAGACATCCTTGCCATAGAGGGAGTACAGAGAAGGTTCACCAGACTGATTCCTGGGATGGCACGACTTCCATATGAAGAACGACTGGATAGACTTGGCTTGTACTTGCTGGAATTTAGAAGATTGAGGGGTGATCTCATAGAGACTTACAAAATTCTTAAGGGGTTGGACAGGCTAGATGCAGGAAGATTGTTCCCGATGTTGGGGAAGTCCAGGACAAGGGGTCACAGTTTAAGGATAAGGGGGAAGTCTTTTAGACCGAGATGAGAAAATCGTTTTTCACACAGAGAGTGGTGAATCTGTGGAATTCTCTGCCACAGAAGGTAGTTGAGGCCAGTTCGTTGGCCATATTTAAGAGGGAGTTGGATGTGGCCCTTGTGGCTGAAGGGATCAGGGGGTATGGAGAGAAGGCAGGTACAGGATACTGACTTGGATGATCAGCCATGATCATATTGAATGGCGGTGCAGGCTCGAAGGGCCGAATGGCCTACTCCTGCACCTAATTTCTATGTTTCTATGTAAATCCATGACTTATTCTTCTAGTTAGGGCAACAATTTCCCATACTGGAAATAATGTTCCTTTACTCATACATGTTAGTTTAAATGGATGTGAGTAAACAGGACATGCTCAGAAGTAATAAGTGCATAACCCTAGAGTATCCAAAGGAGAGCCTGAGGTTAATTTGCAAATTCATTGCAGGGCAGGACGAAAGCAATTGCAAAATAGATGTCTGTTTTAGTCCACAACTTGTTTTCCTTTCCATTAAGCATAATAAACATGTCCAATATCATTGCCCAATCGAGATGTCACAGTTGAGGCACAAGAGACTGCTGGAGATGCTGGAATCTGGAGAATTTAAAAAAACTGCTGGAGGAACTCAGCATGTCAGGCTGCAAATTGAGACTCTGCATCAAGATATAACAATTCCCTGTCCAGATCTAGCCAGAATCCTATTATTGCCTCCAGTACTCAGACACAACTAATCAATGCCCAATTTAGTCAAACCCTTAGATAATGGCCACTAGGGTTATGGTTATTCAGGTCAGTTAAAAAGCCTGATAGTAGTAGGAAAGTAGAGGGTACACAAAATGCTGGAGAAACTCAGCGGATGCAGCAGCATCTATGGAGCGAAGGAGATAGATAACGTTTCGGGCCGAAACCCTTCTTCAGTAGGAATGTCGATATTTCTGAACCTGATGGTGTGGAACGTTAGGCTTTTGTCCCTCCTGCTGACTATTGTAGCGAGAAGAGGACCTTACCCGGATGGTGGGGATCCTTGATGGTAGATGCTGCCTTTTTGTGGGAAGGGCTGAGTCCACCACTCTCCACTGCCTGTTGCATTCCTGTGTTAGAACTGGCATATCAGGCCTTTTTTTTTTTTAAATTTCAAAATATACTTTATTCGAATGATAAATATATACAATACATTAATTTGCGGAAAATCCATCCGACATTTTCGGAGGCTGTACAATAGATCAATACAGTTTAGACATTTCTTTCCCCCAAATTTCCACAAATCAGTCCCCCACTCGTGCCACAGTGGCGTGGGATACCTTCCCTTATATTGAGGGGCGTCTCCACCATACCGTACCCCCCATGTCCAGCAGCGGAAGGGCGTTAGACTGTGGCCCTCCCCCACCGAGCCTTGGCGTCGGCTGCACCGAGCTTCAGTGCGTCCCTCAGCACGTACTCCTGCAGTCTGCAGCGGCCAGTCGGCAACATTCCCTGACGGACATCTCGCTCTGCTGGGTGGTGAACAATGCTTGGGCAGACCAAAGGGCGTCTTTTACCGAGTTGATGACCCTCCAGCAGCACTCGATGTCAGCCTCTGAATGTGTCCCTGGGAACAGTCCGTAAATCACCGAGTCCTCTGTGACGGAGCTGTTCGGGATAAAGCGTATCAGGGACCCTTGCATTTTTCTCCAGACTCTTTTAGCAAACCCACACTTTGTAAAGAGGTCGGCAACCGTCTCCTCGCCATAGCAGCCGTCCCGAGGGCAGCGTGCGCTGGCAGTGAGGTTCCGACGGTGCAGGAAGGATCTGACTGGGAGGGCTCCCCTCACCGCCAGCCAAGCCAGGTCTTGGTGCTTGTTGGTGAGTTCTGGCGATGAGGCATTTTGCCAGACAAGCTGGGCAGTCTGCTCAGGGAACCACGCCACCGGGTCCATAGAGTCCCTTTTCCCTGCAAGTGCCTGCAGGACATTCTGTGCTGACCACTGCCCGATGGACATGTGGTCAAAGGTGTTGGTCCGGAAGAACCCTTCCACCGACGACAGATGGGGCGGCAATGTCCACTGACTGGCACATTGCGTGGCACCTGCGCCAGGCCCATCCTTCTCAACACCGGGGACAGGTAGAACCTCAGCAGGTAGTGACACTTGGTGCCCACGTGCCTTGGCTCTACACTCCGCCTGATGCAGCCACACACAAAGGTGGCCATCAGAATGAGGGCGACGTTGGGCACGCTACCCCCCGTTGTCTGCCGACTTGTACATTGTGGCCCGTCGCACCTGATCCATCCTCGACCCCCAGATGAACTGGAAGATGGCCCGGGTGATCCCTGTGGCGTATGAGGAGGGACAGGCCCACACTTGTGCCAAGTACAGCAGCCCCGAGAGCACCTCACACCTGATGACCAAATTCCTTTCCCGTTATGGAGAGGGAGCGTTGCCTCCACAGCTCCAGCTTCCTCCCCACCCTGGCTATCCGCTCCAGCCAATTTTTTGTTACATGCCTCAGCCCCCCGAACCAGATTCCCAGCACCTTCAAGAAGTCAGGCTTGATGGTGAAGGGACGGAAGATCTGTCGGGCCAGTTGCCAAAGAGCATGGCCTCGCTCTTCCTGCGGTTCACCCTGGCTCCAGTGGACGACTCAAACTGGTCGCAGATACTAATCAGTCTGGCGAACCGACCCTGGATCCGAGCAGAAGACAGCGACATCGTCCATGTACAGGGAGGTCTTTACTTCAAATGCCCCCACTGCCTGGCAATGTCACTCCTCTTATGCTCGCATCCTTCCTGATGGATTCAGCAAAAAGGTTCAATACAGCAGACAAACAAGACAGGAGAGAGAGGGCAACCCTGCCTGACTCCAGACCTTACAGGGAAACTGTCTGATTCCCACCCATTGATTTGGACTGCACTACGGATGTTGGTGTAGAGCATATTTTGATCCAATTTCTGATTCCCTCCCCAAAACCGATTTTGGAGAGCATGTTCCTCATGTACGTGTGCGAAATCCTGTCGAAGCCTTCTCCTGGTCCAAGCAGACAGGCAGGCATCCACGGCCGTCTGTCCTGCACGTAGGCGATGGTATCTCTCAGCAGCGATAGGCTGTCTGAGATTTCCTGCCAGGTACAGCACAGGTTTGGTCCGGGTGGATCACCTGTCCCAGAGCAGACTTGACCCGATTGGCGATGGCCTTGGACAGGATCTTTGTAGTCTACATTCAAGAGTGTTATGGGTCTCCAATTCTTTATGTCCTTCATCTCCCCCTTCTGCTTGTAGATTAGGGTGATGTTGCCCTTCCTCATGGAGTCTGACATGCTACCAGCCAGAAGCATGTCGTTGTACACTTCTAGCAGGTCCGGGCCCATCCAGTCCCACAGAGCCAAATACAACTCGGCCGGTAAGCCATCGCTTCCGGGAGTTTTATTCGAGTCAAAGGAACGGATGGAGCCAGTCACTCCTCTAGGGTCAGTGGTTGGTCCAGACTCTCCCGCTTGCTGTCCTCCAAGACCTCCGTGATTGAGGACAGGAAGTTCTGGGAGGAGGTACTGTCTGTGGTCTTTTGGTCATACAAATCTGTGTAAAAGGATTTGCAGATCCTCAGCATGTCTGTCTGTGAGGATGCTACCCTGTCGCCCTCCTCCCTAAGGCTGTTCATCACAGAGCTCCCCCTGTGAACCTTATGGAAGAAGAAACGTGAGCACGTCTCATCCTGCTCCACATGGCAGACTCTAGATTGGAAGATGATCTTGGAGGATTCAGAGGTGAAGAGCTGAGCTTGCCGGTCCTTCAACTCTCTAAGTTCCTCCCTCACATCCACCCCGCTCGACTAAAGAAGGAGCAGTTGCTGCAAATCTGTCTGGAGTTGGCACAATTCCCTCTGACTCTGTCTTGCTCTCTGAACCCCTTTAATTATGAAGAACCTCTTAATGTTCTCCTTGGTTGCTTCCCACCAGAGTGTGGGGGGAGTCAAAGAGGGGCCTCACCGTTCTCCAACATGCATAGTCCCTCTTTAGCTCCTCGACATTCTCTGGGGTCAACAGTTTCGTGTTTAACTTCCACGTCCCTCTGCCTGCCTTCCGGTCCTCCCGTAGGTGACAGGAAGCCTGAAGGAGGCAGTGGTCGGAGAAGAACACTGGCGTGAGGTCAGTGTGTCTCACCGTGACGGCCTTCGTCGTGAAGACGAAGTCTATCCGAGATCGGGCTAAACCGTCCGATCTCGACCAAGTGAACTGCGGCTGGGACCCGCCTGCAAGGTCGCTGAAGGCGTCACGCAGCTTTGCGTCTTTTACCATCTCCATCAGGAACTTGGACGTGCTGTCCTGTCTGCTTTCGGCACTGCCGGATCGTCCAGCTGCATCAATGATGCAGTTGAAGTCACCGGCCAGAACGAGCTGCCGGGACGTGGCCAGCAGCACTGGGAGCTGCTGGAGAACGGCCAGCCGCTCGCTCTGCGTGGGTGAGGCATACACATTTATCAGCCGGAGCGGAGAGCCACGGTACATAACGTCCACCACGAGGAGACGCACTCCAACCACTTCCTTGACCTCAGTGATGGTGAAGTTCCATCCCCGCAGCAAATTCCCCAGGCCGGAAGCACAACAGTCATTTCCCCCCGACCACACAGACAGTCCGTGGGGCCACCATCGCGACCACCTCCGATAGCAGTGGAGGTGTGGCAGCCCGCACTCCTGAAGAAAAGTCACATCTGCCTTGACCTAGGCCTTATGCAACCAGTCGGAATACACGCTACACTGTACCTCCAGAAATTTGTTTGAATATTTGGTGAGGTGCTGAATCTCTCTAAGCATCTAAGAAAGTAGAGGTCTAAAACAAAGCATGGGATTAGGTAACACACATCAACAAAAAAGAAGCATAATTCCCAAAGAGGTTAGGCAGGGACAAAGAAATTATATTGTAATCATGAATACGAAAGGTATTTACCCACTGAAGTTTTCCCACTGACTATAATGGGACATCATTAACTCCGTCTTTTGGTAATTCTTCATTAACTAGCTCAGCTATAACAACAAAACATCAAGGAATAGTAAAACTGCCTCACAAGATTTGACATTCAGCCAATATGAAGTCATTAGGGCAAGGAGTTGGAACTATGTAGGCTCAATTAACTGAAACTCCTCATGGCTCACTGATGAACAGTTTCTGTTGAAACACCTAACAATATAGTTGTTGATCAGTCCAAAAGAGTTAAAGATCTAGTTAGTTTAAGGTCAAAAGAGGGGGGAGAGGGGTGCCAAATGCTCCCTCCGCTTGTTTACCCTCTGCCATGTTCATTTGGTATCCAAATGTTCAGAATATCAGCCGGTGACCAGTGGGGTGCCTCAGGGATCTGTGTTGGGTCCACTGTTGTTTGTCATGTACATCAATGATCTGGATGATGGGGCGGAAAATTGGATAAGTAAGTATGCAGATGATACTAAGATAGGTGGTGTTGTGGATAATGAAGTAGATTTTCAAAGTCTACAGAGAGATTTGGGCCATTTGGAAAAGTGGGCTGAAAGATGGCAGATGGAGTTTAATGCTGATAAGTGTGAAGTGCTACATCTTGGCAGGACAAATCAAAATAGGACGTACAGGGTAAATGGTAGGAATTGAGAATGCCTGTGGAACAGAGGGATCTAGGAATAACTGTGCATAGTTCCCTGAAGGTGGAATCACATGTAGATAGGGTGGTAAAGAAAGCTTTTTGGTGTGCTGGCCTTTATAAATCAGAGCATTGAATATAGGAGTAGGGAAGTAATGTTAAAATTGTACAAGGCATTGGTAAGACCAATTCTGGAGTATGGTGTACAATTTTGGTTGCCTAATTATAGGAAGGATGTCAACAAAATAGAGAGAGTACAGAGGAGATTTACTAGAATGTTGCCTGGGTTCCAGCAACTAAGTTACAGAGAAAGGTTGAACAAGTTAGGTCTTTATTCTTTGGAGCGCAGAAGGTTAAGGGGGGACTTGATTGAGGTCTTTAAAATGATGAAAGAGATAGACAGAGTTGACGTGGATGAGCTTTTCCCATTGAGGGTAGGGAAGATTCAAATAAGAGGGCATGAAATGAGAATTAAGGGACAGAAGTTTAGGGGTAACATGAGGGGGAACTTCTTTACTCAGAGAGTGGTGCTGTGTGGATTGAGCTTCCAGCAGAAGTGGTGGAGGCAGGATCGATTTTAACATTTAGAAGTAAAGTGGATAGGTATATGGACGGGAAGGAAATGGAGGGGTATGGTCTGAGTGCAGGTAGATGGGACTAGGGGAAAATAAATGGTCGGCACGTACTGGAAGGGCCGAGAGGGCCTGTTTCCATGCTGTAATTGTTATATGGTTATATGGTTATATGATAAAAGAGAGGGGAATCTGTCTCTCCAGCTTGGTGGCTGTTTAAAAAAAATGCAGGCAAGACCAAAGGAAACTACTGAGATATACAAATCCAATAATGAACTTAGGGGAAAATTCTTCATTTTGAGAATAGGGCAGTACGGTGGAGTAGTGGTAGAGCTACTCTCTTACAGCGCCAGAGACCCGGGTTCAATCCGAACAATGGGCGGCTTGTCTGCACGGAGTTTGTACGTTCTCCCCATGACCGTGGGTTTTCGCTGAGATCTTTGGTTTCCTCCCACATTCCAAAGACAAAGAGGTTTGTAGGTTATTTTGTTTGGTATAAATGTATACATGTAAAATGGTCCCTAATGTGTGTAGGATAGTATTAATGTGCGGGGATCGCTGGTCGGTGCGGACTCGGTGGGCCAAAGGGCCTGTTTCCTCGCTGTATCTGTAAACTAAACTAGTTTGGGAGGGGGGAGGAGGAGAGGGGGGGGTGGGGGGGAGGGGGACACAAAAAAAGGGGAGGCGGTGGGGGATGAGGGGAGGGGGGGTGTTTGGGAGGGGGGGTGTGGGGGAGGGAGGGTGTGGGGGAGGGGTGGTGTGAGCGAGGGGTATTGTGATCAGGCCACCCAGAGCCTCCTGCAGCTGCAGTAACGATGCGGGAGGGGGGGTCAGAGGAGTGCTCGGGGTGCATGTGGGCAGGGGGAGGGTTGTGAGAGGTGTGTGGAAGGGAGGGGTGTGTGGAAGGGAGGGGTGTGCGTGGGGGGTGGGTTGGGGTGTGGAAGGGGAGGGGTGTGTGGGCAGGGTGGATAGACGGGGAAGAGCCAATTGGGAGTGTGCGGTTTTACAGGGGAGGGGGGCAGGAGCTAGCGAGGGGGACAATAGGGGAAAGGGTTGGGTGTGCGATGGGGACTCTCAGCGGGTGCTGGTCGCTTCACTGGTCGTTCTCCTCCGCACGGCTCGCGGACTCAATCAGCATGGCTCACGGACTCAGCCCCACCTTCAGGGCTTTATTCTCCTCGCCCCGCCTGGTGATTAACAGCGGGTGCCAGAAGGGGCGTTACCTTCATTGGGACTGACAGGTGAGAAGACAATCTGCTAATCTCACAATTTTTTAAACCTTCATAACTTTTGTAATCTTCCACCGATCGGAACAAAACTTGGTGCGCTTGGAGCAAAAGAGAACAGTGAGTAAGGTGGCAAAAAATCCTAGCGATATAGGGTTTATGTTTATGTATGTATATACCGTTTATGCACAAATATTTTAAAAAAACGCAAACCGGAAGAGGACAAGGATGGATGGATGGATGGATGGATGGATGAAATTCAATACAGGATTCCCCACTTTCAATTGGTGTGTTCTGACTGGGTTTAAATCCTCCATTAAGTTTGCCATCTTTTACAGAATTGGAAATCAATTGTCCAAAATAGTCATATTTCTCACCAATAAGCCTAATTTTGCCAGCTGGCATCAACATCTAAATCTGCATTGGCCAAGTGAGTAACTGCTTGCTGCACAGTACTTGCTTTAGAATTCCATTTTAAAACTCTCCATCACAGTTTGTAATCATTAGCTGACAGCTAGGAGCACAGAAGCACAAGGGTCATTTGTTAAAGCAGCACATGAGAGGTTTCTGCCTCATTCACAAATTTGTTTTTTTCTCAGGAAAGTAGGAGAGGATAATATTGCAAGCATTTTCCATTATCTAAAAATATCCAGAAAACAAAACTGCTTATGCTGAAAATCAGAAGGTAAGTAGTAGACACCACTGGGTGGTGTCCGTAATGGCCTCCTCGCCAACAGTCTGTCTAGTCCCTTCTCTGTTTTTATTATTTTAAGTATGTCTTAAATGTATGTTTTAAAGTTTCTTTGGATGTTTTATGTGGAGGGTGGGGGGGGGGGGGGTTATTGGGGGAAACTGTTTTCAGTCACTTACTTCGATGGAGATGCGATTTTTCTCCGTGTCGTATCTCCGTCTCCCCTGTGGCCTACAACGTAGAGTGGTGTGGCCCTTCCTGGAGACCGGCCGGAAGCTTCAAGCCGCGGAGCGGGCGATACTGTGCCAAGGAACGCCAGCGAAAGTGCTCCGACTGCGGGGCCTGTGGACTTTAACACTGTGAAGCCACAGTCTCCGGTAAGAAGAGGCCGACTCGGGAGCTCCATGCCCTGGAGTGTTCTGATCCATCCCGACGCTGGAGTTTCGATCATCCCGACGCGAGGGTTTGAACATCGGACTGTGGGCAGTGGCAAGTGCGGAGGGTTCGGCCCCAACCATGGGTGAACAAAGGAGGAAGATGACTGAACTTTATTGCCTTCCATCACAGAGAGGAAAGTTGATTCCACTGTGGTGGATGTTTATGTTAAATGTTATTTTATGTGGCTGTGTGTCTTGTTGCTTTTCACTTAGTATTGCTATATGGTAACTCAAATTTCACTGTACCTTAATTGGTTAAATGACAATAAACGTGAACTTGAACTTGAAATGCTCATCTTGTTAGGCAACATATGTGGAGGGAGAAACAGAGTTAGTATTTGGTAAGCTTCGCCAACGGTCTGTCTCGTTCTTTTCGTCTTTTGATGTTTAGTCTGTTGTTAAATGTTTGTTTTAGTGTATCTTTAGTATTGCATTACGTGGGGCGTGACAAGAGACAATAGGTGCAGGAGTAGGGCATCCGGTCCTTCAAGCCAGCACCACTGGGGAATCTTTTTTACTCTCTTTTCTCGATGGAGATGGGACTTTCCCATATCGTATCTCTGTCCGCACTGCGGTCTGACATCGTGGAGCTGGTGGTTCCTTGGTTAGAGACCGACTTCTGCAGCTCCAAACCACGGGAGCTTCGACCTCCCCGATTGCGGGAGCATCGATCGCCCCAAAGCGTGAGCTTCGATCATCCCGACTGCAGATGGTTCGACTGCCCCGACCACGGGTGAAAAGGACGGAAGAAGATAATATATTATTGCCTTCCATCACAATGTGCTGTGGTGGATGCTTATGTAAATTTATTTAGTTGTGTGTCTTGATGCTTTTTTGGTATGACTGTATGGCAAATCAAATTCCTTGGTGGACAAAAGGTCTACCAACCTCATCTATTGCACCCGCTGCTCTAGATGTCAGCTGATCTACATCTGTGAGACCAAGCTTAGGCTTGGCGATCATTTCGCCGAACACCTCAGCTCAGTCCGCAATAACATACCTGATCTCTCGGTGGCTCAGCACTTCAACTCCCCCTCCCATTCCGAATCCGACCTTTCTGTCCTGGGTCTCCTCCATGGCCAAAGTGAGCTCCAGAAATTAGAGGAGCAGCACCTCATATTTTGCTTGGGCAGTTTATACCCCAGCAGCATGAACATTGACTTCTCCAAATTCCGGTAGCCCTTATTGTCCCCATCTCAGCTCTCGCTCAGCCCTCTGGCTCCTCCACTTCCTTTCTTCTGAACTTAATAGGGCTTAATAAAAAAAAGGTGGTGACAACTGTAGATAAGAAGAGCGGTTCCTGTGGCAAACAATCCCCATCTTTAAACCCAGGCCTTTTAATTTTTCAATGTACAAGTTGTGAATCTGATAGAATATTCTCCCCCTGCAGCTTGAAGATATTACTCAGGATAAAACCATTCAGCCAATTGCTGCCCCACCATGACTGATGCAACAATGTACCAATAATGTTCAAACATTTCCCTGTACTCAACGCATGAACGTGACCGTACTTGCCTTTTCAGTTCACAGACACTACATTAATGTGCGCAATGTTTTTTTTTAACCTGAACTGATTCACTGTTTCACCCTCCTTTAGGAAAACTTCAGAACTTCACTATGATGGAAAATAAATATCTTATTTTGAGCCACTGAATTTATAAAACAACTAGACTAAGTTGGGTCCCTGTCACACTGGAGGCCTGGTCCCCCAACGCAACCCGTTCCCCAATGCAATATTCCACCACTCACCCATAGCCCCCAACTGCGCAGGCGTGGCTCATTTCCCCTCATCCCCGGCACTCCCTCCTCTCCTCTTCATCCTCCATTTTCTTTCCACCTCTCCTCCTTCCCTCCCCAATCCCTCCCTCCCTCTCCTTTCCCCTACCCTCCATAACCTCCCTACCCCTTCCTATCCCTCTATCCCCCCACTCCTCACCTCCCCCACTTTCCACCCTCTCCGTCCCTACCCCCTCCTCTCCCTCAACCCCCCTGCTCACCCTCCACACCTCCCCAGGTATTCCCCTCCTCTGCCTTCCCCCCCCCCTCTATTCCCCTTCTCCCCCACTCTCCATCCTCACCTCTCCCACTTTCCACCCTTTCCCTCATAACCCCCACCTCTCCCTCAATCCCTTCACTCGCCCTCCTCACCTCCCCAGGATCTCGAGGTTGCCGCTGTGGCCCACGGCAGCTCTGGCTGTGGCCACCCCTTCCGGTCGACTGGCTGTGTGGCTGTGGCCGTGCAACACCGGACAAAGGCGGGTGCCGCCAGTGAATGACCAATCTGCATGCCGGTCACTAACAGGAGAAGCAACCAACACTGCGCATGCATGGTTTTTAAGATTTTCAAACCTTAATAACTTTGAAACTATACAATCGATTGGAACGGAACTTGGTGCACCTGAGCACAGGGGAATGGTGAGTAAGGTGGTGAAATATCATAGCGTTATCGTGTACCATTGTAGATAGATAGAAGACTACAAAATTCACAGAATTATAAAATCTTAAATCAGAGGTATCTGTTCAACATGTCATGCATATCTTGGATCTTTGGATGAGGAACCCGATATTGTACCATGACGACTTCCTTTTTAGAATCCTGCAAACTGGATCTGTCATCCCATGTATAATCGCCCTTTTCTTTGCAATCTTCATTCCTTCATCCTTTCAGACAGTGTGTAGTAGATCTTAAGAATATTTCTGTGTTCTAACATTTTTAACAATAATAACATAGAATATTAACATAGAAATAGTAATGAATGCTAATCAGAATTGTAGAAAGGGGATGATTTAAAAACTAACCTTTATAATTTAACAAGTTTCAATTATATCTATAATTGGGGTGAGAGGTGGAAAAGCGGGCACCTGGCTCAGATCCAGGAGCCTGTCTCAGGTTAACCCCTTCAACCAACAGTTGATTATTACCGAGGTAAAATCATACGTTTAAACATTTAGTAGATAAACCTGTAGTTAATCGGGAATATATAATGAAATGGATACATATATCGTAAATGGTTACTATATATTGATTTGAACCATTCCGTTTCCATTATGTTATGAGTAATAAGGATGGAACTAATTGTTTTTTAATATCGACACGGAAGTCAATACAATGTTTTCTCCCACCAACAGGTTGGGTCAACCTTGTTACAGTGCCGCCAAGTTCGGACACTGAATTTCACTTTTATATAAGTTTTTTTAAATTATCACAATTGTCACGAGTGTGTTTTTTATTTAAGGACAATCGCAAAAGGAATCTACTAATTGAACTTTGTAGGGCAAATTCTCCCCCAATATCTAAAGACCTGAGGTATGGATGCACCGTAAGATACACAGGTACTAAATCCATTCAAAATGCAAGACGATAAACAAAAGAAACTAGGAGGAATCTCATTCTGCTGCTAGAACATTAGGGGATATAACAAACGCATTAAAAGGGGTAAGATGTTAGCTCAGCTGAAAGCATGCAACACAGATATTATTTTCTTACAAGAAACTCATCTTAAATTCCAAGATCAAGCTAGATTGAGGGCGAATTGGATAGGCCAAACCTTTCACTCGTCATATACGTCGAAATCTAGAGGCACGTCAATTATTATTCGCAAAGACATACCATTTAAACCAAAAACTACCTTAACAGATAAAGATGGGAGATATTTGATAGTTACCGGTGAGATCCATGCTACCCCAATCACATTGGTAAATATATATGCGCCCAACTTTGACAATCCGCATTTTTTCAATAAAATCTTGAATACAATCGCAGAATATAATTACCAAAATGTCATAATCGGTGGAGACTTTAATTGTGTTTTAGACCCTTCCTTAGACAAATCTAGCCTAAAACAGAGAGGTAATAAGAAATCTAAAACCAGCGAACTTTTAAACACATACATAAAAAATACAAATATAACAGATGTTTGGAGGATCACAAGTCTGACCACCAGGGATTACTCGTTCTATTTAATGGTACACAAGACATATTCACGTATAGATTATTTCCTGGTGGATACAAAATTAATTCCGTATACTTTGAATCCAAAATATCATACCAACACGATTTCAGATCACTCCCCACTAACTTTCCTTTTAAAACTGGAAGGAATGTCTAAGAATAAATTGTTTTGGAGGTATAACCCTCAAATCTTAAAAGACCCGCAAGGGAGTATATATTTAAAACAGCAAATGGATCTCTTTTTTGAAATAAATGACACTCCAGACATATCACCTACATTATTATGGGAATCTTTCAAAGCATTTATTAGAGGTGTTATAATTTCATACCAAGCTTTTCAAAATAAAAAAAAACAAGAACGAACAAAGACAGTTAGAAAAACAAATTAGACAACTGGATATAGATAATGCTAAAGGCCCAACTACGGATAAACACAATAAAATATTAATATTGAAATTTAAATTAAATAAATTATTATCAGCTAAAGTTATAAGATTATTCCAAATTACAAGACAGGAACATTTTGAATTTGGGGATAAGCCCCATAAACTTTTGGCACGTCCGTTAAAAAAACGAGAAAAAGAACACACGATCTCAAAGATCAAATCAGATAGAGGGGAAGTATTAACTTTACCGAACGATATTAATAAAAGATTTGCACAATTTTATGAGAATTTGTATACATCTAAAATGACAACGGACACCAATAAAGTCACAGAGTTCTTGGATAATTGTAATCTTCCAAAACTAGAGTTGCAGGAACAAGAGGAATTGGGAGCACAAATCTCAATTAAGGAAATAGAAGAAACAATAATCTCATTAAAGAATAGAAAAACACCAGGTCCTGGTGTTTTTACGACATATTTACACCACGCCAACAGAAAATGTATACATATGCCTTTAAAGAACAAATACTACCTGAAACACTAGCAGAATCAACAATTACATTAATACTTAAGAAAGACAAAGATGTGGAAGAACCCGGATCATATAGAGCTATTGCGTTGTTAAACACAGATCAAAAAATATTAGCAAAAATATTAGCTAAAAGATTAAGTAAGTATGCTAGTAAATTAATACATCCGGATCAAATGGGGTTTATCCCTAAGAGACAATCATTTAATAATTTGAGATGTCTGCTCAACATAATGCATTCACACCAAATTGAAGATCAAGAATTATCAATTATTTTGTTGGATGCAGAGAAAGCATTCGATCAGGTGGCATGGGATTATAAGGTTAAAGTATTGCAAAAATTCCAACTGGGAGAGAATTTCATTCTATGGATTAAATTACTATATAATAAGCCAATGGCCAGAATATTAACTAATAACATTTTATCTATGAAATTTCAATTGTCATGGGGTAATAGACAAGGATCTTCACTATCACCGCTGTTATTTGCTCTTATAATTGAACCCCTAGCGGAAATTCTCATAGCGGGAGTTCTCATACGAATATCCATGGCTACAATACAAAATATTCAAATAATAAAATATCATTATACGCTGATGATGTACTACTGTACATCACAAAACCCCATATCACTATACCAAATATATTAAAGTTAATTGAGGATTTTGGATCATTTTCAGGATGCAGAATAAATTGGAACAAAAGCGAAATCATGTCAATAAAACCGAAAGATTCAACACACCTCTTACAGTTTCCTTTTAAAATAGCTATAGTATAATTTAAATACTTGGGTATTGAAATTACCAGAAGATATCAAGATATGTTTAATGCAAATTATAATCCTTTACTTAAGAAATTATATAATTTAATTAAATTCTGGAAAACGCTTCCGATGTCTTTAATAGGCCGAATAAACGCTATAAAAATGATTTTTCTACCACAAATTTTATACCTGTTCCAATCAATTCCAATATACCTACCAAAAACGATTTTTAAAAAATTGGATTCAGACATTACAAATTTTATATGGGATTATAAGTCCCATAGAATACAAAGAATACACTAGAATAAACCCAAAGCAGTAGGCGGATTAGCACTCCCTAACTTTATGTATTACTACTGGTCTGTAAATATTAGAAATATGATTCAATTGCTGGATAATTCTGCCCAGCAGCTGGATTGGATTATTATGGAGAAAGAGGACTGCTCCCCAAGTTGAACAATACAAACTATAACAAAAATCCAATTATACATAGTACAATTAGAACTTGGAAACAAATAAAATACAGCTTAAAAATAAGAGACTTATCTCCTATAGTTAAAAATCCTTCGTTTAAACCCTCAATTATAGATAAAGAATTTATACAAAGGGAAAGAGCAGGAATTAAAACGTTGGGAGACTTGTATGAAACGGGAAAATTACTATCATTTAAACAACTACAACTAAAGAACAATTTGGGAAACAATCAGTATTTAAAATATTTTCAAATATGTGACTATCTGAAAAAATATGCACAATAATATTACAATATGCCATTAGATCTACTGGATGAAGCAATGAAGACAAAGGCTGAATCAGCAAACTTAATATCATATATATATATTATTCTAAATGCAGAAATACCAACAACTGAAGGTATTAGAAAACATAGAACATAGACATAGAAATTAGGTGCAGGAGTAGGCCATTCAGCCCTTCGAGCCTGCACCGCCATTCAATATGATCATGGCTGATCATCCAACTCAGTATCCCGTACCTGCCTTCTCTCCATACCCTCTGATCCCCTTAGCCACAAGGGCCACATCCAACTCACTCTTAAATATAGCCAATGAACTGGCCTCAACTACCCTCTGTGGCAGAGAGTTCCAGAGACTCACCACTCTCTGTGTGAAAAAACTCTTTCTCATCTCGGTCTTAAAGGATTTCCCCCTTATCCTTAAGCTGTGACCCCTTGTCCCTGGACTTCCCAACATCGGGAACAATCTTCCTGCATCTAGCCTGTCCAACCCCTTAGAATTTGTAAGTTTCTATAAGATCCCCTCTTAATCTCCTAAATTCCAGAGAGTATAAACCGAGTCTATCCAGTCTTTCTTCATTAAGACAGTCCTGACATCCCAGGAATCAGTCTGGTGAACCTTCTCTGCACTCCCTCTTTGGAAATAATGTCCTTCCTCAGATTTGGAGACCAAAACTGCACGCAATACTCCAGGTGTGGTCTCACCAAGACCCTGTACAACTGAAGTAGAACCTCCCTGCTCCTGTACTCAAATCCTTGTGCTATGAAAGCTAACATACCATTCGCTTTTTTCACTGCCTGCTGCACCTGCATGCCTACTTTCAATGACTGGTGTACCATGACACCCAGGTCTCGCTGCATCTCCCCTTTTCCCTAATCGGCCACCAGTTAAATAATAGTCTGCTTTCCTGTTTTTGCCACCAAAGTGGATACCTCACTTTTATCCACATTATACTGCATCTGCCAAACATTTGCCACTCACCAGCCTATCCAAGTCACCTTGCAGTCTCCTAGCATCCTCCTCACAAGCGAACACTGCCCCCCCGCTTAGTGTCATCCGCAAACTTGGAGATATTGCCTTCAATTCCTCATCCAGATCATTAATATTATTGTAAATAGCTGGGGTCCCAGCACTGAGCCCTGCGGTACCCACTAGTTACTGCCTTGCCATTGTGAAAAGGACCCGTTTACTCCTACTCTTTGCTTCCTGTTTGCCAGCCAGTTCTCTATCCACAATCAATACTGAACCCCTAATACCGTATGCTTTAAGTTTGTATACTAATCTCTTATGTGGGACCTTGTCGAAAGCCTTCTGGAAGTCCAGATATACCACATCCACTGGTTCTCCCTTATCCACGCTACTAGTTACATCCTCGAAAAATTCCACAAGATTCGTCAGACATGATTTACCTTTTGTAAATCCATGCTGACTTTGTCCAATGATTTCACCACTTTCCAAATGTGCTGCTATCCCATCTTTAATAACTGACTCTAGCAGTTTCCCCACTACCCACAGGAGCCGTTGGAAGTGAAGGAGGGGGAGGAGCGACACCCGACCGGTAAGGTTAAAAATCTAGCGCGGGGCTTGTTTTTCCAGAGGCT
The DNA here is from genome assembly GCA_035221665.1 of Okamejei kenojei. Classification (NCBI taxonomy): domain Eukaryota; kingdom Metazoa; phylum Chordata; class Chondrichthyes; order Rajiformes; family Rajidae; genus Okamejei; species Okamejei kenojei. Next base: position 18,747,820 of record CM069147.1, read on the forward strand.
TACCAAAATCCATAACGTTCCATTTGGAGAAGTGGGTTTTTTTTGAGGAAGCCGCTGATTGGTGGAAGAGGACCCGAGGAAGCAGCTGATTGGGTGCAACCCCGGGTTTACTATTTTACATTTCTGCCTTCTGGGAGTTAGGGATTCAGTATTTAGTAGTAAAGTTTAAAGGATAAGTTTTTGTGTTTTTAAAAAAAAAAAATATTTAATACAGAGGAATTTGGGAGTAAGATATGGCAGTAGAGATTGGCCCCGTGGTTTGTTCAGCCTGCAACATGTGGGAGATCAGGGAGATGGTCGGTGTCCCTGGTGACTACGTTTGCAGGAAGTGTGTCCAGCTGCAGCTCCTGGCAGACCGCATTGAACGATTGGAACTGCGGCTGGATTCATACTGGAGCATCCACGATGCGGAGAAAGTCGTGGATAGCACGTACAGTGAGTTGGTCACACCGCAGGCAAAAGGTAGGAGGACAAGAAGGGAACGGGTGGCCAATAGCCAGCAAAGCAGTAGACTGGGAACAAGAATTAGCTATCAAATTTTCCAAAGAGAGGTGGGAAGAACACTTATTAAATGTGCACAAATGTTCAATTAACGTAAGACACACTTTAATCCAATTTAAAATCTTACATAGATTATACTATTCAAAAACTAAAATAAGTAAACTTTTTCCCAACGTCTCACCTATCTGTGATAAATGTCAGTCTCAAGAAGCTACTCTAGCGCACTCATTTGTCTTTTGTATAAAAATTCAAAGATTTTGGAGTGAAATTTTTGAAATCTTCACAAAATTATTAAAAATAAAACTGACACCAAAACAGGATTCATTATTTTTGGAACAACGGAAGGTAGCCCTGAATTAAATGTGTTTCCAAAGAATCTATTTGAATACGGGTTAATAACGGGAAAAAAGCTAATCTTAAAATTCTGGACAAATGCTCCCATACCAACAGTAAATATGTGGATTTCAACTATGTTTGAAACACTACATCTGGAAGATACGAGACTCTGCCTGGCAGGAAAATCAGATCGCTTTTATAAGACATGGTCTGCATTTATAAATCTACTAAAAGGATAGGGTGCAAGAGTACCTCAAAAAGGTACCAGCGTCAGGTCTAGGTAAAGGGGGATGAAAAATTGTCCAGTTGGTAAATTCCTTTTGCGTGATGTTTATAATAAAGTAACTGTCTTTTCCTTTTTTCTTCTTTCTCTCTCTTTTTCTCTAGGGTCTATCTCTTAATCTCCTTTCTCTAACTCCTCGACTAAGGGCTATCTCTTCTTTCTCTTCATCATGCTGCTTCACTTTCACAATTCTCTCTCACTTTCTCCACATTCTCTGTTTCTCTTCTTTTTTTTTACTAGCTTTAAAAACTAAGGGGTACAATGATTGTAATGATATATACGGGACGTACACTGGTGTAATTTACTGTACCTCTAACAAAATAAAATAAAAATGTTTAAAGAAAAAATATATATTTCTGTGTTCAAGGTGTTCTCATTTTGTCTCTAGTTCATTCACCAATTAGAGCCATAGTGTTATGCAGCATGGAAACAGGCAATCTGACCCAACTCAGACCCAATGTATTTTAAAAGTCACAATTTTACCTGCCTTTACAACTTCCTCTGGCAGCTCATTCCTTAAACACACTATTCTCGGAATGAAGAAATTGCCCCTCAGGTCTCTTTTAAATCTTTCCCCTCTCACCTTAAACCTATGCCCTCAAGTTCTGGGCTCCATTACCCTGGAAAAAAACTACCTCCTTGTCCATTCACCTTATCGATGCCTCTCATTATTTTCTATACCTCTATATGGGGTAAAGATCTCCTGTGCTTCAGACCAAAAAGACGTTGCCTATCCAGCTTCTCTTTATAACTCATGCCTTCGAACTCTGGTAACATCCTGGTGAATCTATCTTGTACCCTTCCCAGTCTAAGGATATCCTTTGAGTTTCTGTTCTCCTTGATAAAGGAAATAGTTTTTTCATTCTTGCTTTTGAACATCTTTTAAGGTTTTGAACCCGTGTTGTACTTTCCCTGAGCCTCCCTTGTTCTCAGAATAAGCACAGGATCTCCATAGTTTCCACATAACTCCCTTGTGTCACGAATCATCGCAGTATACTTCCCTCTTTATTTTTTTTTTAAGTGGTGTCTTAATCCTTCCCCATTTCACTTCCTTGTTATAAAACCAGATACATTCCCTTACTTGCTGTTCCTCCTTTAAAATTTGTAAACATACACCAAACGTTGCTCTGGCTTCACAATCCTTTGAGAATAGCTCTCAAATTGCATTGCTTCATAAATTTCTCCATTAAATAATCTGTCATGTCTGCTCTTTTCACCTGATATTTTCCCCTTTCTGCACTTATTAATGACAAAGTTGTTGAATTACTGGAATTGTGCAGGCATTGAAGTTTATGTCCAATATCCAAGCTCATTTATTTATTTATTTAAAAAAAATCTTTTTATTGTTTTTTTTTCCAAAAATAAACAAAACAAAAATAAAACATAAAAAACAGAGCAAAAAGAATAATGATAACATAACAATGGTATTGATACATAGGGATCAGGATTGCATTAATAACAGGTATAACCTAATTTGAAACGAGTGTCAAAAAACACAATGAATATAGACCCCCCGGTCTCTATGTAAATATAGTTAAATCTTTAAAAAGAAACATAAATGTAAAAAAAACAAAGATAAAAAGACAAAAAGAAAAAGAAAGAAGGAAAAAACAAAATCCCCCTAAACTAAAGAGAAAAAAAGGAAAATTGATAATAATGAAATATGAATAAAAATAAAATAAATAAATAAACAAAGCAAAGCAAAACCGAATCTGAACTGAGAATTTCAACCATTTAAGTCTGTATGATGCCAAGTCCGTTCCACCCTATAGAGGTAAATAATTTTTATAACGGTTAAAGAGGGAGCAATTTATGTTGTATGAAAGTATTCAACACATTTTCCCCAAGTCTTATCAAATTTAACCAAGGGTTCAACAATGTCACTCCTGATTTTTTCTAAATTTAAACATGATATCATTTCAGAATACCACTGGAGTGTGGTCGGAGGGTTGGAGTATTTCCATTTAAATTAAATAAATCTTCTGACGATTAATGTGGTAAAAGCAATCAACCGATGGACAGAGCGGGACAAATGAATAGAATTGCAAAAGCCTAAAAATTGCAGTTATAAGATGAGGTTGTAAATCTATACCTAAGACTACAGAAATAGTATCAAAAATGTCTTTCCAATATTTTTCCAAAAGAAGGCAGGACCAAAACATATGGGTCAGTGAGGCCATTTTAAAGTTACATCTGTCACAGGTAGGATTTACATGACCATAAAAACAAGCTAACTTATCTTTTGACATATGAGCTCTGTGAACCACCTTGAATTGTATCAAAGCGTGTCTTGCACACATTGAAGAGGTATTAACTAATTGAAGAATCCTCTCCCATTTCTCTATAGATAAAGAAATTTGGAGTTCTCTTTCCCAGTCATTCTTAATTTTATCTTTTTTTTATACAAATGTATCTATTTGTAATTTCAGAATCAACGCATAAATAGTCGTTATTAATCCTTTCTGATAAGAGTTCAACTGTAAAAAAAAATTCCAACATTTTGGATTGCTGTGGTAACGGAAAAAGGGGTAGAGTAATCTTCAAAAAATGTCTAATTTGTAAATATCTAAAAAAGTGTGAATTAGGTAAGTTATATTTAATGGAGAGTTGTTCAAAAGACATAAAACAAACCTCCAAAAACAAATCACGAAAAGCTACTAATCCCTTCCTCTTCCATAACAATAAGACTTGATCAGTACTAGATGGTTGGAAGAGAAAATTGGATAAAATAGGACTCGATAAGATAAAATCAAATCGTAGACCAAAAAACCTATGAAATTGAAACCATATTCGGAACGTATGTCTTATTATTGGATTAGTTGTATATTTATTCAATCTCGTAATTGTAAAAGGTAACAAGGTTCCTAGAATAGAAGCCAATGATAGCCCTTGTAAGGAATCAAGTTCTAGGTTTATTCATCCTGGGCATTGGGTATCTTCTAAATTTTTTGTCCAAAATGTTAAATAACGAACATTGACTGCCCAATAGTAGAGTCTAAGGTTCGGCAATGCCAAACCACCATCTTTTTTTGATTTCTGTAAGTATTTTTTACCTAGTCTGGGATTTTTATTCTGCCATATATATGAAGAAATTTTGGAGTCTATAATATCGAAGAAAGATTTGGCAATAAAAATTGGTATCGTCTGAAATAAATACAGAAATTTAGGGCAAGCTCATTTAAATATGACAAGAAAAGTAATGGGGCTGCATGTATGGGACATAATCCACTCAATATGATTGCATTCCCACTGGAATCACTCACCGGGTTGGGGCACACTATTGGGGAGCAAGACAGTGACATTTTGGGTCAAGTACCTTTCATCAGAGCTAGAAAAGTAAGTTAATTTAAGTTTCAGTCATAGATTCATATCGTGTGGAAGCAGGCCCTTAAGCCCTACTTTATCCATGCCCATCTAAGCTTGTTTTGTTTACATACATTCGACTCATGTCCCTTTTCCCTACCCATATGGCTGTCCAAATGTCTTTTAAATGTTATTAATATAAGAGGGTGGTCCGATATTTCCACTTTGCTCTCCACATCCCTTTCTCTGAGGGAATCCTGACTTCTCACACCCCTGACCCCAGATCACCACAGAAATGTTTCCTGCATTTTCTGTTTCTATTTGAGTAATCAGAAGTTCCTTTTTTTTTGTTTTGACATTCTTTTAGGAACATTCTGGTCCTCATTATTTTGCTTTTATATCACTCCTACTTGTTGGACACTCCCAGCAAGCAGCCCACTGGATCACTCCCGGAAAGTGGGCCTGGCTCGCTGTGGACCGATGATGGAGGACCCGCCCGATAGGCTCAGCTCGCTCTCCGCAGAGAATGGGATAGATCTAATCAGGTCTCTTTAAGCATTAATCCTACATTGATTCTATTTTATCCTTCCCAACTATTTGTCACCATCAATGAATCATACCAATCACTTCCACAATGGGAGCAATTTACAGATGTCAATTAGCTACTTACCTGCATTTTCTATGGGATGTAGGAGGAAACTGGAGTAATCGGAAAAAACTTAAGGGCCTGTCCCACTTGAGCGTCATTTGCACATCATGCAGGTGGCGCGCAAAGATTTTGTGAATCCCAAAATCCTGGGGCACTGCGTCTCACCACGTGCCATGCGCGCGTAAATAAGGCCATGTGCACGTCACGATGTGTGCGTGATGCGTAAATGATGTCGCGTAAATGATGCGCAAATAACGCCCAAGTGGGACTGACCCTTGACAGTCACAGGGAGAATGCTAATTCCACACAGGCAACATCCAAGATCAGAGTTGAACGCACATTGTTGGAGCAATGAGGCAGTAGTCCTATTAACTGCACCACGGTGCCCTTATGTTCTTGTTACTGGTGGCCTTTAATATCTACTGAAGCCTAAAGAAAATAAGAAACAGAGGTGGCAAAGGCCAATTGCCCCACGTGCCAACTCTGCCACTCAATTAAGTCATTGCTAATCTTTTACCTCAATGCCCATTTCATCTCCTAATCCCATATCCCTTGGTTTCCTTCATATCTGAAAATCCATAGATCACTTCCCTGAATATATTTGTAACTCTCCTTCTGGGAGAGAATTCTAAAGACTTGTTACCCTCTGGCTGAAGAAAATTGTCTTCAATGGTTGATGTGTTATTCTGAGACTATTTCTTGCTTCGAGACAGCTCAGCCTCGAGTTACATCATGCCGGTGTCTGGTTTGTCAAACCCTGGAAGAAATTCAGTGAGGGAAGGCATACTGGTTTATTGTTTCAACTAGGAGACAGCAGCTGACAGGATTAGTGCTCTCTCAATGGTGCACTGGATAATCAGCTTGGATTTTGTGCTCAGTTGGCTGAAACGTCCTTAAATCTGAAATTGTGACAGGAGTTGCTACCAAATGAATCAAATCTCATGGAGATGAAAATTAGCCTTTTTGCCTCAATAGTCTATGATCCCGCTGTTGTGTTCCTGCAGTAGACTGGCTACTCAATGGGACTGGCCCATTTTTGTCTCTCTGCTTCATTTCTTAGTGAATTTTCAATATTTTGACAAATGCCCAGCCACTTAAGCGGTTGGAGCTATAAGTGATGGAGTTAGAACTTAACTATGATTAATTTAAATAGCAGGCAGACACAACCCATGTATATTGACAGATGTGCAAATGTATCCATCAGCACTAAAGTACGCTCCGCATCCCCTTGAGAAGTACCTAGCTCATATGAACCTGGGCAAAATGGACCAGGAAGGTCCCAGATTCTGTTCCTGGTAATGAGCCTGATCTCAATTATTTTGGTGTTATTCTCTCTAACATGGGTTCTAATGACCTCTGATTCAGTCACCACTAGTATGCAAATAATCTGCCCGAATTAACCAGAATGTAATTAGGATACGCAAAGGTTTTGTCTTCATGCAGATGATGATTGCCCGTTGGGGAAGTGGAGTGGGCTGCGGCATAGAATCTTACTGAGAGGTTCAACTGGCCGATGTTGATTAACAGATATCTGAAAGGGAGCTAGGATTAGCATCTAATCAATGTGTTCAGATCGTTTGCAATCGGAATTATGGAAAATGAGCTTCAGTCAGCAGGTACTGAAATGATACCACCAATACTTAAATCTGAAATTGCAGAATCCTTCCAGAATAATAAAGAAACCAGTCGCCATTTCCGGCTTTAATTACCAATAACATTCCGCTGGCTTTGTGGGGCAGGTCACGTTGTTTGCAAGCCTGACACTAAATCCTGAAACAGATTGCCAGGTGAATGGAGGAAAAGATTCGTGGATATGGTCAAAGCCTGAGAAAACCTGTAACATCTCAGTGTCTCTTGAAAAAAATCTACTTTACCCCCTGTGCTTTGGCTAGTAAAGTGAAGAATACCATCTGCCTTTTGAACCATACCACCTACTTTTCCTGCCATCTTTAAGGATCTCTGGTCACATATCCCAGGGTCATTCCACTCGTCTCAATATCCACCCATTTATAGTACTTTCCCAGACTTTGGTGCACCTCTGCTAAATATTTATTTATATTTTGCTGAATTAACTTGCTTTTGCTGTTTCTCTAAACAATTGACTAGACTTTAGACTTAAGACTTTAGAGGTACAGCGCAGAAACAGGCCCTTCAGTACACTAATGCTATCCTGCACACTAGGGACAATTTTACAATCTTTACTGAAGCCAATTAATCTACAAACCTATCAATTTTTGGAGAGTGGGACGAAGCTTGAGCTCCTGGAGAAAACCCACGCAGTGTGGAAACAGGCCCTTCAGCCCAACTTGCCCACACTGGCCAACACATCCCAGCTACACTAGTCCCAACGTGCAAACTCTGTACAGACAGCATCCGTGGTCAGGATGGAACCTGATTGTCTGGCGCTGTATGGCAGCATCAATAATTTCCTAAATCTAAAGTTTTCCACCTCCTGTCAACCAAACAACAATTTTTGTATAATTTGCAAATTTCTCAATTATGTAAATACTTTGACCAATTAAGGAAGTCACTCTCAGAGAGTTGGACAATGGAATGCACTTTATTTCTGTTAGATACAAGGAACTGCAGATGCTGGTTTATATAAATAAAATCTAAAGTGCTGGAGTAACTGAGGATAAACGAAAAAGTTATGGAAGCACTAATGGCTTTGGTAGCGTGTTTGGGTCAGACCATGGTCATAGAGCAGGAGAGCAGCAGGAATTACAAGGGGGATGGGGCGGCTGGGGGAGAAGTGAGAGAGTCTCACAGACCTTCCATCGGAGAGAGGAGAAATTCTTCATGGAAGGCACAAAGCCAAATTCGCAAAAAGCCAAATTCAGGTTGCACAAGTGAAGCTCGTAGGATGCCTAAACAAATGTTATCGCTTCGACCTAGCCAAACCTAGCCAAAGATCAGATGGATGCTTGATTCAATCCCTTGCTTCTTTGGTTATTTCAGTAATTCTCTTTAGAATATTCTTCAGCCTGTCCATGATAGCTGAAAGCAAGAAGAGAGATTGCATGTCACTTTACAAGAAAATCTCTGGGTTTTATCAATAGTCCCTTACACAAATTCTTCACATTGTGGAGACTGCAGAACAGTCATTGCTTGGCCATACAAAATGTGCTGCTCCTTTTTCTTTGGTAGTGCATATTCACTGAAATTGGTCTGAAGTGCTCTGAATCACTTCAACTGGATAGCACACAGTGTACATAAGCTACTGAGAATTATAGTTTGGAAATTTTCATCAGGTTTAAGCCTTGGTTGTCTTTAGACTTTAATTCAGGCTTTAGAGATCCAGCGTAGAGATTCCACCAGTGGTGCCGCAGTGGCTGCCTCGCCAACAGTCTGTCTCGTCCCTTCTTTGTTGGTTTTCGTATGTATTAAACGTATGTTTTAGTGTTCTTTAGCTTGTTTTAAGTGGGGGGTGGGTTGGGGGAAACTTTAAAAAAAAATTCTTACCACACGGAGATGCGATTGTTGTCCATATCGTATCTCCGTCCGCACTGTGGCCTAATTTCGAGGAGCTGGTAGCTTTTACTGGAGATTTGACTTTGGGAGCTCCAACCACGGAAGCCTGCGGACTTTAACATCTCTGTGGATTGTCACCTTGTCGTGGTGGAGAAGCTTGTGTGGTCCTGAGATCCTGGAAGTGATGCCGTCTGGAGCTATGCTCCTGGTAGGGTCACCCATGGTGGTAAGGTCGAGGGGGAGGACTCTGACAAAGAGCAACTCAACCAAAACTTCAATGGTGGAACAGGCGGAGGATGATGGCTGACCTTAGCGCAGAGTCACAATGGCTGGGAAGGCGGATGAAGGCTGCAGCAGAAAAGGATCTCTGGATCACCCATGGTCAGCCATGACCGAAGGGAGCCTTGGACTCCATTCCACTGGATCCTGACCCAGATATGTCAAGGACCGTGTGGTGGCTGTTGTGCACAGTCTCCCCACGTTAAACAAAGTCACGCACTGGCGTCCTCCAACCCTGGAGACACCCATGGTCAGCCATGACCGAAGGGAGCCTAAGAAGCTTGTTTTATGTGCGGGGTTGGTTGGGGGAAAATTAAATTTAAAAAATCTCTTACCACGACGGAGATGCAATTTTTGTCCGTATCGTATCTCCGTCCGCACTGTGGCCTAACATCGAGGAGCTGATGGCCTTTGCTCGAGATCGCCTTCGGGTGCTCCAACCGCGGGAGCCTGCGGATTTTAAAATCATGGAGCTTGCGGTCCCTGGTCAGACACCGAATTCGGGAGCTCTAAGCAGCAGGAGCTTCGACAGCCCCGAAGCGGGAGCTTCGATCGCCCTGACGTGGGGGCTTCGATCGCCGTCTGCGGGAGCTTCGATCGCCCCGACTGCGGGTGGATCGACTGCCCCGACCGTGGGAAAATAAAGTTCAAATTCAAGTTACATTTATTGTCACATGCACCAATTGGTACAGTGAGATTTGAGGTGCCATACATATGAATAAAAAGAACACAATACACGATAGAATTTAACATGAACATCCCCACACAGCGGAATCATCGTTTCCCACTGTGAGGGAAGGCAATAAAGTTCAGTCATCTTCCTCTTTGTTTACCCGTGGTCGGGGCCTTTGAGCCCTCTGCAGTCGGAGGAAAAAGATTGGACTCTATTGCCTTCCATCACAGTGAGGAATGTGGGGAATCAACTGTGGTGGATGTTTATGTTGACTTTTATGTAGTTGTGTGCCTTGATGCTGTTTTTTAAGTATGGCTGTATGGTAATTCAAGTTTCACTGTCTCTTAATTAGTACACGTGACAATAAACAGACCTTTGATCCTTTGAAACGGGGCCTTCGTGTCGACCATCACTAGCACTATCCTGCACACTGGGGACAGTTTACAATTTATAGAATCCAATTAACCTACAAACACAAGCACGTCTTTGGAGTGTGGGAGGAATCTGGAGCACCTGGAGAAATCCCATGCGGTCATAGGGAGAATGTGCAAACTGTACCAACAGCACCCATAGACAGGATCAACTCTAGCAGCATCTTTACCGCTGCGCCATTGTACCGCCATTGTCTTGCGGTTGGATACATTTCTGGAGATTTCATCACGCGACATCCTATTCCCAACTGTTCCACCTCACCCTCCTGGTGGTGACCCAATATGTTCCAATGCCTTTTGGAATGCAAACACACTTCTTTCTTGACAGTGAACATCTTTTGCCCCTCTCTCAGACTTTTTATAAAGTGTTCAAAGAACTAAATGGTCCAATTCTTCTCCCAGGCTGCTGACCGCAGTGTACAGGAAATTAAGATTTAATTCTTGGCTATTCTAGAGAAATGCTGGGAAGCTGGAATTCCCCCACTCTTGAGGGTGCTCCATGCACTGGTCTACTTTCATTAGTACATCAGATGTAAGAAGCCATTAAGATAGAAATGTAGAAAATAGGTGCAGGAGTAGGCCATTCGGCCCTTGGAGCCAGTACTGCCATTCAATGTGATCATGGCTGATCATCCACAATCGGTACCCCGTTCCTGCCTTTTCCCCATATCCCCTCGATTCCGCTAGCCATTCTTTTGAATGCATCCAGTGAATCAGCGTCCACTGCCTTCTGAGGCAGAGAATTCCACAAATTCATAACTCTCTGGGTGAAAACATTTTTCCTCATCTCAGTTCTAAATGGCCTACCCCTTATTCTTAAACTGTGGCCCCTGGGTCTGGACTCACCCAATATTGGGAACATGTTTCCTGCATCTAGCTTGTCCAATCCCGTAATAATTTTATATGTTTCTAAGATCCTCTCTCATCCTTCTAAATTCCAGTGAATACACGCCTAGTCGTTCCATTCTTTCATCACATGGCAGACCCGCCATCCTGGGAATTAACCTGGTGGACCTACGCTGCACTCCCTCAATAGCAAGAATGTCCTTCCAAAAATTCTCTCTGCTGGCGTCTCAATTTCACACAGCTCAATTTGGGCCCAGACTAGTCTATCTGCAGCTTCCCGTAAATTTACATTTATAATCTCCAAATTGCAAAAGCATTGCCTACCTCCAGCCTTTGGACGCTCAAAGGGATCATAAGCGCGGCATTCATCGATCAGCTCACAAAGCTCCTTGGGGCAGTCACTTGGCAGAGGCTCACGGACTCGTTCATCACAGACAATTTTGCGGATCTCTTGACTGGTGCAATCTGCTCAAAGAGGGTGTACGTTAAGCCAGTTGTGATAGTTCACTATTCTTCAACTGTTGTGAGACCCGAGTCATTATTTGTATCAGAACTGCAGGAGCAGCAAAAAACCTGCTGCAGCCTGTTCAACTTTGTACTCTCCTGGGTCATAATCCAAGGCCTCCTTCCACAAATCCAGTGAGTATGTTGAGAGGGACCAGGCTAAATGATAAAGCCCAGATTTGCAGCAACTTGGCATGTGATGGGATTAAGACAAGGCACATTGCCCAGTATAGGGTGCGGGGCAATAAATGTGAATTGCATGGATAAAGAAGTGATGAACTATGTAGAAAGATGTATATAGTCTATTAACTGGACAGTAAAATGACAAATGGAGTTAATTCATTGTTCATCCAGCAATTTGTGAGATTGTGCATTTGGGGAGGTGAAACAAATCAAGGAAATATAATTAAATTGGGACAATATCGAGAAAGAGAAACTTAAATACCTCAAACAGAGAGTGTGTCCATAAATCCGTAAATGAAGCAAAATAGTTCAATAAGGTGGAGGAAAAAGGCATTTGGGATAGTTTCCTTTATTAGGCAAGGTAGGAATATCTGAGCAGTGAGATAATGCTGAATTACAATGCCCTCCATAATATTTGGGAAAATACCAATAATTTATTATTTGCCTCTGTACTCCACAATTTGAGAAAAAAAATCATGTGGTTAAAGTGCACATTGTCAGATTTTAATAAAGGCCATTTTTATACATTTTGGTTTCACCATGTAGAAATTACAGCAGTGTTTATACTTAGCCCCCCCATTTCAGGTCACCATAATGTTTGGTACACAGCAATGTCATGTAACTGAAAGTAGTCAAGTTTAGTATTTAGTTGCATATCCTTTGCATGCTTGAAGTCTGCGATTCATGGACATCACCAGTTGCTGGGTGTCCTATCTAGTGATGCTCTGCCAGGCCTGTATTGCAGCCATCTTTAGCTTATGCTTGTTTTGGGAGCTAGTCCCCTTCAGTTTTCTCTTCAGCATATAAAAGGCATGCTCAATTGGGTTCAGATCGGGTAATTGACGGCCACTCAAGAATTGACAATTTGGGATCATTGTCTTGCTGTAGAATGAACCGCCAGCCAATGAGTTTTGAGGCATTTGTTTGAACTTGAGCAGATAGGATGTGTCTATACACTTCAGAATTCATTATGCCACTACCATCAGCAGTTGTATCATCAATGAAGTTAAGTGAGCCAGAACCTTCAGCAGCCATACATGCCTAGGTCATAACACCCCCACCAACATGTTTCACAGATGAGGTGGTATGCTTTGGATCTTGGGCAGTTCCTTCTCTCCTCCATACTTTGCTCTTGCCATCACTCTGATATAAGTTAATCTTCGTCTCATCTGTCCGCAAGACCTTTTTCCAGAACTGTGGTTGCTCTTTTAAGTACTTCTTGGCAAACTGGAACCTGGCCATACTATTTTTTGAAGCTATCCAGTGGTTTGCATCTTGCAGTGCAGCCTCTGTGTTTCTGTTCGTTAAGTCTTCAGCGGACAGTGATCATTGACATATCCACACCTGACTCCCGAAGAGTGTTTCTGATCTGTCAGAAAGGTGTTTGGGAATTTTTCTTTATTATAGATTGAATTATTCTCTCATCAGCTGTGGAGATCTTCCTTGGCCTGCCAGTCCCTTTGCAATTAGTGAGCTCATCAGTTCTCTCTTTCTTCTTAATGATGTTCCAAATAGTTGATTTTGGTAAGAATAAGGTTCGGCCTAAGGTTTGGCTGATGTCTCTAACAGTTTTATTGTTGTATCTCAGTCTCATAATGGCTTCTTTGACTTTCATTGGCACAACTTTGGTTCTCATGTTAATAAACAGCAATAAAAGTTTCCAAAGGTAATGGAAAGACTGGTGCTGAGAGCTCTTAAGGAGGCAATTAAACACACTTGAGCAATTACAAACACCTGTGAAACCATGTGTCCCAAGCTGTGAATAACTGAATCTAGAAAAAAATGGAACTGGTGCAAGGATTGGATCTCAAGCAGGAATTTCAATGATGAGAGTGGATTACATTTTTCACTGGGAGCCAAGATTTGATATTAGTTCTCCAATTAAGCTTAACTACGAAGCTGAAATCATCAATCAAGGCAGTTCATAAATTATTTTCTGTTCATAAATTTCCTCTTTGGGATTCAAATCCATAAGCTTTTAGCTGGACATTAGCTCGGAGGTGACGAGGAAACAGGATTATTCTAGGGTCAGAAAATTTATTCTGTGGGTTTTCCATCCACAGCCAATCTGCGTGACAGACTGATTGACAAGCAGGAAAATTGGCAGGAAAATTGCTCGCAAGGCAGAAAGTCTTGCAGTGCAAAGGTGCTGCAGTGTGAGATGAGAAAAAGGTAAGTTGAGGTGGTGGGTGAAGGAGGGGATGACAAGCCTGCTGAAGCAGTGGTTAGACATATACCTAGCTGTAAACTAAAATAACCTCTACAATTAGATCATGCAGCTTCATTCAAATACTTAAATAACCACCCACTGTCAGCAGTAACTACTTTTGTAAAACAGAATGTGAGGTTAATTTTCTGTTTCAGATTGATGACATTTTATTAGCCTGTCCACACCAACACACCTGTATTTGTTCATTAAAAGTTTCTCTTTTCAATGCAGCATATACATTCTCCTTCTTAACACCCATTGTCCCTACCCCACCACACTGAGCAACAGTTAATATCAGAATTCTAGCACAGGTTCAAGGAATTTATTCAAATGATTCAATCCCAGCAAAAGGTTAAAGGAGTTTGCATGCAAAGCATTGACCTAGAGTGTGAAAACAATGGAACTTGACTACCCACAATTAGATATCACTCACCTGGTACACCACAACATAGCCAAATAACATGACATAACACCCAGCCGCAGCATGTAACATCACTACAACCAAACAGCAAAGCACTCAGTCTCGATGTGACACCATCGATAACCAGACACCATTCATCAGACATGAGATTATACCCACAGTGTTGGACAACACTCAAAACCAGACAACACTTATCAGGCATAAGACAACCCGTAGCCAGTGCATGATATCATCTATAAGGAGCTACCTTTCATTTGGCATGATACAGACCCTAGCCGGCAAATGACACTACTCATAACCTAATACCATTCATCAGGCGTGAGACAACATCCAGCCATTGTATGACACCAGGCATAACCAGATAGCATGCATTAGACATAATCCAATACCCAGCCAGTGTGTGGCATTACCCATAACCAGATAACATTAATTAGGCTTAAGACTACATATAGTGCCAGTCAGCAGAGAAGCAAAGATAAGTAAGATACAGTAATGTTTTCTGTTACCTTTGAAAGGTGTTTTACAGCTTGCTATCTCCCAAAGAACAATCCCAAAACTGAAAGGAAAGAAACATATATACTAAATCCTCATTATCCTTGACTGATAGGGGCAAAACATGGATACCATGGAAGTCTTCTAGTTTATATCTAATACATCACCCAAATAAAAATATGCCTTATAATATTCTACAAATGTAAACAGCATTAATAGATTCAGTAACAAGTTTAAATACAAAAAAAATTGTATTACCTAGCAAACTACTTCCATAAAAATGTCCAATGGATTAATTTTGAAATCTATTGGGTACAGCTATGAAAACAAAGACTGGCCTCGAGTAGAACAACACATACCAATAGAAGGGAACCATTTGACACAAGTGGATTGGAAGCTGATCATCGTACTTACATGGACACTGATTGGTGTACACTGTGTACATGTTCAGTAACGCTCTGATAGCCGGTATCCCATTGCTCAGAAATCTTTAGTGATTTGACGTCAGGCTCCCAGGTGCTGATTCTACTGCTCCTTTTAACTCACTGGGATCACTGTTCCTGTACTTCATTTAAACTCACTAGGAAGCCAATTCCTGCACTTCCTTTGAACTCACTGTTGTCCTGTTTCCAAAGATCCCTTGAAACTCACTGTTCTTCTTCTCACACTCTTTAAAGTCACAATTACATTGAAAAAAAAATTATACTACTGCGTAGCATTTGAAAAAAAAGTGAATTGAAAGCATCTTAATTTGAATAACATCCAATAGTTTTGATACATCTTCTAGTCCAGCACCAACAAAGTCTTGAGTGTGCCTGATTAATTGAGTTTTACTGCACTCCTACTGGGGTGAGAAGAGTGGATCATAAATAGGGCTGTTCAGTCATGGGCTCCTTCTGCCTCAGTGCAAGACTCAATCACCCAGCGACTGACTCCAACACAGACCAACTGTGTGCCAGTCCGTGGCTAGAAGCTGCCAGGTGATCACTCTGTCACTATTTGCTAGTCGCCACAAGTCTTTAACTGGAATGTACAGGTGGTATGTCCCTCCAGATGGATTCCTGTGTGTGACATCTTTTAACGTGGGGAGACTGGTGTGCTGACAGCCACCACACAGTCACTGATAGCGACAGACCCGGGTTCTATCAGCATGGACTCCATGATGGTTGGGAATTTCTCCCTGCAGCAGCCATCTTCCACCTTCTCAGCCATTGGCTGCTACCCAACCACCACCCTCCGCTTGTTTCACCATTCTTCTTTTGTCACGCTTATCAGTAATCTCATCCTCAACCTGGCCGCTATGGGTGAACCTGCCAGGAGAATAACTTCAGACAATGTAGTTCATGGGATCTTAGGCACACACATGTTTCTCCAACAGACAAGCTAGTGATCTTAGGAGAAGTACATTTAGACACTTTTGTTGGAAAATAATTCAAGAACCTCATGAGAACGCAGACCAGACCTTAGATTGCAAATCAGTGGATAACAAGGACTGGAGATAAAAAGGGATTGTTATCTGATAATTATTGTCCATGAAATCCCAACTCAGTGCAAAATAGCCACTGATTCTTGCCTTACACTCCCGAGCTTCCACAGCAAACTAATGTATTGGTTGGCCCTGCAATTCGATTCATTACACATTGATTCCTGACAATCAACTATAAAGTAATACTAGTAAACAGTCTACATTAATCCTTTTAAAATCATGATATCTTTGTCTTAATAGGCTTTAGATATGCCCCTCTACACATCAATCCCAACCTGTGGCATGAAAGACTGAATGTCCATTACTGGCTACCCTCTTACAGACTCGCAGCTAAGGCTCCAATACCATCTGTACCTGGTGTGATTTGTGCATTATTTTCTCCAGCTTAAACTCTCACCTGTACACCTCACAGGGCTTGTCGTATTGGTAGTTGATGTTGCTCATTTGCTGTGGTGAGATGTACGGCAACAACTGGGGTTTCTGGCTGGAGGTGCTGATTCGTCGGATTGAGGTCTCTGTCTTTGCCAAGTCCATGCCCCCCAGCTAAAGCAGGAAGGGAGAAAAAAATGCTTCAGTATTTTTTGTGCTCTTGAGTGAGCCAAATGTCAGAACTACAATTAATTTTAATGGTGGATGTTTATTGTTTTGTCAGCTCACTTTCACTCTCAGACCGTTGTCAACCAGGAATCTGGTGCTGTCAATAGAGCAATGGAGTTTGAACTTCTCTGTTGATTGGTGCATCCTGCATCAAAGCAAAACACAACTGTAATAGTACACAAATGTTTCCATTTAACTGCTGGAAAACCAATCCAATCATGAATGAGCTGCAGGATCCCTAAGTTCTTGTTAAATTACAAATAATGTAGAATAAACATGGGAGTGGCTGAGTAAGCTAAATGTCACTTCTGTTTGTACAATTATACTTTATCAAAAGCATAACATCAATTTCCAGCTAAATAAAACTGCAGCCCTTTCTCTTCCATCTCCAATACAATCAGAATACAATAGCCTGTAGACCGCACACCCACAGAGACATCACTGTTGAGAGAGAAATTTCCTGGAGATATGCATCTACACTTGGGATTTAAAGAGAACAAAGGAGTTTCATTGCCGAAAAGCTCAATGGGATAGATTTTTAGGGATGTAATGCCTTGTAGCGCAGGGTACATGACACAAGATTGATGCACAATGCTGAATGCAGGCATGCGGCAACAAAATAGATTGTTTGAATGCAGGGCCCAGGCTCCATGTGGGAGAGAATGGTCAGCCAATCTCAGTCCAATGTGAAGCCCTATTGCACATCCTTCAGTACTCCCTAAAACCCCCTTTGATCCACCTTCAGTGACAGGTGTTTAAACTCGATTTTCGGTAACTTTCTTTCCTGAGCTGATGATGCTCTTACATTTTTTCTCTCGAAGCAATAATTTAGGAACAGGATTTGGAAATTAAATCCATTGATCCTTTCTGCCTTTCTAATAGGTCATAACTAATATATACCGCAGTTTGTTTTCTTGAATTCTCTTTATTTCTCTTCATGAATTTATATGCCAAAGAACATTGGTCTGAAATTTCATTGACCTACATTCAATGGCCCACAACTTTTAAGACCATAATTCCATATTTCAGTTTAACTTTGAATGAAAATGTGCCTTTGAATTTTATTCCCAGATAGTCCCATTCTAATTCTTATTCTGGAATCCTCAAGCAGAGAAAGTGGTTTATTTGATCAAATTTGCTTTCCATTTGAACCAATTTGATGAGTAACCATCTTTCCAAATGCTGGTATTGTTTCTCTGCAGAGAAGCCCCTGTGATGTTCTAATGATTTTACAAGGTCCACGGTTGGTAATTCCTGTCATGTACTCAGTGCCAACATATTGGAATCAGCACCTTAAACCACTGTCTACATTCTGTGCTTTGGATTAAGGAGCAGTATCCAGAGATAAAGCCTTCAGTTGAGAGGCAGGATAATCTCTACATTCCCCCAGCCTATGACGCCACAAAGAACAGCTACCTGTACAAGCCACAGGCCGCATCCAATGCCATGTGAACACGACTTTGCCAGCTGAGATGCCACTCGCCTGCCAGAAAACTGTGTAAGCTGCCATGCTCACAATACTCCATCACAATCAGAAATTCAGGGCTGGAACCTGTGGGAAAATCAGCAATTATTCAACTGTACGACAATCATTCTGTGATTTATTGAGCTCATGGTGATGTTTAGACAGAAATGAAACTTGGCTTGTGAATCCAACTGTGTTTATCTCAGATATAAATGCATTTTGGCTCAGTAAAATCTTAATTTTTTTTTAAATTACTTCTGATCCAATCTGGTGTGATTGATCTTTGTGTAGTAAGTATCCTGTAGACAGAACTTTAGGGTGTGAGTTCAGAACCAAAATCTAAATATTTATGTTCAAAGAGCGACCTTAATTTCACCCTTACTCCGTGAATCATTTTAAAATCTGAATGTTATCTTCATTTGAAATACGACTGCTAATCTATTTTCATATTTTACATTTCCTCTACCACCTTACAATCGCATTCACACATAAATGCCAAGTATTTATTTGGTACTTAAGTCCTGCATTCAAAGATCACTTTTTTCATCCCAAATTGGCCTCAAGTCAAGAGAGTTTATTGTCATGTGTTCCAGATAGGACAATGAAATTCTTGCTTGCTGCAGCACAACAGAATACTGTAAGCATAAATACAGAACAGTTCAGTGTGTCTATATGGCATAGACCATGTATTTACGCATAAATAAACAGATAAAGTGCAATAGGCTGTTATAGTTCAGAGTTTGTTTGATGGTGAGTTTAATAGCCTGATGGCTGTGGGGAAGAAGCTGTTCCTCAACCTGGATGTACCAGATTTCAGGCTCCTGTACCTTCTACCTGATGGCAGTGGAGAGATGAGTGTGAGGCCAGGATGGTGTGGGTCCTTGATGATGTTGACAGCCTTTTTGAGGCAGCGACTGCGATAGATCCCTTCGATGGTGGGGAGGTCAGAGCAAATGATGGACTGGGTAGTGGTCACAACCTTCTGCATTCTTTTCCACTCCTGAACCAAGCCACGATGCAATCAGTCAGCATGCTCTCTACTGTGCACCTGTAGAAGTTTGAGAGCGTCCTCTTTGACATACCGACTCTCCGTAATCTTCTCAGGAAGTAGAGGCGCTGATGTGCTTTCCTTATCATTGCATCAGTGTGCTGGGACCAGGAAAGATCTTCGGAAATATGCACACCCAGGAAATGAAGTTCTTGACCCTTTCCACCATCGTCCCATTGATATAAACGGGATTGTGGGTCCCCATCCTACCCCTTCCAAAGTCCACTATCAGTTCCTTGGTTTTGCTGGTGTTGAGGACCAGGTTATTGTGCTGGCACCATTTGGTCAATCGGTCGATCTCACTTCTCTACTCTGACTCGTCATCATCAGTGATTCGTCCCACGACAGTGGTGTCATCGGCGAACTTGATGATGGAGTTCGCACTATGTCCGGCTACGCAGTCATGAGTATAGATTGAGTAAAGCAGGGGGCTGAGCACGCAGCCTTGAGGTGCTCCTGTGCTGATTGTCCACCAATACGGACAGACTGTGGTCTGTGGATGAGGAAGTCGAGGATCCAATTGCAGAGGGATGCGCAGAGACCCAGATCTGAGAGCTTGGTAACCAGCTTGGAGGGGATGATGGTATTAAATGCCGAGCTTTAGTCAATGAATAACAGCCTGACATATGCGTTTTTGTTGTCCAAGTGGTCCAGAGCGGAGTGGAGAGCCAGTGAGATCGCATCCACCATTGATCTGTTGTGGCGGTAAGCGAACTGCAGTGGGTCCAGGTTTTTGTCGAGGTAGGAGTTGATTTGCGCCATAATCAACCTCTCAAAGCACTTCATCACCACAGATGTTAGTCCCACTGGTCGATTGTCATTGAGGCACGTCACCTTGCTCTTCTTGGGCACTGGTATTATTGATGCCCTTTTAAAGCAGGTGGGAACCTCAGACCTCAGAAGTGAGACGTTGAAAATGTCCGTAAAAACTCCAGCCAATTGGTCCACACAGGTTTTTAGAACATGACCGGGTATACCATCAGGTCCAGGCGCTTTCCAACGGTTCACCCCTCTGAAGGATCTTCTGACGTCGGCCTCTGTGACTGTGACTGAAATACCATCACGGCGAATGGGGGCTCGGGAAGGCCTTATCTTTCTTTTAAAACCCTTTTAGAATTTAGAAGTTTATAAAAGACTTTGGGGCTGCCTTTTATGTTACTCACTAATCTATTCTCACACACTTATTCTGCTCCTTTTATTTATTTATTCCGGGTAACTCTGTCCTTTATAATCAGTAAGCCCGTCTTTTTTTTTTTTTTTTTTTTTTTTAATTTTTTTTTAATTATAGAAACAAAGTAATTGCAAAGTACACTCTTATACAACGATAAAAAATATATAATATTAATAATAAATTGATACTGTTTATATTTTTTGTAATATTATCAATTATACATATCAAGGTTAATTATTTTGTATAATTGGGAGTGTGTATAGTACATTCCTAATATTAGCAATATACTCATACTACTCATAATATCCATATTTCCTCTGATTTCAAAATACAAGTCCCCCATGTTATAATTGTATAATACACAATATTAACCGAACTTCTATAATATTCATTATATTTTCATAATAATAAGAGTGTTTGTATTATTATTGACTTTATATTTCTAAATTATTATATAGTTGAAGCTACATAATTTTATGTAATTAAAAATACAAGACATCAATAATATTTTCATACAAGTAATGATATCTATATTCGTATTAATATTAAGAATTTAATATAATGTGTTTCTATACTTTTTTTTCTAATTAGGGATAGAAAAAATAAAGAATAGAAAATAGAAAAGAGAGTGTTGAAAGTTTGATGGAGATTGGAATATTACTCATTAATCCATCCTTGGAGATATATTCATGATTTATTATATATATTTCTTCATCCATTCAGATATTCAGGCCTCAGTCAAGTCTTCGCGCCGAACCGTTATGACCCTGTAAATATTTAATATATGGAGATCAAATCCCTCTGAAGAGATCTAACCTATCCATAAGGACAAGCCTCAATCTCTCCAAGTGAAGTGTCTCCGACATTTCTGTATTCCACATTTTAATTGTTGGGGATGCAGGGCCTTTCCAAAATTTTAGTATTAATTTTTTCCCAATTATTAGACAATAATCGATAAAAAATTCTTTGGTTCATTGTAATTAGTTGGTCCGTTTCAAGTATTCCAAGTATTATTAACTTTGGATCAGAAATCATAGTAATATTAATAACATTCGAAATTATCTTAAATATTTCGTTCCAATATTCTACAATCTTTATACAATTAGTGAATGAATGTGACAAATTTGCTTCTGAGATTTGACATTTATCACATATAGGCGATAATTTTGGAAATATATTATGTAATTTAGATTTGGAGTAATGTAGTCTATGTAGAATTTTAAACTGTATAAGAGCATGTTTAGCATTTAACGAACAATGATGTATGTGTTGTAAGCTTTCGTCCCATATTTCTGAGCTTATTATTTGACCTAATTCATTTTTCCCAAATCTGTCTATGTGTTTCCGTTGATGGGATATCACTTTCCAATAAAATATTATAAATATATGATATCATTTTTTCTGTATTTGGATGTTTATTCAAGCATTCATCTAAAATTTCAGTCTTTCTATTTCTAAGTTCTTGTGTATTTGCAGAGATATAGTTTCTGATTTGTAAATATCTAAAATATTCATTGTTATGTAGTCCATAAGTTTGTTGTAACTCTTGAAATGAAAGAAAAGAGCTTTCCTTATAAAGATCCCCTATGTTTAAAATTCCTTTATTTTTCCATTGTAAAAAACGCCTTATCCATCGTTGAAGGTTTAAACGTAAAATTGTTGGCAATGGTAAGACCTAACGGTATAGATTTTTAATTTTAATGTTTTCTTTATTTGTTTCCAAATGCGGATTCCGTTTTCTATTATCGGGTTTTCACTATAAATTTCTTAGTTACGTTAGTGTTAGCAAATATTATAGAACTAATTTCAAATGGAGAACAATCTTCTTTTTCCATTTTTAACCAGTTTGGTTTGTTATCTATTTCTTCTAGCCAAAAATTCATATTTTTGATATTAACTGCCCAGTAATAAAACATAAAATTTGGTAATGCTAATCCCCCATTTATTTTAGCTTTACATAAGTGTTTTTTATTTATTCTGTGGTTCTTATAATCCCAAATAAAGTTAGTAACTAGGGAGTCTAATTTTTTGAAAAAAAGTTTTAGGGAGATATATAGGGATTAATTGAAATAAATATAATAATTGTGGGAGAAAAATCATTTTTATCGCGTTGATTTTACCTAACATTGAAATAGGTAAACTTTTCCAGTATAAAATATTCTTATTTAATTTGTTCAGTAATAACGGGAAGTTAAATTTAAATAAAGAATCAAATCTTTTTGTAACGAAAATGCCAAGATATTTAATATTTTCATTTGTTATCTTGAAAGGAAATTGTTGTAATATCTGTAAATTATTCATCGTTATTGGCATAAGTTTACTTTTATTCCAATTGATACTGTATCCTGAGATTAATCCAAATTCCGTTATTAGTTTTAACAAATTTCGGATACTTATTTCCAGTTCAGTGATATAAAGTAATACATCGTCCGCATATAACGAGATTTTATTCTTAGTATCTTTAGTATCATATCCATGTATTTCCGGATGTAATCTCACCCTTTGGGCGAGAGGTTCTATTGCTAGCGCGAATAATAAAGGTGATAGAGGACAGCCTTGTCTACAACCTCGAGATAAACTAAATTTAGTAGATAACATACGGTTTGTTGTTATTCTAGCTGTTGGGTTTGCATATAACAATTTAATCCAAGTAGTAAAACTTCTCACCGAGCTTGAAAGCTTCCATCACCGAAAATAAATAAGGCCATTCCACTTGGTCAAAAGCTTTTTCTGCATCCAGCGAGATAACTACTAAATCTTTTTTATCACTTCTTTTCGAATATATAATATTAAATAACCGTCTTAGATTATATGAGGAATATCTTTTAGGTATAAATCCTGTTTGATCGGGATGAATTATTCATTGACAACTGTACTTAATCTTTGTGCTAATATTTTTGTTAGAATCTTTTGATCCGTATTTAATAGAGCTATTGCTCTATATGATCCTGGTTCATCCAAGTCTTTATTTATTTTGGGTATAAGTGTTATAATAGACTCGTTCAGCGTATCTGGTAATTTCTGTTGTGTATATATCTGTTCATATAATGATTTCAAATATGGGACTATATGATCATGAAAAATTTTATAAAATTCCGAACCTATACCATCCGGTCCCGGTGTTTTACCATTTTTTAATGATCTAATAGATTCTTGGATTTCTTTTATTGAAATATCAGCATTCAATAATTCTTTATTTTGTAAATCCAATCCTTTTAAGTTACATATTTTTAAAAAAGCATCTATTTCTGTTTTATTTACTGTCGCTTTAGCAGTATATAGATTTTTATAATATTGCATAAATCTTTCATTAATATCTTTAGGTTGTATTAATAAATCACCATTTTGTGATTTAATCCTATGTATAATTTTTTTCAGCTTCAATTTTCCTTAATTGTCGAGCTAATAATTTTTGGGGTTTGTCTCCAAATTCAAACTGTAATTGTTTAGTATGTTGATAAAATTTTAAAACTTGATCAGTATATATTTTATTTAATTTATTTTTCAATGCTACAATTTTATTATGTATTATTATATCCGGTTTTGTTGCATTCTGTATATCTAATTGTTTAATCTCCCTTTCCAAGTCCTGTTGTTCCTTCCGAATCTTTTTATTATGGAATGCTTGTGAAGAAATCATAATTCCTCGAAGATATGCTTTAAATGTTTCCCATAATAAAGAGCGAGATATTTCTGGTTGATCATTTATTTTAAAAAAAATCTTAATTTGAGTTATAATATATTCCTGAGTGGTTTTATTTTTTAAAATTTGTGGATTAAGTTTCCATTGTCCACAATTTTCTGTTTTACCATTTATTTTAATTTTAAATGTTAATGGTGCATGATCTGAGATTATAATATTATGATATTTGGGTTCGTAAGTAAGTGAGATAAGCTTTGCATCTACCAGAAAATAATCTATTCTTGAATAAGTTTTATGTACTGGTGAGTAAAAAGAGTATTCTCGACCAGTAGGGTTTTCTGTTCTCCAAACATCTTTAATATTAGTCGTTTGAATATATGCATTTAATAAATCACTAGAATGTGATTTAGTTTTTCATTGTTTTGAAGATCTGTCTAGGTAAGGGTCTAATGTACAATTAAAATCTCCTCCAATTATCAAGTAAGCCTGTCTACTGAATTATGAAGGGCTTCAGTTTCCTTTCTCCTTTTAATCTCTCTAGCCTGGAAATTTGATAGATTCGCATTTATTTATTTAACTGATAAATGCTCTCAAACAGCAACAGAAGATGAAAATAATTTCAAAATGTTATCCATGTTTGCCACTCTTCGTCAAGTAGTTTGTTTGAGTCAGTGTCAAATGTAAAAGAGTAGTGTTCCACAACAAATTGTGAGTTGTGGAAAGAGAATAATGCAGAGTTGATATCTATATCGACAGTTCATTGCAAGAATGTATTCCCACCAAGGTTTAAAACACTGATAAAGAATCCAGAGAGAACAGGCCTTAATAAAATGGAGGAAGAGGACGCTATTGAGTGGCGCATGACCAATTGTGGTGAAAAACTGGTGTGGATATCAATGACTAATTTCCAGGAGCTACAAATTGCTAGGACGCTCTTGAAAGACTGAGTGGGCTGGATCTCTATTCCTTGGAGTGCAAGAAGATGACGGCTGATCTTATAGTGCATATAAAATCATGAGAGTAATAGATCGGGTAGATGCACAGAGTCTCTTGCCCAGAGTATAGGAATCGGAAACCAGAGGACACAAGTTTAATGTGAGGGGGGGAGGGTGGGTGGGGTAAGATTTAATAGGAATCTGAGGGGGTAACTGTTTCATACAAAGGGTGGTGGGTGTATGGAATGAGCTGCCAGTGGAGGTAGTTGAGGCAGGGACAATTACAATGTTTAATAATAATAATAATAATAATAATAATAATAATAATAACAACTTTATTACCGACTCAAGGTCCAGACAAGGGGCAACATTACATTAAAAATGGATTGCATATCAAATATCATAAATATATATAAAATCATGGTAAATCACAAAAAAACATCAACAAAAATTATATGCAACCTTTAGTCTCTGCATACTTGTCTTTAAATAGTTCGACCACAGGTGCGCAGTGTAGAGGGGTGTGCAGTATGCTCTAAATAGCGACATCTTCACCACATCTGCACACGTACCAAATTTACGCAAGAGGATATTGGCCTGTATATATAGCATGCGTCGTTGCCTATAAATATCCTCATCATCTGTCATTTGTTCTGTAATAATATGCCCTAGATATTTTATATTATTACAGACACTAAGATTGTTGTCAGACAAGATCGCTAGATGGACTAAAGACCACAAGATCATCTGCATACATAATATGGTTCACTAGAATATTACCAATCATGCACCCAGTGTTACAGGCTTTCAATTGTTTAGACAGATCATCAATATATAGATTAAAAAGGACTGGGGACAAAAATTCCCCATTGTCTAACACCATTGCTAACCTGGCACTACACCAGCTAACTCCAAATGTGGCTGAGACCCTATTGCCCCATTTTATTTGCATAGTCTGGTGGGCATACCAGTAGGCCAGAATTCTAACAATGTATTTAGGCACCCCTCTTTGACTCATTTTTATCAAACAGATTTCTGTGATTAACACGGTCCAAAGGCTTTGGAAGCATCAATAAAGCACATAAGGAATGAAGAGTTTTTGCCTCTATATTTGTTTACAATCTCCTTTGGGGCATATATGCATAAGTCAGTGCCATGTTTAGCTTTAAAGCCAAACTGGTTATCTGTGGAGTTAACAAATTCATTTATTCTATCCAGCAGAACTCTTCCTAAGACTTTTGACAATATGCTGACTAAAGCTATGGGCCTGTAATTATTTAGACTGCCTACTTTACCACGGCTTTGTCCTTAATAAAACCGGCACTAACAGGACGGACAACATTGAGTCTGGTAACAAGCCATGAATCATAACGCCAGTAAAACAAATAGCTAGGAGAGGAGCTATCCTCATACTCGCATACTTAAGATGTTCAGCAGAGATATGATCCAAGCCACTTGCTTTGTTGTTGGACAGCTTGTTCATGGCATGATACACCTCATGTGACATAATCACCATCGAGTCATTACTCTCAATATTGTCCACCCTATACAAGTCACCTTGGACGCAGTTGAATAAGTGCTATAATGTTGTCGCCATAACTCCGCAATATTAGCTGTTCCGGAGATTCCATCTACAGTACATGGTAGAGATGTTTTGCAACTGCTAAGAGCTCTCACTTCCTTCCAAAAATCTGTAGCATTGTTACTTAGCAGCTTCTTAGCCATGGAATCACGCCCTCATAGTTTGCTCATTTTTAAGAAACAATTGTGGACAATTGTAGACAAATACATTGATAGGACAGGTTTAGAGGGATATGGTCCAAATGCAGGAAGGTGGGACTAGTATAGATGGGACATGTTGGATGCATCTTTTTTGTACAAAAATCCCAAGATATTTAATATTTCTCATTTGTTATCAAGTTGTATATATGTAACTTATTCATTGTTAAAAGGTTCACATTTTATCCAATTTACACTGACCTATTTCCACGAATACTTTATTTTCTGGTTTATGATCTGCTTTAGAAATATGGGAGTCTTACCCTTACAAACGAGATAACATTACAGTTGGCCTTGCTCACCCTTTTCCACAATACAACAACGGAGTTGTAGGCATTGCTGACTAACCATGACAATTAATATCCATCCAATCACCACCAGGCATAATGTGACTGTACTATATACATCTACAGGGTGAATTATGACAAGTCACCAAGGCTTCTTTGATAGCATCTCCATGCATATGAGAGCAAAGTCAGAGGAAGACCATCACCAATGTCAGACAATACATCAGACACTCTGGAAAGAGTGTCGGACATTCAGGGACAATGGCAAATTAAGCGAGAATCAGAGAAAGAGACTTGCTGGATGGTAATGTGAGAACTGGATGGTGAGTAAGGAAGGATAATGCAGAGAGTGTCACTTCAATTCTGCAATCTCTCCTCCTTTATTTACCTGCTCTACAGTCAGTACTGATTTGGCCCATGGGTACTTTTAATCTCCTAGCTCATGGCACTGGAGTCTAATGCTAGGAGGATTTAGGCAGCACCATTCTGGAATCCTCAATATCCATATCTAATGGGTCAACTCTAAACATCATTCTCAAAGCAATAGCCCACTGTCAAATGTGACAGGTGGATAGGACAGCAGGTAGTGAATGAGAGAGAAGGAGATAAGTTGGAAATTATAACAATAAAAAAGAAATAAAAAGGAAAGCAGCTTTCATTTAAAATTCCCAAGTTACAACAATTGCAAGATTACATTTCAAAAGTACTTTGTTAGCAGTAAAATGTTTTGGGAGGTTCTGAATTGTGAAAAGTACTTTTAATACGCTAATCCTTCTTTTCTGACAACATTAAAAATCCATGCCTGAGGCTAACTTACTGCTTTGATCAATGCAGATTCCATAAATTCGCACAATATTTGGGGATTCAAAGTGCTTCATGGTTTCAGCTTCTTTGTGAAAAGTTGTACGTATTTCCCTGTGCAGGAAGGAAGAAAAAAACACTTCAATCCATGTGTTAATGCGAATGTAGGAATAAAATCAGCACCAGTGCGTGATCCATACTTACTCCACATTGGAGAATCGAACATTATCAAAACGTTTAATAGCTACTGGAAATTTATGTAATGTTCCCTTATAATATTTGGAATTATTGATTTTAGTTTCAAGCTTGGTCTCTATTTCAATGTCATCTCGGTTTAATTCCAGAATTCCCTGCACTGGGGGAGCTGAAGGTTTATCTTGGTCTGCAAGAGGAGAGAGACATATTAGCATTTGGACTTTGTAATCACAGGAAAGCAACATGTTTTCTCATATTTTTGCTTGTCATTTCGTTCCCAGGACAAAATGGCTAGATGCAGATGACCGAGCTGAGGGATTTAATCAATTGTAAATTAGTTAGATCAGTTCGCTCAACCATCTAACATAACCTCTCAAAGCTGCAATGATGCGGGCAGCAATGCCATCACCTGCAGATTTCTTTGTCACGCATTATTTTACCTATATTGTTAATCTTTCACTGTCACTGGGTCAAAATCTTGAAGCTTGCAATAAAGCAGCATTGTGTGGGTATGTTCATGTTAGGTAAAGTTATTGGGTTATATTCAGAAGGTAAGCAACTTTACAAAATGTATTAAACAGAACAGTTTTCTTATTCTTTTTCATTTGGATTTATCTAGTAAGATCTGAATGTGTAATACTGCTAACTACAAGCTGCAGTCTTAAGTGTATACAGCTGCAGGTCTAAAATAAGTGGATGTAAAAGAGAAGCTAAGAAATAAATTAGAAGGGCAAAAAGACTCCATGAAATAAACTTGGCAGTAAGACTAAGAAAAATCCTGAAATGTTTTTGAAGTACATTAGAAACAAGAGGTAGTTAAGAAAAGAGCAAGTTCCTTCAGGGACCAAAGGGGTAATCAATTTGAGAAGCCAAGGGATATGAATGAGGTCCTAAGTGAATACTTCTCATCAGTGTTCACCAAGGACAGGACATGGAGGATGGAGAGATAATAGAGGTGTATGATGAAATTCTGGCGCAAGACTGTATCGGGAAGGAGGATTAGATATATTGGTGCACATTAGGGTGGATAAATCCCCAGTGCTGACAGAATCTATCCCAAGATGTTAAGGGAAGAGGGGATGACGTTTCCAAGAGCTCGGATGGCGATGTCTGCTTCTTTGTTAAACATCACTGAGGTACCAAAAGACTGGAGGATATCTAATGGTGTCCCCTTATTCAAAACAAGCAGTTTCTGCACCCTTTCCAAAGCCTCCGTGTCATTTATGTAATCTGGCAACCAGAACTGCACACAATACTCCAGAAATGGCCAAACCAGTTTTATAAAGCTGCAACCCGACTTCCTAAATCTTATACTCAATGTCCCTACCGATAATGACAAGTACACGATACTCTGTCTATCTACTTTCAGAAAAGGTCATAAGGTCACGTGATAGGCGTAGAATTAAGCCATTTGCCCATCAAATCTACTCTGCCATTCAATCATGGCTGATCTATCTCTCCCTCCTAACCTAATTTTCCTACCTGCTCCCCATATCCTCTGACACCTTTACTAATCAAGACTCTATTATCTGTGGACTATGGACTTGGACCCAGCATCCCTCTGTACATCATTGCTGTTAATGGTCTTGCTATTAACTGTACACTTTCCCCTTGCATTCAACCTCTCAAAGTATAACACAGCTCACACTTGCTCAGAATAACATCCATCGTCCTTTTCTTCACCCACATCTGTACCTTTTGACAACATTCCTCACTGTCTGCCATTTTTAGTGTTGTCTGCAAACTTATAAACCAATTCATCCACAAGTCATTTACTTATATCACAAACAACAAAGGTCCAAGCACAGATCACAGCAGAACACCACGAGTCACAGATTTCCAGCCAGAATGAAATCCTTCCACCATTGCCCTATCCAGAAGTTAGCCAACCTAGAATCTAAACAACCAAGTTACCATGGATCCCATGCATCCTAATCTTTTACATCTGCCTACCATGAAAGACTTTATCAAATGCCTTACTGAAATCCATGTGGACAACATCCACTGCATACAGGATGCAAAGATCTTCGTCAAGGCCCCTAAAATCTCCCTTGCCTCGCTCAAAAACCTGTGATAGATCCCATCAGACCCTGGTCATTTACCCACCTTAATGTTTTTTAAGAGACGCGACACCTCCTCCATCTTATTTAAGAAGGAACTGGAGATGCTGGAAAATCAAAGGTCGACAAAAGTGCTAGAGAAACTCAGCGGGTGAGACAGCATCTATGGAGCGAAGGAAATAGGCAACGTTTTGGGCCGAAACCCTTCTTCAGAGGAAGGGTTTCGGCCCGAAACGTCGCCTATTTCCTTCGTTCCATAGATGCTGCCTCACCCGCTGAGTTTCATCAGCACTTTTGTCTACCTCCTCCAATTTGATCTCATTGTCAAAGACTGCATACCCTGCACTCTCACTATCCTCCATGTCCTTTCCTTTGGCGAATTCAGGTACAAAGTACGCATTTAGTACCTCACCATCCTCTGACTTCAAGCATAAATTCCTCCTTTATCCATGAGCAGTCGCACCTTCTCCTTACCCTTTTATTTTTAATGTACGCATAATAAGCCTTGGGATTTTCTTTATTCAAACTTGCGGTGACATTTTATTATCTCTTTTCGCCCTTCGAACTCCCTTCTTGAGTTCTTTCCTGTTTGCTTTATTTTGTTTGGACTGGGTGGCTGAGAAACCAAACACATTTTGTGCTAAATCTATTGTCAAGTATTTTCCCTTTTTACACTCACATGACTCAATTATACGTTTGACGTCTTTCAGGTCCATTTTCATTTCTGCCAAGTTATCATTCACAGTCTCCATAGCATGTTGAATTCTATTTTCAATTGAATGCAACGCTGTAAAGTAAGATTAAGAGCTGTTAGTAGTCTCAACTCTCTCACCAGATAAATTTTGACTGGCACAGAAGCAATCATACCAAAGGAACAACATTCATTTCAGTTTTTAAGTGATACATCTTCTAGGAGTCGTTTTAATTCAAAGAGCATTTTTTTGGTTGTGTATGCAGCTTATCATAGGTTTTCATTATTAAATTACATCTGTAAACAGATGAGAATGAATTTGCCATGCACTTTTGTTCCGTTGAAAAAATTAAAATTCGTATTTTATTGGACCTTGAAAGTTTTTAGAAATCTTTTACCACTTTTCAACTGGGGGGATTCTAGAAAATTATTTTGAAATTAGTTTTTGATTTAATTTGCTTCGCAGTGGTTATGTTCTCAGGAAAATAAGATGTTGCAGCATGAATCCAAAGCCTGGTGAAAGGTGATGAAGACATTGAATAAGCTATAGCTCCCACATATAAAGTTCACTCATCATTTTGTTAGGGTCTCTATGAAGATATTTCAAATATGGGATAAAAACAGAAACACTAGAAAAACAGCCAGCCAAGCATGTTCTGTGGGAAGAGAAACCAGTCAATGTTTCTGGTCAGCAACCCTCCCTCAGATGCTGACTGGCTGAGATCTTCCAGAAATTATATATTTGTTTTGAGTTCTTGCATCTGCAGTTTTATTTGTTTTCCTCTCAAACTTGATACTGGACTTTTATTGGTGATCATTTTCCAATGTTCTATAGATTCTGGATCCGTTCCTGTGGATTGGAGGATAGCTAATGAAATCCCACCATTTAAGACAGGAGGAAGAGAGAAAACAGGGAATTATAGACCAGTTAGCCTGTCATCGGTGGTGGGGAAGATGCTGGAGTCAATTATAAAATATGTAATGGTGGCACTTTGGATAGCTGTAACAGGATCGGTCCAAGTCAACATGGATTTATGAAGGTGAAATCTTGCTTGACTGGAATTTTTTGAGGATGTAACAAGTAAAATGGATAAGGGAGAGCGAGTGTATCTGGACTTTCAGAAAGCCTTTGATAAGGTCCCACATAGGAGATTAGTGGCAAAATTAGAGCACATGGTATTCGGGGTAGGGTGCTGACATGGATGAAAATTGGTTGGCTGACAGGAAACAAAGAATAGGAATTAACGGGGGTCCCTTTCAGAATGGATGCATTCAAAAGGCAGGCAGTGACCAGTGGGGTGCCATAAGGCTTGGTGTTGGACCGCAGCTATTTACAATATATATTAAAGATTTGAACGAAGGAATTAAAAGTAACATTAGCAAATTTGCAGATGACACAAAGCTGGGTGGCAGTGTGAACTGTGAAGAGGATGCTATGAGGATGCAGGGTGACATGGATAGGTTGGTGAGTGGGCAGATGCATGGCAGATGCAGTATAATGTGGATAAATGTGAGATTATCCACTTTGGTGGCAAGGACAAGAAGGCAGATTATTATCTGAATGGTGTAAGATTAGGAAAAGGGGAAGTGCAACTGGGTATCCCTGTACATCAGTCACTGAAAGTAAGCATGCAGTTACAGCAGGCAGTGAAGAAAGCTAATGCCATGTTGGCCTTCATAACGAGAGGATTTAAGTATAGGAGCAAAGAGGTTCTTCTGAAGATTAACAGGGCCCTGGTGAGACCACACCTGGAATAGACAGTGGGATTTTTGGACTCCTAATTTGAGGAATGTATGATTATTGCTATTGAGGGAATGCAGCATAGGTTCACGAGGTAAATTCCCGGGATGGCAGGTCTGTCATATGATGAAAGAATGGAACGACTGGGCTTGTATTCACTGGAATTTAGAAGGACGCGTTGGGATCTTATGGAAACATATAAAATTATTAAGGGATTGGACAAACTAGATGCAGGAAACATGTTCCCGATGTTGGGGGAGTCCAGAACCAGGGGCCACAGTTTAAGAATAAGGGGTAGACCATTTAGAACTGAGATGTGAAAGTTTTCACCCAGAGAGTTGTGAATTTGTGGAATTTTCTGCCTCAGAAGGCAGTGGAGGCCGATTCACTGGATGCATTC
Source organism: Okamejei kenojei (assembly GCA_035221665.1). NCBI lineage: Eukaryota > Metazoa > Chordata > Chondrichthyes > Rajiformes > Rajidae > Okamejei > Okamejei kenojei. The sequence goes on from CM069147.1 coordinate 18,780,700, forward strand.
AAAAGAGAGTTGGAGCTGTTAGGGCTAGCAGAATCAAGGGATATGGGAAGAAGGCAGGAACGGGGGTACTGATTGTGGATGATCAGTCATGATCACATTGAATGGCAGTGCTGCTTTGAAGGGCCAAATGGCCTACTCTTGCACCTATTTCCTAAAATGGGAAAGTACTATTCAAACGTTGAGATAGTGATCAAAACAGCACACTCTATCCTAGGTATGGTCTCACAAAATCTCTGAAGAATGGCAGAAATATTGTCTCATTCTTGTAGTCCCTGCTCCTTGTTTTACAAGGCTGTGGCTTAAAGGGTTGACAATGGATGTGCAATGGAAGGTATTTAAAGACTGCATGGATGAACTACAACAATTGTTCATCCCAGTTTGGCAAAATAATAAATCAGGGAAGGTAGTGCATCCATGGATAACAAGGGAAATCAGGGATAGTATAAAAACAAAAGATGAAGCATCCAAATTAGCCAGAAAAAGCAGCCTACCAGAGGACTGGGAGAAATTCAGAGTCCAGCAGAGGAGGACAAAGGCTTAATTAGGAAAGGGAAAATAGATTATGAAAGAAAACTGGCAGGGAACATAAAAACTGACTGCAAAGGTTTTTATAGATATGTGAAGAGAAAGAGATTAGTTAAAACAAATGTAGGTCCCTTGCAATCAGAAATAGGTGAATTGATCATGGGGAACAAGGACATGGCAGACCAATTGAATAACTACTTTGGTTCTGTCTTCACTAAGGAAGACATAAATAATCTGCCGGAAATAGCAGGGGACCAGGGGTCAAATAAGATAGAGGAACTGAGTGAAATCCAGGTTAGCCGGGAAGTGGTGTTGGTAAATTGAATGGATTAAAGGCCGATAAATCCCCAGGGCCAGATAGTCTGCATCCCAGAGTACTCAAGGAAGTAGCCACAGAAATAGTGGATGCATTAGTGATAATTTTTCAAAACTTAGATTCTGGAGTAGTTCCTGAGGATTGGAGGGTAGCTAATGTAACCCCACTTTTAAAAAAAGGAGGGAGAGAGAAAACGGGGAATTACAGGCCAGTTAGTTTAACATCGGTAGTGGGGAAACTGCTAGAGTCAGTTATTAGAGAAGGGATAGCAGTACATTTGGAAAGTGGTGAGGTCATTGGACAAAATCAGCATGGATTTACGAAAGGTAAATCATGTCTGACGAATCTTATAGAATTTTTCGAGGATGTAACTAGTAGAGTGGATAAGGGAGAACCAGTGGATGTGTTATATCTAGACTTTCAGAAGGCTTTCGACAAGGTCCCACATAAGAGATTAGTATACAAACTTAAAGCATACGGTATTGGGGGTTCAGTATTGATGTGGATAGAGAACTGGCTGGCAGACAGGAAGCAAAGGGTAGGAGTAAGCGGGTCCTTTTCAGAATGGCAGGCAGAGACTAGTGGGGTACCGCAAGGCTTAGTGCTGGGACCCCAGCTATTTACAATATATATTAATGATTTGGACGAGGGAATGGAATGCAACATCTCCAAGTTTGCGGATGACACTAAGCTGGGGGGTAGTGTTAGGTGTGAGGAGGATGCTAGGAGGCTGCAAGGTGACTTGGATAGGCTGGGTGAGTGGGCAAATGCATGGCAGATGCAGTATAATGTGGATAAATGTGAGGTTATCCACTTTGGTGGCAAAAACAGGAGGGTAGACTATTATCTTAATGGTGGCAAATTTGGAAAAGGGGAGATGCAACGAGACGTGTGTGTCATGGTACACCAATCATTGAAAGTAGGCATGCAGGTGCAGCAGGCAGTGAAGAAAGCAAATGGTATGTTAGCATTCATAGCGAAAGGATTTGAGTATAGGAGCAGGGGGGTTCTACTGCAGTTGTACAGGGTTTTGGTGAGACCACACCTAGAGTATTGCCTACAGTTTTGGTCTCCAAATCTGAGGAAAGACATTCTTGCCATAGAGGGGGTTCAGAGAAGGTTCACCAGACTGATTCCTGGGATGTCAAGACTTTCATATGAGGAAAGACTGGATATACTCGGCTTGTACTCGCTAGAATTTAGAAAACTGAGGGGGGGAATCTTATAGAAACTTACAAAATTCTTAAGGGGTTGGATAGGCTAGATGCAGGAAGATTATTCCCGATGTTGGGGAGGTCCAGAACAAGGGGTCACAGTCTAAGGATAAGGGGAAATTTCTTTAGGACCAAGATGAGGAAAACATTTTTCACACAGAGAGCGGTGAGTCTCTGGAATTCTCTGCCACAGAAGGTAGTTGAGGCCAGTTCATTGGCTATATTTAAGAGGGGGTTAGATGAGGCCCTTGTAGCTAAAGGGATCAGGGGGTATGGAGAGAAGGCAGGTACAGGATACTGAGTTGGATGATCAGCCATGATCATATTGAATGGCGGTGCTGGCTCGAAGGGCCGAATGGCCTACTCCTGCACCTATTTTCTATGTTTCTATGTTTCTATGTGTGCCATGTGCCTTCCTAATTGGTTGTTATACCTGCTTTGGATTTGAAGAAAACATATCCCGATCCGCTGCACAACCATATTTACTAATGACTGAACTTTGAAAAAATAATCCTTTTTTTATTTTTCCTGTCTATGTGGATAAGTTCACATTTTCCAACATTGTATACCTTGTATACCCTTCATAACTCACTTTTCAAACCATATTTGTAGCTTTTAGAAGTGGGGTTTCTTTACTATTACATGAATATAACTTGTTGCCATTGTATGCAGTGATTTTATTTATATCTATCTTTCTGAGGCTTTATCTTACAGTGAAATAGAACCATTTACAATGTTATAAAATATACACCAAATTTGAGTGCCAACAAATCCCAGTGCACATCATGGTGCATACAAATGCCACAGATGAGATGAGCCAATCAATGTTTTGGTTATTGGCAGAGCACATCAAACCTATGATGCATGTTTATATATTTGAAAATGTGGCACTTGGTCTCTCTCCTGATAGATCTATTAAATATGAGGATAATGCTGGAAAATAATGCCGAGGTAGAAGATCAGCCATGAATGGTGGAGCAGGGTCAAATGGACAGATTCCTTACTTCTGGCCATTTCTTAAGTTCTTGGAAATGAATGGGTATAAGGCAGATGGAGAAAAATGAGTAGGAATAGTGCACTGGACGAGCACATGGAAAAGGAAAAACAGTTGGAGAAATTTGGAATAGTGTAGACATTCATTGATTAGTAAAGTGATGAACAGTCAGACACATAGTAACAGAATAGACAGTGGGAGCAATCAAGAAGGGCCGGTTGGAGTGAACTGGTATGAATAGGCTTTTGAAGAAGGAACATAGTAGGCAGTTGACGCGAATGAAAGGATGAACACAGAGCAAATAATAATGGAACAGGTAACCAGAATTAATAGTGAAAAAGTGGACACCCAGATCAGGAAGATAAATTGTTCAGATTTAAACTGTCATGTTGCAAGGTTTAATCCTTTAAGCTGAATATATGAAAAAATATTGTAAAATGGGAGGAAATTACCCAGAAAGGTGAAAGGCTCATGGAGTCAGGACCAATGTTTTGGCATTGATATATTTAGATGCATTTCCCACAGGAAATGGCTGTCATTCTGCAATCTATCCACATTAATGTTTTCACTATAAATCCTCATATTCACAAAACAAAAAGGCAAACCGAGCCAATTGAAGTTGACCTTCTAATTACCTTTCTCTAATTCCTTCTCCATTAAGTTTAGATACTTCTGGTCTTCCTTAGTATCTTGCTTGTCTTCCTCCTTCTTGAACATAGTCAGAAGTATTTTGGTCTCTTCAGTGTTCAAGGCAAGGTTCAAAGCTATAGCAGCATCGTTCAATCTTGCATTGAGATGATTAAACTCTTCCTTGATTGCAAAAGCTTTGAAGACTTTGGACAACCAATGTTTCTTGGTGAAAGACGTGATACAATCACGTGCACTGTCCAAAATCTCCACCATCTCCTTCAGAAGTTTTGTTAAGTTATCTATTAGGTCTGCTTCCTTTATTGCCTTTACAGGTTGCAAGAGGAATTCAATTCGATTCTTTAAACGGTTGCATCGTTTGTGATTCATTTTTACCTCACTGCAGAGAGAGTATATAATCTTTGCTGCACTAAAAATCTTGTCAATGTATTCCATATTGATATCTGCAATAACAAAATATCATCAACTGTACATTCCGTTTTAAATTACCAGAGATAACATTTATTCAAAGATTAAATTATAGCAGCAATAGTGAACAAGCACAGAAAAAGATTTATTATGAATAATCGATTTAAATTATTATAAATCACATTTAGGGCTTTTTCTAAGTTATTAATCCAACACTGATAGTGACTGCCTCACCAACAGTCTGTCTGTCTTTTCTTCTGTTTTTGTTATTTTAAGTATGTGTTAAAGAGTATGTTTTAGTGTTCATTGGTTTGTTCATGTGGGGGACAGGAGAAACTTTTTTCAATCTCTTACCTCGACGGAGATGCGATTTCTTTCCGTACCGCATCTCTGTCCCCATTGCGGCCTACCATCGTGGAGTGGCGCGGCCTTTCCTGGAGACTCACCCGGCGGTTCAACCGCAGGCGGGGCACAGACTTACCACCATGGAGCTTGCGATCCCTTTGCCAGGGATCGACTGTGCCGCATGGGCGGAAATCTGGGGGGGTGGGGGGGAACCTGTCCCCCCCCATGTTTTGTGAAACATGTTGCAGCAAAACCAAAGCCTCCGAAGTCGAGTTGCAGCCACAATGCCACCACAGCCTCCAAAGTCAGCCAGCTCAGTGATGGTAAAATTCCGCAGGCTCTGCGACCGGAGCCCTCAAGGTCGATTCCAGTCGGAGGCCGGCAGCTTCTAAAATCTAGCAGCCCGGGACTAGCTGCAGTTCTCAGGTCGGCTCACTTGCCCCAGGTCTGGCTGTAGCGCCCAGGTCATCTGTGTGCCCCGCAACAGGCTGTAGCGACCTGGGCGGCTGGCAGGTCTGGCTGCACCACCCAGGTCGCCTGTGTGCCCCTGGACTGGCTGCAGTTCCCAGGTCGCGAAAACTAATTGAAAAAAATGAAGCCTTCGGGTTACAGGCCGGATCCGGCCTGCAGGCCGTAGGTTGCCGACCCCTGTCCTAGATGTCAGGCCTCATTGTGTTTCCCCCCCCCCCATGTTTTAAAAGCGATTTCCGCCCCTGCCTGTGGACGTTAACATTGTGGAGCCCGCGGTCCCTGGTTAGAGACAAATTCGGGAGCGGCAAGCAGCGGAGAGTTTCAAATGCCCCAACGAGGGAGTTTCGATCACCCCGAGGCGAGGGTTTTGGATCGCCGGCAGTGGGAGCTTTGATGGCCCCGACCGCGGGAGAATAAAGGAGAAGATTGGACTTTAATACCTTCCATCACAGTGAGAAATGTGGGGAGTCATTATGGTGGATGTTTATGTTAACTTTTATTTTATGCGGCTGTGTGTCTTGTTGCTTTTCACTTAGTATGGCTGTATGGTAACTCAAATTTCACTGTACCTTAATTGGTACATGAGACAATAAACAGACCTTGAAACCTTGATAGAAGTACTAATAGGATAAGCACATTGTTCACAACTTTTATTTCAAGGGGAATGTCTGCAATATAGCAGAGACCAAGAGAGATTATTAATAAAGATGGTAGTGGTATATTTCATATTTCTATTTTAATATGCATTTTGTATTTTTTATACTTCTGATATAAATTGGAATGAATGCTTATCTGAAATTGTTAAGCTCATTAGGTTTTGAGGGCATAAGTATATATAACTGAAAGATGAAATGTTTTGAGTAACTTAAAATGTGTCTGATTCCTAACTTGCCCCATTTCTGTTAAAGATTGTCAGTCTAAAACTTTAATTCTGCTTCTCTCTCCATAGATGCTGCAGGGCTCAAAATTAGCGGTTGCCCGGGTGTCATTGTCCACAGAAAGTGCCGCCGGGCAACCTGAACGCCGACTCACTTTGCCCGGTTTGGCACCCATATACTGGTTGATACCAGTAGACGCAAAAAACTGGAGTAACTCCGCGGGTCAGGCAGCATCTCTGCAGAATAGGAACTGACGTCTCGTGTCGGCGGCTGTATTCCTCTAGTATCTTTGATTACGGGGCAAAGATACTAGGAATGGGGTGACGAAGGGTCGGAGCGAATAATGGGCCCCGAACAGCGGCAACAACGGCCGCGCCAGCGGATCCACCGCCTCCTCCTCCCGCACCCCGCCCGGCGGAAGGAGGCCTCCCTCTCCCTCCCTCCTCCCGGCCTCGGCGTGCGAGAGAGGTTGTTTTAAAAGCGCCTTTTGCGGATTTGCCATCAGCAGCAGATATCGCCCTGATAACGGCGTTTTTCAAAACAACCCTCTCGCACGCCGAGGCCGGAAGGAGGGAGGGAGAGAGAGAGAGAGGGAGAGGGAGCGAGGGAGAGGGAGCGAGGGAGAGTGAGGTTCCCTTCCGCCGTCTGAAGCAGCTGCACCAAAGATCCTATAGATATGTGAACTTTGAGCTGCACCGCTCGGCCCCGCACCTTCCTGTTGGCTGGCGGAGGAGGGGAGGTGGTGACAAGGAGCATTGGACAGGGACGGCCAAGGCAGCGGGGCGATATTGTCTGAGGAGCGCTGACCTTCCTTCCTCCCCACCTCCTCTGCCCCTTCCCCCCCCCCTCTCTCTCTCTCTCTCTCTCTCTCTCTCTCTCTCTCTCTCTCTCTCTGGTACGCCCCCCTCCACCTCTCTTATCCTGGGACCCCTCCTCTCCATCCCGCACTGATCCCCATTCCCTCCTCTATTCAGTCCTCACTGACATCTCCAGTGCTCCCCTCCCCATCTACCCCCCCCTCCCCAATCTATTCATCATCCTACCCACCTTGCATTGATTCTCCTGCCACCCCCCCCCCCCCCCCCCCATCCTACACTGGTCCCCCAATTCGTCCTGTACTGACCCCCCTTTCCTATCCATCCTGCACTTCTCCCCCCATTCATACTGTACTGTTCCTCCCGTACTGACCCACCCTACATTTACCCTACACTGAGCCTCCCATCCATCCTGTAGTGATCTTCCCATTCATCTTTTACTGATCCCCCCATTCACCCTGTATTAATTCCCTCATGCATCCTGTACTGATCCCCTCATTCATCCCGCACTGATCCCCCATTCATCCTATACTGTTCATCCTATAGGGGGTTGCACGTAAGGTCACTGGGTCATAGGGCTTGACGCACAGAGCCGCTCAATCCATCTGGAGGACATCCGTAACTTCCGGTAAATGTTATTAATGCAAGAAACGCGTACTTTCCTACCTGTTAAAAACTGCCAAAATGTTGAATTTTTGTACTGTAAAAAATTGTGGAAGTCAGGGTAAGCGTGAGAAATATATACCCAACTTCAGAATTCCAAAAGGGAAGCGAAATGAAGGTAAAGAGAAGCGAGAGCTGAGGGGACAACAACAGCTAAACTGCTTGGCGAACATTGGCCATGCAGATATCGGAATTGAAAATATTGGGAATTATCATGTTTGCTCACTGCATTTCATCAATAGTAAGGCATTATTTGTGGTTTTTCTTGATTCCTTTGGTATCTAAAAAGTCTCACAAGTGATAAATCTGGCTGTAAATTTTGTTTCAGAGGCATTTTCTTTTTGTATGTAAAAACCCACTCGAGAACCAAGGGCGATTTTAAAATTTTACAGCCAGATTTATCACTTCTGAAAGTTTTTAGATGCCAAAGGAATCAAGAAAAAACACAAATAATGCCTTACTGTTGATGAAATGCAGTGAGCAAAAGGCCAATGTTCGCCAAGCACTCTGGCTGTTTTTGCCCCTTCAGCTCTCGCTTCTATATACCATAATTTCTCCTCACTTTTGGAATTCTGAAGTAGGCTAAATGTCTCTCGCGCTTATCCCGATTTTCATAATTATTTACAGCGCAAAAATGGACAATTTCGGCGGGTTTTAACGGGCCCGCTACGTTGGAAACAATGGTAAGTGCTTACCTGCAGAATATCGTGGTACTCCACTTGGCGTAGCGTAGCAACAGTACGGGTCATGGGGCATGACCCGACTGCCGTGCAACCTCCCTATACTGATCCCCCCCATCCATCCCGTACTGATCCCCCCCATTCAACACCACTGACGTCCCCCGTGCTCTCCCCTCACGATTTTACATACTCCAACCAACACGTACTAATTCACCTGCCTCGATCCATCCATTCCACACCAATTGCCTTCTCAACCCCCCCCCCGCCATCTATCCACCTCGCACTGATTCACACACCCCCTGACCCTATTGTGCTTCATGGTCTTCAGAGCGAACATTGGAATAATGGAATGTAATCAAATTTGTTTTAATTCCCAATTTTATTATTTGTTTTAACACCTTTAAACATTACCAAAAGAACATTTGCTGCAGTTATGTCCTTTGGCCATCTCTTGTCAGTTAGTGTAATGTTTAACCTGTCAGATGGGTATAGTCGGTTTTAACAGCTATTATCATAAAATGCCTTTAGAAATTTCCTTGCAACCTCTATATTTTGTTATGGATAAATTATGTGGGAAGCGAGAGTGTTTCTGTACCAATAGCAATAATGACCCATGCTACGGCCATGTCATGGTAATTTTCGGTCCTTCACAGAAAACATGCTTGCATCAATCTGTAGTGTGTATGGTTAAGCATATATGTTACCATGGTCCAGGATTTATTGACACAGGTTGATCATACGCTGAATAATCCAACCACATTTTTGTTCGGAAGTGGAGAGAATAGAAATTGCATTAATTGCAATGTGTAAAAAGAGTTGAGATATTGTATTATAATTTTGCTGCATGTCATTGTGGTATATATCATGTCTTGATTGGTGAATATGTTTAGTTTGTGAGTTATTGGTTGGATGGGAAACTCAGCGGATGCAGCAGCATCTATGGAGCGAAGGAAATATGCAAAGTTTCGGACCAAAACCCATCTTCAGGACTGATGGGGTTCGGCCTGAAACGTTGCCTATTTCCTTCGCTCCGCAGATGCTGCTGCACCAGCTGCGTTTCTCCAGCACTTTTGTCTACCTTCGATTTTCCAGCATCTGCAGTTCCTTCTTGAACATAATATGTGAATGCTTCATTGAGCATAATTCCGACCGGTAACTACGCACTTCGTCCGAGCACATTATCGCACGCGTCATTGAAACTGTCTTAAATGACCACCTAAACTGGCAGTTGGCAACCTAAAAAGCTAACAAGGTTGCCTGGTTGGTAACAGGGTAAAAAAGTAAAGCGAGAGCCCTGGGCTGCCTGATCCATTGAGTATGTCCATCATCATACGGTTTTTTTTTCAATGTTAAGGCTAACTTGGATAAAACAAAACATATTTAAGAAATAGATATATTTTTAAAAACCAAAGGCTGTGGGGAGAAAGCAGGATATGATATTGCAAAGGCTGTTTTGAATGCCTGTGCAGGTTTAATGAGCCGAATGGCCTCCACTGGTCCTATGTTCTATGTTTCTATATTTTTAAACCCTGAAGGTGACCTTTGGCTCTGTGGTAAAGTTGGTACTGAAAACATTTTTATTCATTAAATTTTCTGAAATCCAGGTTGGATGGGAAAGCCAAAGATTTATTGCCCATGTCCCATTGCATTTGATAAGGTCCCACATAGGAGATTAGTGGGCAAAATTAGGGCACATGGTATTGGGGGTAGAGTGCTGACATGGATAGAAAAGTGGTTGGCAGACAGGAAACAAAGAGTAGGGATTAACAGTTCCCTTTCAGAATGGCAGGCAATGACTAGTGGGGTACCGCAAGGCTCGGTGCTGGGACCACAGCTATTTACAATATATATCAATGAATTGGATGAAGGGATTCAAAATAACATTAGCAAATTTGCAGATGAGACAAAGCTGGGTGGCAGTGTGAACCGTGAGGAGGATGCTATGAGAATGCAGGGTGACTTGGACAGGTTGGGGGAGTGGGCAGATGCATAGCAGATGAAGTTTAATGTGGATAAATGTGAGGTTATCCACTTTGGTAGCAAAAACAGGAACACAGATTACTATCTAAATGGCGTCGTTGGGAAAAGGGAAAGTACAACGGGATCTGGGGGTCCTTGTACATCAGTCTATGAAAGTAAGCATGCAGGTACAGCAGGCAGTGAAGAAAGCGAATGGCATATTGGCCTTTATAACAAGAGGAATCGAATATAGGAGTAAGAGGTCCTTCTATAGAAACATAGAACATAGAAAATAGGTGCAGGAGTAGGCCATTCGGCCCTTCGAGCCTGCACCGCTATTCAATATGGTCAGGGCTGATCATCCAACTCAGTATCCTATACCTGCCTTCTCTCCATACCCCTGATCCTTTTAGCCACAAGGGCCAGGGTTCTGCAGTTGTACAGAGCCCTAGTGAGACCACACCTGGAGTATTGTGTGCAGTTCTGGTCCCCTAATTTGTGGAAGGACATTCTTGCTATTGAGGGAGTGCAGCATAGGTTTACAAGGTTAATTCCCGAGATGGCGGGACTGTCATATGCTGAGAGAATGGAGCAGCTGGGCTTGTACCCTCTGGAGTTTAGAAGGATGAGAGGGCATCTCATTGAAACGTAGATTGTTAGGGGCTTGGACACACTAGAGCAGAGATGCCAACCCTAAATTTAGTTCACAGTAACATTCAACCCATTTGTCCGTAACAAATGGGGTTAAATGCATTTCTCTCCGTTACATACTCACTTGGGGTTGTTGCCGGCGGCTATGCGCCTGCGCACTGGTGCAGATCAGCGGGCTGCCGGCGGGTCTGCGCATGCGCACTGGGTGGGGGTGGGGGGGAGGCCCGGTGATGGGGCTGCCGCGAGCGGCCGGCTGGCGGCAAGAAAGTGCCGCTGATCGCGAGGGCCGGCGCCGCCCGGGCTCTGGGCCGGGCGTGGCGTGGCTCGAAATGGCGCCAGGCCCGGCAACCCTCCCCCACTGCGCACGCGCGGCCACTGGGGCCCGGCAACCCTCCCCAACTGCGCAGGCGCGGACACTAGGGCCCGGCAAAGTGCCGCTGATCGCGCGGGCCGGCAAACCGGGGACACATGGCGCCGGCGTTCACCACGGGAGGAACACCGGCGCAGCGGTGTTCCGTAACAGCATGTTTGGCTGCCGGAACACCGTAAAAAGGTTATTTCGCCGGGATAAAATACGGCGAATCCGGGACACTTGGCATCTCTGCTAGAGGCAGGAAACATGTTCCCGATGTTGGGGGAGTCCAGAACCAGGGGTCACAGTTTAAGATAAGGAGTAAGCCATTTAGAACCAAGACGAGGAAAACACATTTTCTCACAGAGAGTGGTGAGTCTGTGAATTCTCTGCCTCAGAGAGTGGTGGAGGCAGGTTTGTCTGGATGCTGTCAAGAGAGAGCTGGATAGTGCTCTTAAAAATAGCGGAGTCAGGGGATATGGGGAGAATGCAGGACGGGGTACTGATTGGGGATGATCAGCCATGATCACATTGAATGGCGGTGCTGGCTCGAAGGGCTAAATGGCCTACTCCTGTACCTATTGTCTAGGATTGTGAGCCACCATCTTGAACTGCTATATTCCTTCAGGTGAAGGTACTCATAGTACTGTGTAGGAAAGAACTAGATGCTGGTTTAAATCAAAGGTCGACATAATTGAAGGTAGACAGTGCAAATTGGAGGAACAGCCCCTCATATTTTGCTTGGGCAGAGCAAATTGGAGGAACAGCACCTCATATTTCGCTTGGGTAGCTTACATCCCAGCGGTAACTTCAAGTAGCCCTTGCTTTCCCTCTCTCTCCACCCCCTCCTCCTTCCCAGTGCTCCACCAGTCTTACTGTCTCCGACTACATTTTGTCTCTGAGTTGCCCACTCCCCTGACATCTCGAACCGAAACGTCACCCATTCCTTCTCTACGGAGATGCTGCCTGTACTCCTAGTACTGTTAGGTTCCAGAGTTTCAATCCAATGATGATGAGTGGATACCAAGATAATTCCATGTGAGTACTGTAGAGATCACAATTTGGGAATTGCTGTTGAAGGAACCTAGACGACTGCTTTTCGTTGATTTCAATCCTGCAGCCGTGGCTCATTAGTGGGAAATGCAGGAAATGAATGCTTTGATAGGAAGACAATCAAATGGGCTATTTTGTCTTTGAATGTATGAGTGTCACCACACTTCTGGATAGGCAAGTGAACATGCTGAGAATGGAGGGATGCTGATCACATGTGTGTAGCGGAGATCAGTTTAACATGGTATGTATCACCTGTGCTGTCGTCTGGTTCATTCACCACCATCACCTCATCTCTCGCTCCCTCCCCCCAATAACTAAATCGGATCACTATTGCTCTGGAACTGCTTATCTGCTTTGGTGAGGCCGATTCACAATACACTTCTGCCATGAAATACGTAAACTGTTCACTTTAACTGTTCGGATTCAACCTTTTCCGGCCGTGTCATGGACCAAACATGCTGAACAATTCTCTTTTTTTTTAAAGAAGGAACTGCAGATGCTGGAGAATCGAGGGTACACAAAAAGCTGGAGAAACTCAGCGGGTGCAGCAGCATCTAAGGAGCGAAGGAGATAAGTCTGAAGAAGGGTCTCGACCCGAAACGTCGCCTATCTCCTTCGCTCCTTAGATGCTGCTGCACCCGCTGAGTTTCTCCAGCTTTTTGTGAACAATTCTCTTTCACTTTCCCTTTACCTCGCTGTTTGGATTAAAGCCCTCAGCAGAAAAACCTTTCCGCGCCATCTTCAGGGTGTGTATAGAAGTATTCAAATGAAATGCAAACAAAAAATCCATTATTTTCAATGCACATATAATTTAACGGAAAGAAGAAAAAAAACACGCCGACGCTGGAAATCCGAAACAAAAAATGAAAAAGTAGAAGCACGCAGCCGGCAACTTTAAAAAGAGAAACTTTTCGAGTCAGAGACTCTTCATCGGAGTGAGGAAGGGTCCCGACCTGAAACAACTATTTAGAGAAGAAACGGGAGATGCACAATCTAGGAAGATTTTATACGATAACGCGCCGGTTACCTGGCGAAAAGTTGGTTCGGTTTCTGCTTTGGCCAAAGGTGGAAAGGGTACAGATTTATCCGACTCAGCCGCTCCTGTCGCAACCGGCACTGAAGTTGCAGGAAGTTTCTCTTTCAACTTCCCAAACGTCCTGCAACATGCCTCGTTTCTTTTTTTTTTCTAAGTTCAATAAATGTATTAACGACCAACAGTTGGTGGCACCAAACTCACAAATACATAAAATCCTGTGGACCACAAGATTAATATGTAGCAACGTTACAAAATTTTGTGATTTTTAAAATCAAGTCTGCCATTTATCCCATCCGATAAAGCATAAAAATAAGTTTAATTTGATACCTAATTCACTTTCATATCTTCAGTATTAAAAAGGTTACTCGGAATTTTGCATCTTGTTCCCTATTGCTTTTTCATTGACTTAACACAAAAGCTGTGATAGAGGACAGTCAAAAACCCATAACTTTCTTAAAAATTAAGATAACTGAATTAAATTTTCAGTTATTATAGATTGAAACATTCTGAAACAAATATGAAACATCTTACTTGGATGACCTGAAATCAAAGCATATAATTAGTTAGTTACCTAATTGTAGCTAATTACAAAATTGATCGCTGTGACGGAAATAGTAATAAACACCCAGACTGCCATGAAAATTCAAAAATGTGATATTCTCAGAACTTTAATATTATTGTATTATATGCTGTAAGTCCGTAAAAGATAAGTAAATAAATTACAATTTCTAGCAATAGACCAAGTCTTTATGGAGAAGATCAGTTGCTAGCTGGTACATTGGCATATCATAATCCGTAGCATCATCATACTCATCAGATGGTAACCAATAAGCAACTCTGTACACCTCGTCTTTCCTCAACTTTTCAATTTTGTTTAAAATAACATCTGTTTAAAATGTAAAGGGAATAAAACACTGAACAGCATTAACAGAAACAAGTTATTATTCACAGTTTTAGAAAAAAAGGTAGAAATTATAAAGTTAAACGCTAAAACAAATAGTAAATACCCAACAAAAAATTCATATCAGTTTCATCAAATCAATTCATCTAATCAATTACATTCATCTAAATTCAAATACTAGATCTAAACATCTATCCATTTCTTAAGAAAAGGCTTTTTTTTAAAAAATAGCCTGTATCCAAATAACAAACTAATCCCATTCACACAAGAATTCACAATATAACATGATTTTTAAATATCACTGTCATGAACTTATATGCCAAATGGAAGGAATTTAATGTTTAATTCCCATAAATTAATCTAGTAACATCCACTCCCAATATAGTCAAAATTATTATTTTTTGCACAATACAGATGACTAAAACTATTGTGGATATTTAGTATAAAAATATTGATTTATGGATAGGCAATTACACAAAATATAGACGATTTAAGATATGATTGTCCAAAAAAAAAGAGAATTGTAATCATCTTGCAAGTGGGTGTTTCTGGAATGCGATCGATTGGAACGTTGCCGTTGCTGTGAATTTTAACCCCATATCCGCAGGCAAAGACATGGCCGAATCATTTGGGGACTAAATAACATTTTTGCATCGTAAAATTACACTAAAGCCACCCCCAGGAAGCAAGATTATATGTGAAATAGACGACTTACCCTTTGTTTTGTCCTGATATTATGATCTGTCACGTTGAAGGCGTTGGAAGTCGCATTTTACTTTAATCCAACTATTAAATTGTCCAGCGATTTAAAAACAAAACTGGGAGCAGAAGTCCGATTGATTTTTCTTCATCGACTAGCAGCCCGAGGAAATCGAAAAGCGATACATGCAAAAGCAAACCTGCATTTTAATCCCCCCCCCCCCCCTCAAAGGCGCTGTAGTCGCACACACAGCCCATGGCAGATCTGGAGCGCCGCTGAAGGTAGGTTTTGTAACATTGCTATAATATGCTATATGAATCCCAGCACTTTCTTCAGAATTGGATTTCACTTCAACTTACTGAATTGAACAGTGAACTCGAGATCGCAAACACAAGAGACGTGCACCGGTAGGAGCTGTTTTACTTCAGCCACACAGTTGTCACGGGCATGCAGGAAGTAAAACGGCTCCTCGGTGTACGTCTCTTGTGTTTGCGATCTCTAGTTCACTCAGTCTGTGCACCCGTCCAGGCGTGACCGCAGTTGCACACGCATTTCATTCTGCTCACATTGCTCGCTGATGTTTGTTTTAGGATCCACCAAATCCTCTTCCTCCTCGTGCTCTCTGGTATTCGCCATCTCTCAGTCGTTTCTTTTTTTTTGTTATTTC
The DNA here is from genome assembly GCA_035221665.1 of Okamejei kenojei. NCBI lineage: Eukaryota > Metazoa > Chordata > Chondrichthyes > Rajiformes > Rajidae > Okamejei > Okamejei kenojei. Next base: position 18,795,976 of record CM069147.1, read on the forward strand.
AAAATAGACTCTATTCAGGTAATAAATATATACAATACGTGAACCGTGCAAAAAATTCATCCGACATTTTCAGAGGCTATACAAATTATTCAATAGTCTACATACATTGCTCAAATTTCATAAATTTGTCCCCCACCGTTGCCACTCTTGGCATGGAATCCCTTCCTTTATTTTGAGGGGCGTCTCCACCACACCCTGCCCCTCCAAGTCCAGTAGCGGAAGGACCCAAGACTGCGGTCCTCCCCCACCGAGCCTTGGCATTGGCAGCACCGAGCTTCAGTGCGACCCTCAGCACGTACTCCTGCAGTCTTCAGCGGGCCAGTCAGCAACATTCCCTGACAGACATCTCGCTCTGCTGGGTGGTGAACAATGATCGGGCAGATCAAAGAGCGTCTTTTACCGAGTTGATGACCTTCCAGCAGCACTCGATGTCAGTCTCCGAATGCGTCCCTGGGAACAGTCCGTAAATCAAAGAGTCCTCTGTGACGGAGCTGTTCGGGAAATAAACCGTGACAGGGACCCTTGCAGACCTCTCCAGACTCTCTTTGCGAATCCACACTCCGCAAAGAGGTGGGCAACCGTCTCCTCTTCATAGCAGCCGTCCCGAGGGCAGCGTGCGCTGGTAATGAGGTTCCGACGGTGCAGGTAGGATCTGACTTTGTTTCTATTCCGCCTCTCACTGTCTACAAATTTTCCGTGACAATTCCCGAGCATGAATTTCAGGCTGGGTCTCCACTCTAATCTCACCTTTGGGTCTGAAGAGCGGTAGTTTTTAAAAAAGCGTTTCTGCCCTTCTTCAAGCTGATTGGAGAAAGGTACGAGGAGGGTTGTGGCAGAAAGCGGAATGAAGTCTAATTTCTTGCCCCAAAGCCACGATTTGATATACACATTCAAAAGACAATTCTACAAATACACCGACATATTTAGACTTTCACGCCTGCACTCAGATATCAAATCACATAGAAATCCAAGGCCATGAAATCCGACAGCATATAGATCCCGAAACACCATTGTATCACGCTCAATGTAGACTGTTCTTTGTCCAACATGATTTCCCACCCAATTTCTTTGAGATGTTTGAAATAAAAATAAGGTTTGTGTTGTAATTAAATATTGTGTTGTTTTGCTTTGGAGTCCAGTTGTTATTCGGATGGAAGCACTGAGGATGGAAGCACTGAGCACAAAAAACACTGCAAAATCATAATTTGGGCAAATAAATCCATTTGTCAGATATCTGAAAAGGGACATGACTCCCTGTAGGTTGAAAGTAGACATTCAGATGAGGACGTAATGAGATAGACAATAGACAATAGGTGCAGGAGTAGGCCATTCGGCCCCTTGATCCAGCACTGCAATTCAATGTGATCATGGCTTCTTCTTCTTGTGTATGGCGTGCACAGCCTAAAGTTGTAGGACAACTTGTTCTATTTGCTTACTTGATTGTGCACGCCAGGTTGATTGCATTCATCGAAACAGGGCGGACCACGTGAAGGTTGCAATCTCCCACCCCTGATCATGGCTGATCATCCACAATCGATACCCTGTTCCTGCCTTCTCCCCATATCCCTTGACTTCGCTACCTTTAAGATCTCTGTCTAGCTCTCTCTTGAAAGCATTCAGAGAACCAGCCTCCATCTGAGGCAGAAAATTCTACAGACTGACAATACAAAAAGTCCTCCCTCATCTACATTCTAAATGTCTTACCCCTTATTCTTAAACTGTGGCCCCTGGTTCTGGACTCCCCCAACATCGGGAATTTGTTTCCTGCCTCTAGCATGTCCAAACCCATAATAATCTTATATTTCAATAACCCGTTGTTCAAGCGCTTTTGATTGCAACATGCGCCTTAATTTAGTTCAACAAAGAAACTGACAAGTTGCTAAAGAACTCATCCTTCTAAATTCCAGAGTATACAAGCCCAAACGCTCCATTCTATCAACATATGACAGTCCCGCCATCCCGGGAATTAACCTGGTGAACCTACGCTGCACTCCCTCAATAGAAAGAATGTCCTTCCTCAAATTGGGAGACCAAAACTGTACACAATACTCCAGGTGTGGTCTTCCTAGGGCCCTGTACAACTGCAGAAGGACCTCTTTGCTCCTATACTCGACTCCTCTTGTTATAAAGGCCAACATGCTATTTGCTTTCTTCACTGCCTGCTGCACCTGCATGCTTACTTTCATTGACTGATGAACAAGGACCCCCAGATCCCGTTGTACTTCCCCTTTTCCCAATTTGACTCCATTTAGATAATAATCTGCCTTCTTGTTTTTGCCTCCAAAGTTTATAACCTCACATTTATCCACATTAATCTGCATATGCCATGCATCTCCCCACTCCCCCAACCTGTCCAAGTCACCCTGCATCCTCATAACATCCTCTTCACAGTTCACACTGCCATCCAGTTTAGTGTCATCTGCAAATTTGCTAATGTTACTTTTAATCCTTTCATCAAAATCATTCACGTATATTGTAAATAGCTGTGGTCCCAGCACCGAGCCTTGCAGTACCCCACTAGTCACTGCCTGCCATTCTGAAAGGGACCCGTTAATCCGTACTCGTTGTTTCCTATCTGCCAACCATTTTTCTATCATGTCAGCACCCTATCCCAATACTATGTGCTCTAATTGTGCCCACTAATATCCTATGCGGGACCTTATCAAATGTTTTCTGAAAGTCCAGGTAAACTACATCTACTGGCTCTCCCTTGTCCATTTACATCCTCAAAAAAATCCAGAAGATTAGTCAAGCATGATTTCCCCTTCGTAAAACCATGCTGACTCAGACCAATCCTGCTACTGCTGTCCAAATGTGCCGCTATTTCATCTTTTATAATTGACTCCGGCATCTTCCCCACCACCGATATCAGGCTAACTGATCTATAATTCCATGTTTTCTCTCTCCCGCCTTTCTTAAAATGTGGGATCACATTAGCTACCCTCCAATCCACAGGAACTGATCCTGAATCTATAGAACATTGGAAAATGATCGCCAATGCGTCTACAATTTCTCGAGCCACTTCCTTAAGTATCCTGGGATGCAGACCATCAGACCCTGGGGATTTATCTGCCTTCAGTCCCATCAGTTTACCCAACCATTTCCTATCTAATGTAAATTTCCTTCATTTCCTCCGTCACCCTAGATCCTCAGGCCACTAGTACATCAGGGAGATTGTTTATGTCCTCCTTAGTGAAGACGGATCCAAAGTACCTGTTCAACTCGTCTGCCATTTTCTTGCTCCCCATAATAAATTCACCTTTTTCAATCTTCAAGGTCCAACTTCGGTCTTAACAATTTTTTTCCTCTTCACATATCTAAAGAAGCTTTTACAATCTTCCTTTATATTCTTGGCTAGCTTACCTCATCTTTTCTCTCCATATTGCCTTTTTAGTTATCTTCTATTGCTCATTAAAAGTTGCCCAATCCTCTGGCTTCTCGCTCATCTTTGCTTTGTTAGAATTCTTCTCCTTTATTTTTATACTGTCCCTGACTTCCCTTGTCAGTCACGGTCGCCTTTTACTCCCCTTGGAATTTTTCTTTGGAATGAACTGATCCTGCACCGTCTGTATTATTCCCAGAAATACCTGCCATAGGTAATTAAAATGGTAGATTAAAACAATGGCTCCTTTACCTCGAGTTCCCTTGTCAAATCTGGTTCATTACACAACATTAAATCCAGAATTTCCTTCTCCCTGGTAGGCTCCAGTACAAGCTTGTTTGTAAATGATCCACTACAACATACATAGTGAAACATAGGTCTTTATTCATTCACAAATACAGAGAATTTAAACTGCACAGCCGTGCTCACCAAGCTCAGCATGCCTTCTGCCAGCTGGCTGTCCTCGTTAGTGTAGTACCGTAATACCATGTAATGGGTGGCATTTATGTGTAGTGGAGATTATAAATGGCATGGATTAATAAGGGTTAATCTACATCCTTCCTGTTAAAAAAGCAAAGCAGTGGTTAGTGGAGTATATATTGTAAAACACCCGTATAAGGTGTGTGCATTTCTTATTTTACTTCCACATGCTTGTGAGCACATAAAACGAAGCGGGTCATGCACAGTTCAAGTATAGCCGGTGAACATTCCAATCAGTGGGTTTGGCTTGCAGACACGACCGACCCAAACCTGAAGGTATGTGCTCCTCTTAGCTGGTCGCGCCGGTTTTTTATTTTGGCTTTCATAGCAAAAGGTATCTAGCACCTTCAGAAATGAATGGCAGTGCCATGGAATTTTGAAAAATCCTGTTAGGTAATTTCTGTGGCCACCAGGATTTTCCATTGCTGCCCACCTACATCCCCATCCAACCTTGTCTCCAATGTCATCCGGAAACCTCTCCACAAAGTTGGACAGCAGCCCACCCCCAATGCTCTTAGATTCTCCCCTCATGCTGACAGCCTACTCTGATCTTGAATGCAAGAGTGAAAGTCTACTCCCGATGTCCAACGACTAAAGTTGAAAGGTGCTGATATATTATGTATTGGGTAGTAGGAGAGCATTAAGTTAAGATGGTTGTTAAGAATGGTGTTTTGCATCAGAAATACAATAGGTTGGATTTAGCAATGGAGCGGCATACATAGAAACATAGAAATTGGGTGCAGGAGTAGGCCATTCGGCCCTTCGAGCCTGCACCGCCATTCAATATGATCATGGCTGCTCATCCAACTCGGTATCCCATACCTGCCTTCTCTCCATACCCTTAGCCACAAGGGCCACATCTAACTCCCTCTTAAATATAGCCAATGAACTGGCCTCAACTACCCTCTGTAGCAGAGTTCCAGAGACTCACCACTCTGTGTGAAAAAAGTCTTTCTCGTCTCGGTCTTAAAGGATTTCCCCCTTATCCTTAAGCTGTGACCCCTTGTCCTGGACTTCCCCAACATCGGGAACAATCTTCCTGCATCTAGCCTGTCCAACCCCTTAAGAATCTTGTAAGTTTCTATAAGATCCCCTCTCAATCTCCTATATTCTAGAGAGTATAAACCGAGTCTATCCAGTCTTTCCTCATAAGACAGTCCTGACATCCCAGGAATCAGTCTGGTGAACCTTCTCTGCACTCCCTCTACGGCAATAATGTCCCTCCTCAGATTTGGAGACCAGAACTGTACGCAATACTCCAGGCGTGGTCTCACCAAGACCCTATACAACTGAAATAGAACCTCCCTGCTCCTATACTCAAATCCTTTTGCTATGAAAGCAAACATACCATTCGCTTTCTTCACTGCCTGCTGCACCTGCATGCCTACTTTCAATGACTGGTGTACCATGACACCCAAGGTCTCGCTGCATCTCACCCTTTTCCCTAATCGGCCAACCATTTAGATAATAGTCTGCTTTCCTGTTTTTGCCACCAAAGTGGATAACTTCACATTTATCCACATTATACTGCATCTGCCAAACATTTGCCACTCACCCAGCCTATCCAATGTCACCTTGCAGCCTCCTAGCATCCTCCTCACAGCTAACACTGCCCCCCAGCTTAGTGTTATCTGCAAACTTGGAGATATTTCCTTAAATTCCCTCATCCAGATCATTAATATATATTGTAAATAGCTGGGGTCCCAGCACTGAGCCTTGCGGTACCCCACTAGTCACTGCCTGCCATTGTGAAAAGGACCCATTTACTCCTACTCTTTGCTTCCTGTTTGCCAGCCAGTTCTCTATCCACATCAAAACTGAACCCCCAATGCCGTTTGCTTTAAGTTTGTCTTAAAAAGACAAACTTAAAGCAAACGGTCCCACAATCTCTTATGTGGGACCTCGTCGAAAGCCTTCTGCAAGTCCAGATCCACCACATCCACTGGTTCTCCCCTATCCACGCTACTCGTTACATCCTCGAAAAATTCTATAAGATTCGTCAGCCTTACCATTAGATAACAATCCTGCATACATTCCAAAAAATCCTCTTCCTCAGCACCCCTGCCAATTTGATTCACCCAATCTATATGTAGATTGAAGTCACCCATTATAACTGTTTTGCCTTTGTCGCACGAATTTCTAATTTCCTGTTTGATACCATCCCCAACTTCACTACTACTGTTAGGTGGCCTGTACACAACACCCACCAGAGTTTTCTGCCCCTTAGTGTTTCGCAGCTCTACCCATACCGATTCCACATCCTCTAAGCTAATGTCCTTCCTTTCCATTGCGTTAATCTCCTCTCTAACCAGCAACGCTACCCCACCTCCTTTTCCTTTCTCTCTATCCCTCCTGAATATTGAATATCCTTGGATGTTCAGCTCCCAGCCTTGGTCACCCTGGAGCCATGTCTCCGTAATCCCAACTATATCATAATCATTAATAGCTATCTGCACGTTTAACTCATCCACCTTATTATGAATACTCCTTGCATTGAGACACAAAACCTTCAGGCTTGTTTTTACAATGCATACAAATGGTTCTGGTTGTTCATTACATAATACATACCCCCAGAAACATTTTGCAATAAAATACAGTTACTTATAAATCAGAATTAATTAATATATGAAGAAATAGATTCCATTTTTACTCAAATTATTTTTTTAGACTCTGAGACACTGTTTGGCAATAATAACAAAAGAAACATTACTAATATTTACTTAACATGAATTGACACTAGGTTTTCTGGAAGTAAAACATAAAGTGCTGGTGTAACTCAGTGGGTCAGGCAGCATCTGTGGAATGACGTTTCACGTCAGGATCCTCTTCGGACAAATTGTAGGAGGGGGGAGAAAGCTGGAAAAGAGGCGGGGCGGGTCAAAGCCAGGCAAGTGATAGGTGGATACAGGTGTGTAGGTTTATCCACCTGTATACACCAATCAATTGTCATACGTTGTCCTGCTCTGTACACCTCTTTTCCAGCTTTTCCCTGCTCCTACAATCAGTCTGAAGAAGGGTCTTGACATGAATCGTCGCCTATTGATTCCTTCCACAGATGCTGCCTGACCCACTGAGTTACTCCTTTCCTTTGTGTTTACTTAACATTCTGGCATCTGCAGTTCCTTGTATCTCAACTTTTCTGGAAGTTCAGCAAGTTTCTATCACCTCAAAACTGCAAGTTCAGATCCTTCAAATGTTTCAGTGCTGAAATTCTTGGATATTATCATAACAAGGATCCTAGATCAGCAGGGGAAATTTGTGACAAACACTCATATTTCCACTGCAAACTGATTTGCTGTTTAATAGCTTTGAGCATTAATAGCTTCATCATTACTTAAACTGTTGAATTTAGGTTAATGTTTTTACTGAAAAAGCACTAACATTCAGTTACTGAGTGATTTAAACTGTAAAATTAGATTTTTTTTAATGTATTAATTTTAGTACCACTTATAAATCAAGCAATTATTGCCTGTCTCTAATTGTCTTCGAATTGAATGGCCTTTTGAAGGTCCTTTTAAGGGGCAATCACATTGGTGTCATAAATTACCTAATGATTTGTTTTTTAAGCTGGACCAGGTATGGAAGGCCGATTTCCTCTCCTGAAGGGTATTAAGGATAAGAAGGGTGTTCATGATAATAGTTTAATCTTTTGCATATTGTTCATTTGACATTTAAAATATATACACTTTTGTGGCCATTATTACTGATGGCATTTTTGTTTAGAAGTTCATAAGTTTTCAGAGCAGAATTAGACCATCTGGCTCAAAAAAATCTACTACCCCTTTCAATCATCATGACTGATCTATCTTTCCCTCTTAACCCCATTCTCCTGCCTTCTCCCCATAAGCCCTGACCGATTATCATATATTATTAATCGGAAATTAGGTTCACAGCTGCCATGGTGGTATTGAACTAATTTATCTTGATTGTTAGCCCAGGGCCCTGAATTACTAATCAGTAATTTAACCACTGTATAATAGTACTATGTTACAGTTGTAATGACAAAGAAACAGTGCTTGCCATTATCACACTGTGATACTGATTTAACATCTGTTGCATGCTTATAAATCAGAAAATACAGAAGTTCATGTCAGCTGTTTCCTGCTTCTATATAAGATACAATATTCTCCAGCCTAGTCCAGCATACTGGAAATGAATGATTTGTCAAAATCCAGCTACTTATGAAAATTACCCTGAAAAAAATGCAACATTTCTTGTATGAGGTGAAAATGAGTTTTCAATGAAAATGAAGCTGTAAATACAATTTCACAATTTCTTTGATCTTAAATATTAAGTAGATTGTAATATCTGAGATAATAATGAATTTTAAAATGGTAGTTTTGCTGTAGTTTGTTTATATTTCAGATGTGAGGTATTGTCACTTCATACTTAACATTCCATCAAATGTAAAAAATATTACCTTGTAACTGAACTGTTTACTTCCTCGCTGAGTATCAGTTAGATTTCATCATTCTTGGCTAGCTTAATGAGACGATTGTTGGTGGATATTTGGGGATCCACTTGAACTAATAACAGATATCAATAATGCTGGAAAAGGAACAAATATTAGAGATAATTATATATTTGTGGCAGCGTTGATTTTAGTACCAAGAGTAGTAGAGGATCTGACATTTATTTATTCTATAAAAGGCATTAATATTGACTGAAGAATTTGCACTGAAAATGTGTCAAACTTTAATGGTCCCATGGAAGAAAGTTACATTGAAAACAAATTAAAAAAATTACACCCATCTGGAGGTTTTATATTAGAGACTTTTAAAATTTGCAGTTCAATCATTAAACTATATCTGCAAAAACAAAACATTATTCGACTATCCTGCCATCGTCTGATATCATACCACTAACTGATCTGTCTTGATATTGTGGAAATACTAATTATTAGTCAAGAAGTCAGGCCAAGTCAATCACAATGTTGCATAGCACCCAAAACATGAGTCAAACAATTCTTACTTGCCACCAAAGAAGAGGTGGGGATATGAATGGACATATATGTGATGAATCTACCACAGCATCAGAAATGGTCAGTTTTAGGATTAAGTAAAAGATAAAATGCATACTAAAGTTTCAAAAGACTAATCAATTTAATTGTTGAAAAATAAATTAGTTTGGCAAAGAAAAACTAGATGCTGTGGATGAACGTAAAATAGTAAGAATTAAACGAGAACTCACCTGTTTTCGAAGTTGATCGTTATTTTTACGAGAGTTACGATGAGGGATTACGTGAAGAAGAGCCCGCCCACGCTGGTAACGGCATACTTCAAAGCAACGGCATGAAAAACACAGAACACCAAAGCCGGAGTAACATAGTAAGGCTCATAAAAAGACTTAGAACCACCATTTGATCATTTATTTTACGAGGGTGGGAGTGAGGGCACGTAATCCCTCATCGTAACTCCTCGTAAAATAACGATCAAACTTCGAACAGGTGAGTTCTCGTTTAATCTTACTATTTTACTTCGAGTCACGTGAGTGACTACGTGAAAGCGTTTTAAAGCTTTCTGTGTTTTTTATGTCGTAGAATTAATCCGTACGACAGTCCGGCTAAGTAAACACATACATGAGAAAGCACACAAATGTTAGAATCTTTTCACAATTAAGTTTTTTAATGGCTGAAAGACCATATAATACCCTCCTTATATTTGAGGGAAAAATGATTACAAGTGACAAAAGATATCAGTGACTACACAGCTAATTATAGCAATTAAATAGCAAACAAAGCAGGTGATTATAGTGCTCCCAACACCGCGTGTCCAAAGCTTGTCATAGTGTGAACAGGTTTGTTGTAGAACTTTGAAAAAGTTTTTCTTCTTTTACTCCACCCTGCGATTTTTAAAAAATATGCTCGAGAGGTACGTCACCGCCCCTTCGCCGCGACGTAGCTGCCGCCCTGGTGGAGTGAGATTTGAAGACATCAGTGTCTACTCCCGCTAAAACCAACACCTGTTTCAAACCATTTTGAGATAGTTTGAACTGAAGCTTTTTGTGTTGGCTTTTTGGTGCGTAAGCAGCATGTCTTTTTCGTTTCCTCGAAAAGTGTCCGTCACTTATAATACATTGGTTCAAATGTCTAAACCACACACAAAGCAAGCTCAATATGAAAAGCTTGAAAAGTTACCTTTGTTCCAGATCTCCCTGGTCTACTTTGTTTGATCAGATCGTAAACATAGAATACAACGTTATCTGTAGTCACATGCATACAGTCTAAACGCAACATTTGTAAAGTTTGCACTCTTTGGGCTGAGACCAGTGACATTAACATGACCAATTTCAATGTTAAACCTATTCAATGACAACCCTTTAATTGGCGTCCATTCTCTAAATAGAGCAAGTACTATGCACACATCCCAAATCTCTGTATATCTAGGTTTTGGCGGATTCATGTGAAAAATTCCTTTCATGAATCGTGATATTAATGGATGCGACCCAATTGATTTTCTCACCCAGTCATAAGTCCTAAATAGGACGACAAGGCACTGCGTGCAGTGTTAATGGCACTGTAACTTAAATGTTGGCCAAAGCGCAAATTTGGCAAGGAATTCCAAAACATGATAACATTCACATAATCATCAGAAATATTTTTGACCTGTGTGCAAAATTCTTCCCATTTCTTAATATGTGTCATATATTGTTTCTGTGTGCTATCTCGCCATGATGCGCCAATAACTGTCAAGTTTGTCCGACAATCCCCAGTTCCTGTAGTGGTCTGGTCAAAACCTGCAGATTAACAAATTCATATATGCATATAATGGGGGTAATCTTCATTTGGTTACTGGATTAGTCAAGATATCACTACAGTTAAGAATCTGCATATACGGTTTTTTAATCATATTCAGCATAACTGGAACCAAGGATGAGTTGGCCAATTGGCACTACCAACAATCCGGAAGCTGAATCTTGCTCTATTTTCTTCAAGCATCTCTGGATCAGAGCAAATGGTGGAAAAGCATAAAAGAACATTTTTCCCCCAGTGTAATAAAAATGCATCTACTGCAACTGCGTCCGGATCGTGTTCCCAAGACACATAATGAGGCAAATGATGAATTAAGCCTGGATGCAAACAAATCAATTTCTGGAAACCCAAATCGTCTAACAATATTCTTAATATTGCTGGCTTAAACATCCATTCCGTATTATCTTTAAAATCCCGGACCTTTCATCTGCTATCCACATTGTCTTTACCTGGAGTATAGCTTACTGCAATCCATATCTGCCGACCAATACTCCATTGCCATATCTCATTGACCAGAAACAATCACATGATACTGATCCACTCTCCCCATGTGATTAATGTAAACCACAGCTTGTTTTATTGTGTAATTGTATTTAACACATGCCAGACCTTGTTTAGCACAACAATATGCTTTAAAGCCCATAAAAGGCCCCCAATAACTCCAAATAGTTAATACCATACTCTTGGAGAAACACTTGTTTTCTTCAGTTTTCCATCTACCTCCACAACTGGAGATAAATCTGTGGACCCCCCATCCGAGGCACTAGCATCTGTATGTAAAACCATTTCAAAGCTTGTTAATCATAATATTTATTAGCAGCTTGTGGACATTTTCCTTTTTTTAACCCACCATTGTAAATTCCAATACAGCTTCTTTTGTTAATTACATAGGCCTGTCAAATGGCCTGCCTTCTCTTTGAGAGCTTGTATCTTGTACCTTCGAAGATATCAATAAATGTAATGAACCAAATTCTACTGCAGGAAATGCTGCTAGCAGTTCACCAATGGTTGTCACCATTTCTCGGATGGAAGGATAAGGTTTTGAATGAGATAATGAACAAGTCACCAAAATATCATCGACTTTATCTGTTGGTAAGTAAGGTGAATTAACCATTGTCACTGAGTTAATTACAAACCCAAAAGTAAATTGTTTGTGCTGGCTGCAGCTGGACTTAATTAGATGAATTAAGAACCTTAGCTTACCACAAAGCTTTAGAACTGAAAACTGAGTCCTCAGCTGACTCCTGATAATCACTAATTGACCAGAATGTCACTGAATAAGCCATAAGATGTGCATTTTGTGCTCTAATTGGCTAAAAACTGGTTTCAACAGTTTCGTAAGAGTAAAAAGCTGAACTTCAGTTCCATTTGGCAAAGCTTAACTGCCATAATTGTCACAACCAATTTAAATTTAAGTATCACCGAAACCTGATACATAGGTACAGAATAATAGGCGTCTTTTCATCAATCTTAGCCATATAACAACCTGCTGAATTAAATATTTTGCAGTATTCCATGACTCCAATTTGAACATGTTTGTATTCTACAAAACTTATTTAGACCTGTAAGGTCCAGAATACTTCTGCAACCATCATCTGTAATGCTTCTAACATTAAAGACAAATTAATGCTCGTGTTCAAAAATCTTTTCCATTAACCTCTTTTCCAGATAATTAGGCAAATTTGAACATAAATCTCTGCTCGATTTTCAATTGCAGAAAACACGAAAACATAAGCAGGTTTATTCTGTAACAGGAGGATTAACTCTTTTTTTTAAAAGTAATAGTAGTTAATGAAACTGCTCGTAATATACTGATCAAAAAATAACAGCCAGTCTTAATAAACGAGTTTTGTAATCTCCCTCTAACTGAGAGATTAATCGCAGTTTCTTTAAGCAGAGAACAAGTCTTTAATTCCTCTGCATATGAGCGTGGTGGTCTCCTTATCCCCTGAATTCGGGTAAGTTTTTGGTTGTGCAATACAATAAAACTTCCTTGACATATTCCTGCCTCTATTTCCAATATCAAATCCCCTTCTGGGCGAAAATACCTTTTCGTCTAAAGACGAAGGTTTCATGCAGCTAAAATATTTAGCTTTTCATCCAATTTCAATAAGTTAGGCAGATTACTCCAAACAGATAACCAAGAGCTTAAACACACTTGCTCGACACAGGTATGCACCTTGGGTGAAAAATGGGCCAAATAGCCATTTATATTATATAAAATTTCATAGAAAGAATTGCACAATAGCGTCTTTATTTTATGTTTTCCTTTCATCTGCCAAAAGCCATAATAGCAGCAGAATAATTTGTGAGGATTTTTAAACCTCACTATTTGACGCTCTCATATTTGGAGTCATGGATGCCCATATTAACGGATAAACCGTAGCTCTTCCAATGAGGCACAATTTCCTGTGCTGTGCAATTTTAATATTTCAATCATCACAAATCATGAAGTTGGTGAGATACCATATATAAATGTTGGCAGCTAGGATTTTCTTCCATAGCCTCACCACTTCCTTCATATATAGCAAAACCTTTTGCTATTCCAGGCATTTTTGGCCTCTTTCATATTTTTTCATTTTACTTTTTATTTTTATTTTGTGGTGTGCTTTCAAAATGCAAATCACCATCAACAGGGTCTGCCTTCTGCAGCCCTAAATCTTGGGAATTTCATCCCATGAGACTTATTTCGGCCCAAATCCTGGGTCCTCGGAGTTCCAACTATCCAATTAGGCCCATGGCCATATTCAGAATAATTAAACCCCTCAGGGCTAATCTTAGAACCTTCAGGTACTTTGACCCTAGTCTCATAATTATTTGGGAGAACTTTCTCCATATGCTCCATAATCAGTTCCACATAGTTTACTTATCTGGAGGACTTTTCAATGTCAGAGTCATCAGAACCACGGGCCTCTCAGATTTTTTATTTTATTTATTTTTCCATTTTTCATATTCGGGACATTTTCTCTCCGTGGTTATCATTTTGTAAACTAATTCGCTAACGGTATATCTGCGGCCACCGGTAATCGGAACCGGCTCGCACTAGCTTTCCCGTATATTTTTTTTCACACCCCAGGAAGCATTTTAACCCGCGAATATAAGTTTACTTCATCATCTGTGCTTATCCAGCACTAATATGACTCTGACCTGATTTAATATATTTCCTATACTACTGGACCTACCCAGCGCCCGCTAAAGAAATCCCAACTTTCAACTGTCTTACCTGCGGCCGTTCCGACCGCTGCGAGGAGCTGCTCCTTACTGCAGCTCCACCTTCTGCCGTCCGCGTCGACGTCATGCCCGTTACCATGTAGGCGGGCTCTTCTTCACGTAGTCACTCACGTGACTCCGAAGTAAATGAGAGGAACAGTTTCAGAACAAGGGAGTTTGTTAATTTAAGATAGAAATGGGAGATATTTATCTCTGAAAGGGAAGTGAATCCTTGGAATTCTGTATCAAAGAGAACTGTTATGAATAAATCTTTAGAAGGAAAGGAAGGTGTAGTTTTGTTTCAGAGGGGAATCAGTAGTTATTTGGGAGACAGGAAGGGGAGGCTGACCAAGATCAGATCAGACATGGTCTTGTTTAACTCAAAAGGCCATATTACAAAAAGACACAAAGTTCTGGAGTAACTCAGTGGGTCAGGCAGTATCTCTGGAAAACATGGATAGGTGATGTTTTGGGTCGGGATTCTTCTTCAGATTGATTGGGTGGGGGGGATATGGGGAAGAGAGAAAGCGATGTGAGAGGGCAGGACAGAGCCTGGCCCAGTGATAGGTGGATAAAGGTGGGTGGGGGGATTGATAGGAAGGTGATTGGATAAAGTTCAAAGATAAAAGACAGAGGAAGGAATATAGGTGGAAAGGGAGATATTCAGATAATTCAGGAGGCAAAACAGTGCGCATACATCAATGGCACCGAAGTAGAGATGGTGGAAAGCTTTAAGTTCTTAGGAATATATATCACCAGCAATTTTGTCCTAGACAGCCACATCAAAGCAATGCCAAGAAAACATACCAACCCTCCTCTACTTCCTAGAAGCTTAGGAGGTTCAGCATGGCTCCAACAACCCTCACAATTTCAACAATTGCATCCTATAAACATGTTATACATCATAGTATGTCGTTTTTGTGAACAAGCACCATGACCTGCGATACTGCAAGTAGTGGACTAGCCCAATTAGGGAAAACAAACGTCTCCCTTTATGGGCTCCATCTACACAGCTTCGTTGTCCTTCATCCCTACCACCCTGGTCCCACCTGGACGTCTTGCATTCTCTCCCCTTCCCACCTAGTCCTTCCTTCATCTACACTTCACCACTGCCTCATCAAGGGCCACAGCATAATCAAGAGGACCACCTCACCCAGGTTCAACTTCTTCTCCATTTCACATCATTAAAAAAGTACAGAAGTTTTGAAATGCATACCTCCAGATTCAGAACATTGCTTCCCAGCTGTTTTATCATCAGCCAACCAAACAGTCCATCACTACTAGGAGCCTGACCTCCCATCTAACCTCATTGCGACCTTCAAAATATTTTTAATAGGACTTTCGGACTTTACCTGCAGTCCAGATAAAGGACTGTAATCTTTATCCTGTATCTGTAACACTGTGGAACGTCTTGACTGTAATCATATCTTTCACTGACTTATAGCTCGCAACAAAAAAGCTTTCACTGTGCCTTCGATACACGTTACAATAACACACTGAGGCAGCTAAACCTACACTAAACAATATAACCATTGAATGAAATTGTTTCGAATTAGTAAAAACATAGATAAGATGTTTTCTAGAATCAGCTGGGAAATTATTGAACAGAGCATAGATCTAAGAGATTTTTAGTGGCATATAATGAAATTGAAGAACTAAGCAAATGTTACAAGCGTGTGGAAATAGCCATCCTATTGATAGAGTCTGATCTATATGAATTAATTTATTTCCAATCACAACCACAGATTGTCGCCCATACAAGTCAACTTCTGATCAATTTCAGTAAATCTCCTTTCTTAGATCAAAGCGTTATAGAGCAAAGTTTGCCAGTAAAAAAATAAAGATAACTAGACACGTAGCATCCTGTGATAATGCGCAGTGTCGTTGAGGGCTGTGTCAACCATGGCGTGGTGGGAGCGGCTGCAGCTTGAGCACGCCTATTGAGGCAGCTGTCAAACGTGTTAATACGCACACTGTGTCAGATGTGCTGAAAAACAATAGTCCCCAACAATTCCAAAATGACACCAGCCCATTTATGACCCCTCCTCCCCCTACTACCCTAGAACACACGCAGACAATTATTCCCGGGATGGTGGACTTGACAAATGCTAGAGAATGGAGCACTGGGTCTTGACACTCCTGGAGTATAGGAAGAAGATAGGAGATCACATTGAAACAAATATGAATGTTAAGGGCTTGGACACCTAAGGCGAAACATGTTCCCGATGTTGGCGGGTCCAGAACCAGGGCCACAGTTTAAAATAATGAGTAAGCCATTTAGAACGGAGACGATGATACACTTTTTCTCACAGAGAGTGGTGAGTCTGTGAATTCACTGCTCAGAGGGCAGTGGTGTGGCGGGTTCTCTGATGTTTTCAAGAGAGAGCTAGATAGGGCTCTAAAAAATAGCAAGTGGAGGAAAGGGGGAAAAGCCAGGAACGGGGTACTAATTGGGGATGACTAGCCATGATCACATTGAAATGTGGTGCTGGCTCGAAGGGCCAAAGGCCTACTCCTGCACCTATTGTCCCTATTTACCTAGACACACCGACTCACGTAGACACATATTGCACTAAAGGGGCCTGTCCACTTGGAGTCCGTTTGCGCTTCTAATCATTTACGCTTCACGATGCGCGCATTACGCGTGCATGGAGCGTGTGTGAGAATTAGAGTATATGGCGTGGGCATTACACGCGGTAGTGCACGTTGAGCTGTCCCAGGATTTTTGGGATTCTCAAAATCCACGCTCACTCACCTGCGTGACGCTCACAAATGACACCCAAGAGCGGTACAGCCCTTTAACATACAGTTTCACCACACCATAACATTTATTCACTCATAGTTTAAATAATTAGCACTGTAACAATAAAAACCCACAATTATAACAGGCATTATATAATCATTCTGAGCATTTCTCACTAGCGTGGAAGGCAAGAAAGTGCAGATCAATCTTCCTCCGTTTAGTCGGGCCTTGAACCCCTCCGCAGTCGCTGCTAAGGACGTCATCTATGTACATCATACCAAATGATGTGGGTATGGTTAATATGGTCAGAGTGAAATGGGATGGAAGTATAACAGTTAGTCTAAACATGGAGATAAACTAGAGCACAATAACATCGCTGGAGTACACCTCGCAAGGCGCAGGCACGCACAACACACACAAGAGCAACAAAATTTCCGGAGACAGAAGGAAATGGGTGAACACATATCAATAATCAGCAAGTTTCATAAAGATTCAAAGTATGCAGATTTGAAAATTAATCAGTTGTGACTGTCCCCTGATAGGAACAATTACAAATTCCGTTAGCTTTGGTACGAAGGCTGAGGTGTCACAGAACAAAACAACAGACAGAGAAGAAGACACGAAGAAACGCAATATGACTACAGAAACAAAATAAAATCAGTGGTGTCAACCTAAATCGCACCAAAGATCTAACTATCACACCCCACAACCCCGAATAAATAAAACAGATCAAAGAGCCCAAATTCCACACGATAATGGTTTAATCATGTACAAGACGGGAGAGGTTTTGAGGCAGCACTGTGATAAAATCCCCACTTCGATTGAAGGAAGGTCAGAAGATGCCCAGAAAGATGGAACTGGGTAATTGGTTTACTACTTTATGTAACTTTTATAATCTCCCTGGACTCACACACCAGGCCCAATCAAGATGCTGAAAACAAAAAGCCAGCCAGCCGATGCACGAAGATCCCTATACAACACCGTCCAGCATGCTCTCAAGAAACCGATAGAACTAGTGCCAAATCAGCAAGCGATCGCACCCGCGCCATCCTCTCCCCGTCCACCAAGCACCACCCCTCCCCAACCACGTCTCCGTCTTACCCCGTCCACAACCCTCCCTTAGGACAGTCAGCAGGTCGCAGAATGCAGAGCCTATCAAACTTGAACTAATTGCAATGCCGTGTCTCCGGCACACACAGCGCAAAGATCTTCAGGAGATGTGCACGCGCCCAGGAAATTTGAAGCTCAATTCGACACCTTTCAAAACCCAGTTGAATATAAATGGGACAGGGGATCCCCCAAACTCGTGACTACCTCCTGACCTTCACCCCAAGCAAGTCACAACATCTAGCAGTTCCGTTGGATTTTGCTGGTGTCTGATGGCCATGTTAATTGTTCAAGGCACAACAAATATGGACAGTTGCCTCAATCTCTCTTACTCCACTCGATAAAATAACTCTGAGGTCATATCCCGATCAAGACTGATACGCCACCACAACAAGTGGCTGAGTCTATAGCAAAACTTGATGACTGGAGTCGCACTAAGACCGGACTTACGCAAGCCGCCACCCCACCCCCACCCCCCCCCCCCAACGTAGATGATCCAAACACACGATAATGGCTCCAAGTTTCCGATTCCGACCTCTTACGAGACCGCGGCTTAACTCTCTGTCTTTAAGTACATAGCGCCCGCGTCGAACAGGTCAACTTTTCTTCTCGGTAATGTACAGCGGGCCGCACGAGAATTAGATGATTAGAGTCAAGAAAGACTTCTGTTGAGAACCTTCAACAAGCTGGGCATTAGTGGAACAAACTTTTAAATTCATATGTTCCATATAGACAAGCGTTCAAGTGCCTTAACTTCAGCCACCAGACTAATTTTTCACCTGAATTATAGCAGAAGATGAAATTACAATTAAATTAAAGTCCCAACAGATTTAAATATTCATAAATTCAGACTGAGATCTTTACACTGATCAGTTCCAGTTGATTCACGAGCTGTTTCTAATTGGTTTTCACGACTTGGATTTGGCGAACCCTGCCTAGCTAGCCTGAAACATTGAGGCAAGCTTCGTGATATGAGTCGGACGCACAATTGACCAATGTCTAACGGCTTTGATTCGACAATTACTACTCAGAAAAATTGAGGTTTTTCTCCATATAAGAAAAATAGTGCAGGATTTATTCTTGAACGAGTTTCAGGTATGAATTTCTATATATTTTTACAGATATGTTAAAAATACAGGTAGATATGTTGATTTGGGTCACTAAATGAAAACAAAAAAGGCACCTCGTTTACAGCATATGTGCCTTGTCACATGTGAGAATAAGGTATCCATTCCATTCCCACTCTCCAAACCATCCCCCCCCTCAACATTCTTCAATATCCCACCCTTCAGAGAAGGAATTTGCTTAAGGGACAAAGTCACCCCCCCCCCCCAAGTTATTCCCCCCCTGAGAACATGCAGTCCCCCCTTCATACAGCAGAGATTTTTGTGTGGCTCAGGACCGTTCTAACCAAATATAGCTCCTTTAGTAACTTTGGTTCTAACCTGGGTGAGGTTAGGTGATGAATGAGCTCCAATACGAAATAGAATTTTTGGGGGTCTGGAAGGTTTTACACGAATATGGAGAAAAAGATTTGGTCATTGATCTGAGGAAACCATGGAGTGAACAGACACTAGCTGCTGTAGAGATGGCCACTGCTTCAGGTTTCCCAGCATCGCATTTTACAGCAACCTACTACTTGATTCTCTTCACAACAATTCAGTAATCTAGAAGAGCATACAGCGATTTACTTCTTAGGTGTCCTGAGAAGATATGCATGTTCACAAGAATTATTTTGAAACGTCCACTAGATTGTAGATATGAAAATATAGGCCAGGCTGCAAAATGCATTACTCTTACTGTGTGGACCTGCAGAGAATGGTAGAACACACCTGTCTATCACACTACCGTCCATGAGTCCTCATTCAACTTCATGGTAAGTTGCATCAGGATGGACTGGATGAATTGTCAAGGATGCCTCAGATTGACGTCCCCTACCCAAAACTCTCATCTGTCCATTCCCTCACGCATACTGCTGATCTGGCTTTTTCTTTTTTGCTCCAGATAACCACCATCTGCAGTCTCTTGCATCTCCGCTTAGAAAACCACTTCCTTCAACACGGTATACAACTCTCCTGAACAACCACCTTCTGGAGTTGCTGCCAGGTTCTCTCATCTTAACAGTTACCCCATTCTGTTACAGCCCCATTATATAATTTTTGCACTGCAACCTTGCTCCATTCTGTTGTTTTTGCACTCGTTGTATATATATTATGGCGTACATAGACTACTAATTTTTAATCTGAGTGCCCCAATCAACTCACGAATCTTCATTTGATCATCGAAGGTCTCGACCTAAACGTCGCCCATTACCTTTCTCACCAATCACACGAAGAGCTCGCCATGTCCTGCCTGAGTTACTCCAGCATTTTGTTGGTCTAACGAATGGGAATTTCATTGGCAGGCTGTTTGTATATGACACGAATAGACTTACGATCTGAATACTGGGGAACACAAAAAAATGTATTTTTTCCGTGAGCATCGCTTGATAAAGAGAATGTAGGGTAGCAGTGTGGTACAAGGGGCATTTATCAGAAAGATCATCAAGTGAGTCGAGAAGCAATGATTTAGGCCATTCGGCCATCAAACTACTCTCATCCATTCGATCATGGCTGATCTAGCTCTGGGTAGTTACCAAACTTACCTTAGGCGTGCTGCAGTTCTGTCACTGGCCTGTGCGCACATATGGCCAGCACTCTTTAAGGGGGGCGGGGGGGGGGGGGGTGGGGTTAAAATGGCGGTTTTTCCCCTGGCCATGCCGGAGCTTCTTTGTACGAAGTGCGATCTATTTCTGGAGAATCATCCGACTGCGGTAAGTTAATTTTTTTAAATAAAAAGCCCGACTATTTCATCCGCCGCAGTAAAATAAAAATTAGCTCCTAATGCAGAGAACGCCGCCAAAGGGACGATTTTACGTAGGTGACAGTAAAGGTGACAGCTGTTTTATTTTTACATATTAAAGCCTGCTTTTTTAAATGCCCAACATAATGCAAAAATTCATGTTTGCGAAACGGTATTTAGTCCCTTAAAGAACCGGCAGAATTTTTCCTGCAGATATGGTGTTCAATTCACCGCAACCGCAACGTTCTGGGGGGGGGGGGGGGGGGGGGGGGGGCCATCGCGTTCCAAAAATCCCGCTCGCAAAGCGTTTAAAATTCCATTCATTTAGGCATTAAACGCAGCATTCCTTCAATTTTGCCTATAAATGACAATTAGATTTAAAAATCAAGGTATAGATTGTGAATTATTGTGTGAATGACTCTAATTGACATAGAGAGATAGCTTTAAAATTTTTTTAAAAGAATTATTAGATCAGTAATTGAATTTTGTAATTAGCTACAATGGGTAACTAACTAATTATATGCTTAAATTTCAGTTCCTTACAAGTAAGATTGTTTCATATTTGTATTCAGAATATTTCAATCTGTAATAATTGAAAATGTCCTTTCAGTCTCTACTCTCTTTTAATTTTAAGAAAGTTAGGGCTTTTGACCGTGTCCTTCGATCACAACTTTTGTGTGCAGTCGCGCGTAGAAGAAAAGCAATTAGGAAATCTCAAGTTGCTTAATGGTTCCGAGTATAGAAAGAGCCATACACTTCTTTATACTGAAGATATGAGAAAGCTGAATTCAGTTGTTGGCAAATTAAACTTCTTTTTTTTGACTTAGATCTCTTGATGAATTCAATTGCAGACTTGAATGTTTTTAAATCTCAAAAATGTTGTAACATTACAACTACTCTCTTGCTCCAAACCCTTTTCTCCTGCCATCTTCCCATTACCTCGGTACTACCACCAATAAATGGTTATGATCTAGTCTGCCGCAAATACCTAAAACAGTATAAGCTTGCGAGCAGTGCACACCTTGCCCTTGCGGGTATGTGCAAAGCTCCTCTATATCTTTGGGTATTGGATGGTTGGAAGCAAAGATCATAGAGCGGAGCCTCCCTCTGTGATCTTTAGATGGAAGAGTGCAAGCCCAGTGTGATTGTGACCAAAGAATCTATACAGCTTTGATTGAGACTGACAGTACGCGGCGCCGACACTCCCGCCCTGTGTGCTTGTTTGGTACCCGTCGCGCCGCTGACGTCAGTTTTGTTGTTGGTCTCTGGCTCCACGACATGGCGGCTCGCTGGAGCAGCGAGAACGTGGTGGTGGAGGTTCGGGACTCGCAGGTAACTCCACATGAAGCAGCCGCGGCCTTCTCGGGGCTCCGGGGTGGCGGTTAGTGAAGCGCTGTGGTTGGTCGTCTGTGGAGTCTCCGTTCGCCCGGAGAGTCCGAAGGGCAGGTTTGACCAAAGAACCTATGGTTTTGACTGCAGACTGGGCCAGTCGCTAAAGCGTGTCACGCATGCGCGGGCACCGGTGCCCGCCCTCCTTTCCTTAACTGGACAATCATTCACATCTTGGCAAGATCGATTTAATTTAATTTCTGTAAACATTGCAGATTTCCACATCTGCTTTGTTTTTATTATTTAACCCGACTTGATGGAATGAAACTGGTATTCAGCTTGGCCCTGACACGTGAACGCTGTTGCTTTAGGATGCTCAATCTCCTTCCAGCAAATATTAACCGCAAGTTGGAGGAACAGCACCTCATATTCCGCTTGGGGAGTCTGCATCCTCTGGGCTTGAACATTGAATTTTCTCAATTCTGTTAACCCTTGCTGTCTCCTCCCCTTCCCACCTCTCCCTCAGCCCTCGGGCCCTGGCATTCCCTCTATCTCTATCTCCCTCCCCCACCCTAGTCGCATTAGCTTCTCATTTTCACACCACAAACAGCTTACAATGGCTTTTTTTTTA
This sequence comes from Okamejei kenojei, assembly GCA_035221665.1. Lineage (NCBI taxonomy): Eukaryota > Metazoa > Chordata > Chondrichthyes > Rajiformes > Rajidae > Okamejei > Okamejei kenojei. The sequence continues at coordinate 18,818,450 of CM069147.1, forward strand.
AAGAAGGAACTGCAGATGCTGGAGAATCGAGGGTACACAAAAAGCTGGAGAAACTCAGCGGGTGCAGCAGCATCTAAGGAGCGAAGGAGATAGGCGACGTTTCGGGTCGAGACCCTTCTTCAGACAATGGCTTGTTCCCTTTATCATCGATACTTTTTTGCATATCTTTCATTCATTGTTCTTTATCTCTCCACATCACTGTCTATATCTCTCGTTTCCCTCATCCCTGACCAGTCTGAAGAAGGGTCTCGACGCGAAACGTCACCTATCTCCTTTGCTCCTTAGATGCTGCTGCACCCGCTGAGTTTCTCCAGCTTTTTGTGTAGCCCGCAAGTTTATTGTCTCTCGGTTACTGGCTCGGACCAGAGGTTCTGACCAGTGTTTTTTTTTTTATTTTTTTTTTTTTTTTTTTTTGTTAAAGAAGGAACTGCAGATGCTAGAGAATCGAGGCAATGTTCGTGCAGACTTATCTAAAGTAAAGCAAAGAAAATAAGTTATTTTTTTAAACAGTAGAACTTTTTTTTGCAGAATTATTATTGCAAACTGAAAGAGTGCGACAATAAACTTGCCCTGGCTTCGTGACGGGCATTCTTTAAAACATGAGTATAGAGGGCATTGGTGGTTTACATTTTAATCACATTTACACATATTTGCTTGTGTTTTACTAGCAGCAAAATCGGCAACGGTTTAGAAATATAGTTCATAATGATGTGGAGTGCTCCAAACAATCCACGTGCACTTAAAGTGCAGCGTCTGATGTATAAAGTTATAATTGGATTAAGATACTGAACGTATGTAAACAGCATAGTTAACCACCCATAAGCACTTTACAAGAAATTAAATATCCCTGTAGTCGCTATTGTAGTGGACGAATTGGTAACCACGATAAGTGAATTTTAAGTGAATCTAGAGAGTAAGTGATTATTTTTGCGGAATTTCGGCAGTCTTTTGGCTCCCTCTTCAAAACATGTTACTAGTAACTTCTCCAGCTGAACTTTATTTATATGTGAGCCGTAAAGATATTATCTAATAATAGGAATTCAGAGGTTAGCATCATAACCGAGTATCATTTTATCTTACTCAATATCTGTGCAGTTCATTCTCGGACTAATCTTTTACCCCCAGGCCAGGGGATTTCTGTATTAAAAGATACGGCAGAGCTGAACAATTTTTAGAGAGAGAGAGCGTAGGCAACATAAGTAGTTCCACCTGCTACCTATCATAAGTGAGGAGTGGGATGACCATTCCAGATCTTTGAGCCTGTTCCATTATTCAATTAGACCATGGTGGATCTAACTTGCATGCCCTGTGATCCTAAATTATCCATTGGACGGCCATCCAGCATTTAGAGTTGCAGACATCAGCCCAACTCATCCAATCCGATCAAGATGCCTCATCTAAACAAGTCCCATTTGCCTGTTTTTGGCTCATCCCTCTAAACCTTTACTATCCACCTCTCCAAATGACTTTTAAATGTTATTGTATCTGCCTCAACTATTTCCTCTAGCAGGTTTTTCCATATACCCACCACCCTTTATGTGGAAAAGTTGCCTCTCGGGTTCCTATTAAATCTTTCCGCTTTCACCTTAGACCTATGTTCTCTCGTTCTTGATTCTCCTACCTAGGGAAAATAATCTACGTTCACCCTTTTTAGTCCCCTCATGATTTAACGCACCCCTAGAAAATCACACCTCTGCATCCTATGCTTCAAGGAATAAAATCTTATCTGATGAAACCTGGGAAGATTTATCTACCTTCAAAAAATAACAAGTTTGGAGTAACTCAGCGGTTCAGGTGGCATCTCTGGAGAACGTGGTAATGTGATATTTTGGTTTGATACCCTTCTTCGACCTTTGTCGACCTTCTTCGACCACCATGTGTCGTAAGACGACCAGCATTTCTTCGACTATATTATGGTCTGTCCTCAAAACATCGCCATTAACTTTCCCAAGTTCCGTTGTCTTCATGTCTGTCTTTCTCTGTGTGGTAAAAATAGAGGAGAAATCTTAATTGAAGACCTTGAACATATCCTGTGGTCCACACATGGATGACCACTGTGGATTCTGATTTACCCTGTCCTCTCACATAATATTCAGGCCAACTTCCTAAGAATCTTGTATGTTTTAATAAGATTATCTCTCCTCCTTCTGAACTCTCCCATGGGTACAGACCCAACTAGTTCAATCTTCCCTCATAAGACAATCTGATGATCATCGCATTGCTATATATGGGACATTAGTATGCATAAAGTGTCCCTTTTCCAATGTCCAAGAGCTATTGTAATTCAAAGATATATTTTTAAAAAATGGTAATTCCCAGCATGTCAGGCAGCAACTGTATATATATAGAGAGAATGAGAGGGGCAGAATTAATATTTCAGATTGGTGGCTTTTCATGAGAAGATGTTCTGACCAGTTGATTATTATCAACATTTATTATTCTAATGCAGATGCTGGAAATGCAAAATATGCATTTGCAGTTTGCAAATGCTTTGGCATGTCTTAAAGCTGTGAAAAGGTCCAAATAAATGCAAGTTTCGTGTTGAAATTAGCTGGCCAGGTAGTTTGTAGGTTGGGATTGTGCAGAGCAATAGACAATAACGTTGAATTAATCTTGAAAATGGATGCTTTATATGTGTGGTACATCAGGTTCTTGTTTGTTGCACATCTGTTCAAAATTATTATTTATTTTTTTGTACTTCAGGCAACTGCAATGTCTGTGAACTGCCACGGTCAACTTGCGGTGCTCTCAGGGTAAGCAGACCTCCAGGAATGGGTAGAAATTGAATGTAAACAGCTTTATGGGTTCCATTTTCCTTTTCCTCCTTTTATACCTGTATTCATCTTTCTCTTGTTATGCATGCCTATTATCATCCCCCCTGATTCTCCACCCATTAGGGGGAATTTACACTCGTAGATTAACCGAACAGCCGACACATTGTTGGCGGAATGTCCTGGGGACATTTGAGTGATCATGTGGAGAATGTACCAACTTCAAGATAGACACAAAATGCTGGAGTAACTCAGCGGTACAGGCAGCTTATCTGGAGAAAAGTAATGAGTGACGTTTCGGGTCGAGACCCTTCTTCAGACTCAATCTCAACCTGAAATGTCAGCAATTCTTTCTCTCCAGAGATACTGCCTGTCCCACTGAGTTACTCCAGCATTTTGTGTCTATCTTTGGTTTAAACCAGCATCTGCAGTTCGTTCATACACATGTACTAACTCCGTACAGGCAGCACAGGAGGTCAGAACTGAAATCGCCGCTTGATTGCGATTAAATCTTCGTGGTCAAAATGTGCTGAACTTTAGCGGTTGTGTGGCCGGGACTTGTGCTAAACTGGAACTTCCAGGTGGGCAATCCACAGCAGTAGCAACCATTACAACTCAGAAGCAACCACAAGGAACGGTGTGGGGTTTTACTTTTTGCTTCTTGCTGTTGGGAATTACTTGACATCTGGTGAGCTTTATAATATGGGATAACTCAGCTATGTTTGAGAAAGCCAAAACCGCAATTCCACAAGAACAGGATATGGCTCATTGCTCATTATGGCTCAATGTTAACTCTTGCCAGCCAAAGTTTTCCTCCAGAGTGTGAGTGTATATATATGTATTCTCATTTAAACTGCCTTTGCACAGTTATGTTTCCTAGAATACGTGATCGGTTTCTATTATAATAATGGGTGAGAGGATAGGGATGGCTGCTGGTGGTGTGCATGAGGTTGCCATTTGTGGATATATTGGTTCATCAGTGGGAATGTTTATTTCTTCACAGGCGCCGCTTCTTATATGTTATAAATTTAGATGCTCCTTCAGAAGTACCAAAAAAGATTGCAAGGCAGAGTAAGTGGGACATTGGGGCTGTGCAATGGAACCCACATGAGACCTCCTCTCATTACTTTGCAGCTTCAGTAAGTAAAATGTTGCATTTAGCTCTTTGGAAATGTAAAAACAGGAATGTGGATTGTATATTAAAAAAATCACTATCTTTGTTACCAATGTTAAAACTAAAATGAAAGGATGGGATTTTTTTAAAATTAGAAATGCTTTAAATGCTAAACAAGTTGATGAAGATCTGAGAGTACCATGTATGTTTGCCAGCCTAAAAGATGGTGAAGGGAATAATTGTGGACTTTAAGGTGACATAAACTGGATGGTGAAATGAGCAGAAACAATTATACAATTAGGTTGGTTAAAAATCTGGTGAGTCATTGTTGTATCTGCAGAAGCATAGAATAAATTATGCTGGACCTTTACGAACTAGTGTTTAGGTCTCAGCTGAGACCTCATTTCAGCCACTCAATTCAGGGAAGATATAAAGGTTTTAGAAAATGTGCAGATGAGATTTACCAGGGTATTACATCGTTGAGAACTTCATTATGAAATGAGATAAAAAAAATATTATAGTTCCCCGTATTAGACTAGTGAAGTTTGAAGGATGATCTAATAAATATTTTATGGCAACAAGAGACTTACACTGAAAAAAACTACTTTTGATAAATGGATCAGTAGCCAGATTAAGGAGAAAGAAAACAGAAAAGGGGAAATAGGAAGCTTTTTTTGCTTAATGTTGTCGGGATGTCTAAGAGTCCATAAGACTAAGCAGTGGAAATTTATGTCAGAAGTAATTTTTAAGATGATTTGATGATTTGCAGGGGTGTATGAGAACAAGGCGCTTACAGGATTATAATAAATAGAATAATTATAACGAAACAATTGTTCTTTCAAAGAGAAAATAGCAGGGTCATAGTTTCCATGTTCCAAGTTGTGGCTTTTCATCTGTTCTTATATTGAATTGAGTTCATGCAATTAGGCTTACCAAAATATTTTCTGCAGAATTATTGGATAGATAATACAAAGGTACTTCCATCTTCAAGTCTTGTAACAGAGAGGGACTAATGTTATGTTCTCTATTTGTAAAGTACATTTTTTGCCATAAGTTTGTTAATAGTGGTCTATGGAGGTTTGAGAAAAGGTGCAAGAATTTCTGTCAATGTTATTGCTGTGCACAAGCAAAATGGCTTTTGTCTAGTTTCTCTAGTATGTGGTCCAATAACAAAGCTGTGCCATTAGCGAGGTGGATATTCAAAACTGATAACATTGATTTTGTGTTTTTGTGCTACATTTATTTAGCCAGTTAAAATGGTCACAATTGCACTATACCATTTGACACATATTTCTTGTACCTGCTCATTCTGGTGTCACATTCATGGGGTAATTCTCTTTCAAATCAATGTTTACTGAAGTTTGCAGGGAAACATGCATCTTACCACAGCAGGGGGTCTTAGATCAAATGTCATTTGACTAAGTATTTATGAGGTTGGAATTAGGTTTAATGCGCTGAAGAATGGGGAATGCAAGCTTAAATTTGATGGGGATCTCGTTTTTTCCCCCTTAATTTTTCACCTGGCAGCTGGGTTGATTGAGAGGCTAGCAAATTGTCATTTGCAAAAGCCTTTGGTTGAAGCCAAATAAGAGAATGAAGTGTACATCACAAGAAGATTGTGCTGAATTATTGGTAGGGGTATATAATGCGTCTGAGAGAGAGAGGAAAAAATCAATAGGTTTCTGAAATGTAATCATAGGGATGGAGGCTGATGTCTGGATGGTTGGTAAATATGAAGTGATGTAGTTAGGCAATTTCATTAAAAATTGTAGATTGTAGAAGGACCTAATGGTGGAATTCCCCTGTGTGCCACAGAAGCTTTATGAAAATAAATGTCAGTTGCAGCTTCACTGCTGGGTTTCTGATCCTTTAAAATTTGGCCTTTTCAGTTAAATCCACACGGTTGCTAAAATATGAGGTATGTATTATTGTTTGAATATTATAATCCTTGTCCTTGGCTTAGTTGGGTTTGCATTTTAATTTTAAACCATGCTGGGGTGTCTTCTCTCTTCCCCCCCCCCCCCCCCCCCCCCCCCCCCCCCCTGGCTAGTGTTTCTGGCAGCTGTGACTTTTACTCGTTGTCTTTCACAAATGATACCGTTTCAGTTAATCTATGCTGACAACAGATAAGCCAGGGATTTGTGCACAGTATGAAAAAAACAAGGAGATAATGGTGTGGTTAAGAGTGCAATTTGTGTGAATAATAATTTTTGTCCACGGGTCTAGAAATTGTATTCTAGATTCATATCTTTCATCACAGCTGGGAAAGACTCAGAAAATATTTTAAGTAGGTGCAATAAAACTATGCTCTGATTTCCAATGCATCAAGCGTAATATGTGATTAAAAAGTTAATGCTCATTTAAATAAAATATTTAAAGATATGGCTGTAATCTGTTAGCACAGATTCTAGTGAAAGACTGGTTCTAAAGCCGCCTCTGTTGGCTGAGCCAGCGATTGAGTATAAACATCTTGTAGTTTAAGTGAGGTGACGTCTGGATGTCTGTTTCAGTGTAACCAACGGGTGGACCTATATAAATGGCTTGATGGAAATGGCGAGATCCACACTTCACTGCAGGGTCATACCCGTGTTATAAGGTATTTTGTTTAAAATTATGTCCACAGCCTGAGTAGATATAAAATGCCGGCTTCATTTCTAGATATTATCAGCAATAATTAGCAGCTGGTTGCTTGGTTCAATTATTTTATGCCTTCATTTTGGCTCCTGGGTAACTGATATGGTGTCTTTACCATTTTTCAACATTAAAGAGTTTCTATTTCGTTTTTTCAACTAATCCTTATCTCCTGAACTCAAGGTCTGGGCCTTGAGCAATCTTTGATAAAGGATTTAAAACTTGTTCTTGGTGTCAAAGACTATTGTCCTGTCATATTTGTGTTTGTGTAGGATAATTTGCATGATTTGGGATGAAGATGAGGCTATTTATAGATTGCAGCATATGGCATGTGAACTTATGTACATATGTCAGTAAAGTATATGGAACAAGATCTCCCATTCTAGGATCCTCCTGGTCAGTAACATTAAAAGCAGAGAAGTGTGAGAGGGATAATTTCCCTGATGTAAAAAGGTACCCAAAATAAATTATCTTTGAATTGTAATCTTACTGTCCTGTGGAACCTGTTTGCTAGCATGTAGATATTCTTCTTTCTCTAAATTTCACTTTTTTAGAGCATTAGAAATAGTCCTCATTTTCTTTTTTTTAATCTTTAATTCATTTTGTTTGCAGTGATTTGGAGTGGTCATGGTTTGAACCCGAGTTGCTTGTTACAAGTTCTGTTGACACCTACATCTACATTTGGGATGTCAAGTAAGTCCAGGGCTTTGGAAGTATAAAAGGATCAGAAAAAATGGAAACACTTTTCGTGTTCTGAATTATGAGCGCATTAGGAGAAACTGTTCTGTTCTGCTCTGTGAAGTGTTGGGTATATTTATTCACTCACAAAGTGGTATTCTAAGCAATGTATTTTTCTAAAGTAGTTTGGAATAAAACAATGATAAAAAAATAAATAACAACACATTTGGATAGCAGTAACAGATCGGTCCGAGTCAGCATGGATTTACAAAGGGGAAATCATGCTTGACTAATCTTCTGGAATTTTTTGAGGATGTAATGAGGAAAATGGACACGGGAGAGCCAGTGGAAGTAGTGTACCTGGACTTTCCGAGAGCCTTTGATAAGGACCCACACAGGAGATTAGAGGGTAAAATTAGAGCACATTGTATAGGGGGTAGGGTACTGACATGGATAGAAAATTGGTTGGCAGACAGGAAACAAAGAGTACGGTAAACGGGTCCCTTTCACCCTCCTCTCCACCCACTCCCCTCCCCATCTCCCTCCCCCACCCCCTCTCCCTCCTCAACACCCCCCCCCCCCCCCCCCCCATTTCCCGCTACCACACCACTTCCCATCCCCATTTCCCTCATCCTTCTCCCCTCACACCCATACCCTGCCACAGCACCTGCCCAGGTCATAGAGCAGGGCTTGGAACTCGGCCTGGTTCTCGTACTCAGCCTGGCCCCTGGCTGTAGGTGGCCAGCAGGCGGCCAAAGCACTCGCTGACCTGGGCCGCGACGGAGCCGGGCTCGTTGTGTGGGGCTGGGGATGAGGGTGGTGGGCGGCCAAGCCAGAGCTGCCGCAAAGCAGGAAGCGCAGGATGTGTTCCAGGATGGCGGCGGCCGGGCGGCCCCTGAGGCGCTGGGACACCATATCCTGGTGAACGCTACACAGCCGGTCCATCACAAAGTTGTGGACAAGTGGCCAGGGCTCGGACACAACTCCAAGCCACGGCCTGGGCTCTAGCCCCAGGCTCGGTCGCAGCCTTGAACCAGGTCCCAGGTTTGGGCACGACTCCAGCCCTCAGTTCGGCCGCCGCCTGGGCTCCAGTCCAGGCCCCGACTTCATCTCTGGGCTCGTCCCTGATCCCAGACCAGGCACGTGCCGTCAGGGTAGGAAAGGTAGGCAGTGCCTACTCTGACTAAAATAATAAAATGGTAATTATTAAATATAAATAGTAAAGGCATGGGAGAATAATGCCTACCTAAGAGATCGATCTCTTAGGTAGGCATAATTCTCCGTGCCTTTCATCCGCAGTACATGTAACACGCGAAGGTCTGTGCAGCTGACGTGCCGTCGACGCTGCTTCAAGCTGTCAATTTCCAGGGTACTGAAGGCAGCTGAAATTCTGCCTTTGGGCGAGGTGGTTGGGGGAGGAAGTGGGGGTGGGAGGGGGGTTATGGGAGGGAGGGAGGGGTGTGGGGGCGGAGTGTGGGCGAAGGAGTTTGGGGGGGGGGGGGAAGCTCTGAGAAAAGACGGGGAAGAGCCATGGGGGAGAGGGGGGTATCACGTGGGAGGGAGGCAGGAACCAGCGAGGGGGACCAGAGGGGAAGGGGCTGGAGCTGGGGGGCGGCGCACCCGGTCCCACCAGCGCCCGGCTCCCTCAATCCCCCCATCCCCCCCACTCTCTTGGCCACTCCGCACCTCCATCAAGTTTATTGTCATTAGTGCGGCGATGATGCGCTGGAAGGGGTGTCGCCGTCCTGGCATGGGCGTCGCTGTCCCGGGCGACTGACAGGAGAAGAGACCAACCTCCTGACAGGAGAGGAGACCAATCTTCGTAAGCGCGGTTTTAAAGATTTTTAAACCTTGCTAGCTTTTACAATATACCACCAATCAGAGCAAAACTTGTTGCTCTCGCGGCACAGGTGAACAGTGAGTGAGCTGGTGAAAAATTGTAGCACTATCGCGCACCGTTTTTGCACAAATAGAAAAAACGCGCAAACCGGAAGAGCACAAGATCAGAGTTTTAGTTATGTATAGATTAGATAGAGCTCTTAAAGGTAGCAGTCAAGGGATGTAGGGAGAAGGCAGGAACGGGGTACTGATTGTGGACGATCAGCCATGATCACAGTGAATGGCGGTGCTGGCTCGAAGGGCCGAAAGGCCTACTCCTGCACCTATTGTCTATTGTCTAATCAGATTGCTAGTACTCAAGCAATGAGACTCTAGCATTGTGGCTAACATGAGAAATGTATACTGGGATCTGTTGATCTATTGGGTGGCAGAGGCTGATGTAACAACTATAATCTTGTTTAACAGTAGAATTGATCTGCCTTTTGGCTCAGGTTCTGGCCACTTGTCTTGACAGCTCCTTGGATTTAAGTTTTGTTTGATTTTGTTACTGTGATGCCTTTTGAGATCTTTTGCGATGATGAAAGTGTTATATAAATACAAATCGTTACTTTATTATTATCAATTTGGAATTTAAGCTCATTCATGGTATTCTTGCCAGATAATGTAGCATCAAGTTGTAAAGTTAAGATTTGTAATTATGAATCTGTGTGTTAAACAATTACTGTTCACTTATGGATGGAATTCCCATAACAAAATATTTTTCTCTCTTTAGAGATACACGAAAACCATCAGTATCATTGTCAGCTGTAGGTGAGTATTCTGCATGGATGCACTTACAAGATGGAGGCACAAGAGACTGCAGATACATGAATCTGGAGCAAATAAAACTGCTGGAGGAATTCAGCAGATTAGGCAGTGTCTGGAGGGAATGGTCGACATGAATCAGGAATGCAAGCATAGAGGGAGCACACCCATTATAAAGGGGAGAGGGCAAGGGTCAGGCGGGGACTGGCAGGTGATTTGTGGACCTAGGTAGAGTGAGGGAGGACTGTCCAATGGTGCCAGGTCGGGATTGCTTGCAGTGTAGCTGCTGCTGCTGGTGCCGATGATGGTGTACTGCTCCTTGCTGTTTTGTATGTGTTTGTTCGTTTGTGTCGTCTGTGAAAACCCTACAAAGATTACTTTCACGAGAGAGATAGTCATAAACATCGGACATACGGTACCTCCAAACATCGTTCCGGATTTCTCTCACTCGCTGGATTATTTGGAGATACTCGTCGGCGGGACTATGGCTGCGTTCAAGGTCTTGAGACGGAGGAGGACCCATGGGAAGCACTCATTCGACTCCGGTGATGAGGATCACGCACACCACTCCCGAGCATATTCCTGGCAAACGTCTGTTCTCTCAATAACAAAGTGGACGAACTGCAACTCCTGCGCCGGATAAACAAGGACTTCTCTCGAGCCGCTGCCCTGTGCTTCACCGAGACCTGGCTGTGTGAGTCGACCCCGGACAGCGCGCTGCAACTGGCTGGCTTCCAACTTCACAGAGTGGACCGCGAAGTGGAGGCAGCGGGGAAATCAAGAGGCGGTGGAATATGCTTCTATACCAACAAGGACTGGTGCAGCCACATCACGGTACTGTCAAATTCCTGCTCTCCCAACCTAGAATCTTTCTTTATAAACTGTAAACCCATCTACTCTCCGAGGGAATTTAACTCCTATATTCTCGCTGGGGTATACATCTTCCCCCCCCCCCATGCCTGCGTACGTGATGTGCAAACGTAACTCGCTGACCAGGTAATGAGTGTCGAGAGTGACTTCCTGGACTCCATGGTCATTGTTTTGGGGGACCTCAGCCGTGACCTTCCAAAGTACAGATTTCAGGTTACTTGCCCCTCCAGAGGGGAGAGAACACTTGACCACTGTTACATGTCAATCAAGAACGCATTTTCAAGAAGGAACTGCAGATGCTGGAAAATCAAAGGTAGGCAAAAGTGCTGGAGAAACTCAGCGGGTGCGGCAGCATCTATGGAGCGAAGGAAATTTCCTTCGCTCCATAGATGCTGCCGCACCCAATCAAGAAAGCATATCGCTCTGTTCCCCGGGCGGGTCTGGGTCTCTCTGATCATTGTCTAGTTCACTTTATTCCGACTTACAGGCAGAAACTAAAATCGGCTAAGCCTGTGGTCAGAACAACAAAAAGGTGGACAAGCGAGGGCATTAAGAACCTACAATCCTGCTTTGACTGCATGGATTGTAATGTGTTCAGGGAACCAAACACAAGCCTCGATGAGTATTATCATATGTCAGCTTTTGTGAGGACAGTTGCATTCCAACTAGGACGCGGACCTGGTTCAACAACGACAAGCCCTGGTTTACTTCAGAACTCAGACAGCTCCAACAGTCTAAAGAGGAGGCCTACAGGAGCGGGGATGTAGATCTCTACAGGCAGGCCAAGGCAGGAATCGGAGCTGCCAAGGAAAGGTACTCTGAAAAGATGAGGAGCAAGTTCTCAGCTAGTGACTCTTCTTCAGTTTGGAAGGGCTTGCAAGAAATCAGCAGCTACAAGAGGAAAGCCCCCTGCTCTTTGGACAATTGTCAGCTGACCAATGACCTGAATGAGTTCTTCTGCAGGTTTGACAAGCAGAAACGTAACCCTGGTACCCCCTCCCCAACCAACGCAGCCAGACCCCAGTCTGCAAAGAATGGACCCTTCTGCACCCACTCCTCCCAATTCACCACTTAACACCTACTTAAAGCAAGACTCCAGTCTGAAAAGACTGGACCCTTTCCCAAGCACCCCTATCCAATCACCATTTCACACCCAATTACCCACCAACTCACACCCAAAGCTGCAAAAATCACTTCTCCATCATCAACAATAAAAATAGAGGAGGTGACGAGGCTTTTCAGAAGATAGAAAAGCCAGAAATCTCCAGGACCGGACAATGTTTCCCCCTCTACATTCAAGCTCTGAGCCGAACAACTGGCACTGGTCTACACAGACATTTTTAACCAGTCCCTGCAAACCTGTACTGTCCCTGCCTGCTTCAAAGTCTCCACTCTTGTCCCTGTACCTAAAAAGGCAAGGATTACTGGTCTTAATGACTACAGACCTGTCGCACTGACCTCTGTAGTCACGAAGACCCTTGAAAGGCTTGTGCTGGCCAAGCTGAAAAATATCATGAACCCCCTGTGGACCCTCTGCAGTTTGCATATCGGGCCAATAGATCTGTGGATGACGCAGTCAACCTGGGCCTGCAATTCATCCTCCAGCACCTAGACCGCCAGGGGACCCATGCGAGGAATTTGTTTGTTGATTTTAACTCTGCATTCAACACCATTGTGCCAGAGCTACTAAACTCCAAATTTTCCAAGTTGGCTGTGCCTGAACCCGTCTGTCGGTGGATCAGCAGCTTCCTGAGAAGCAGCATGTGAGGCTGGGAAAGCACATCTTGGACCCGCAAACCCTCAGCCTAGGAGCACTGCAAGGCTGCGTGCTCTCCCCTCTCCTCTACTCTCTCTACACCAATGACTGCACCTCCACTGACTCCTCTGTCAAGCTTGTCAAGTTTACGGACGACACAACCCTGATTGGACTGATCCAGGATGGGGAGGAAGCTGCCTACAGACAGGAAGTGTCGTAGCTGGCATCCTGGTGCCATCGCAACAACCTGGAGCTCAATGCTCTTAAGACAGTGGAATTGATTGTAGACTTTAGGAGAGCTCCCCCTCCCCTCACCCCACTCACCATCAACAACACCACAGTCACATCTGTGGAGTCTTTTAAGTTCCTGAGAACGATCATCTCCAAGGACCTAAAGTGGGGCGCTACCATCGACTCCACAGTCCAAAAGGCACAACAGAGGATGTACTTCCTGCGGCAACGGAGGAAGCACAATCTGCCACAGGGAATGATGGTCCAATTCTATACGGCCATCGTAGAGTCTGTCCTCGCCTTCTCCATCGTGGTCTGGTTTGGCTCAGTCACCAAGCACGACACCCGGACGCTGCAGTGAATCGTCCGATCAGCTGAGAAGATTACTGGCTGCAACCTTCCCTCCATTGACGAACTGTACACTGCAAGGGCCAAGAAGCGAGCGGGTAAGATCATCTCTGACCCCTCTCACCCTGGCCACAAACTCTTTAAATCTCTTTCTGGAAGGCGACTCCGGACTGCCAAAGCATGCCACAGCCAGACATAAAAACAGCTTTTTTCCACGAGTAGTAGCTCTACTCAATAACCAAAGATCTGTAGCCTCCTTTTGCTCTGGTATTCTATTTAATTCACATGTTTGATCAATGGTGTTTTAGCTGTCATTCGTAGCTGTCACTGTATGTCGTGTTGTCACTTGTGGGCGGAGCACCAAGGCAAATCCCTTGTATGTGAATACTTAGCCAATAAACCTATTCATTTATTTTGGCCAGAAGCTGGAGATTATGGGTGGAAACAGAAAATTTTAAAAAGGGCAGAAGGTGCCAGCTGTGGGGCGGGGAGAGTGAAGGTACAGGCAGAGGCTGAGGCTGGAAGGTGTTAAGTAACAGCACAAATGATGCATGTGCTGGACTTTATTGAGTAAAGACAATGATAAGTGAAACCAGATGAGAGGGGGCTGTTGGGTAGCTGGAACCAGATGGGGAGGAAATAGGAGATTGGTGTGGGTGGAGGACAAAACTGGGTGATAGAGTGCGGGTATGGAAAAAATACAGGAAGGTGGAACAGAGGGGGCATGGGTTAACTGATGTTTTGAAATGCAATGTTCATATCATTGGATGTACCCAGGCAAAATTCTTTAAGTTTGCGTTGGCTTTGCCATGGCAAAGTAGAAGGCCGAGGATTAACAGATCAGTGTGGGAATGGGTCTGGGAGTTGAAATGACATTCAACTGGGAGGGATCCATCTATGACAACAGGGAGGATACCTTGTTTACAAAGTGAGAGATATTGGACACCAACATTTGGCTGAACTTTTGCTGAAAATAACCTGATATTTGTACAATTATTGATTTTTAGAGCAAAAGAGATGTTTGTATTCCCCAAGTGATTAGTTAGGCAGACATCTTGACATCAGATAAGCAGTGTGAGAAAAATCCTGTAAGATATTTTCATCAGTGAATGTTGCTGTCCAGTGGCTGGTCTGTGTAAGGTTGGTGAAATGGTTGTTGCACTACATTAAGGAAGTTAAGGAAGAACATTTTGGCATGTGGGGTTAGACAGTGCATGTGAAGAAGAATATTTTGTAATTTAGTTATGTAAGTGGTTAGTTTATCTTTTTCTTCTTTCCACATTATGCAGCTGGAGCCTCTCAGGTGAAATGGAACAAGAAAAACTCTTGTTGCTTGGCAACTAGCCATGATGGAGATGTCCGAATCTGGGACAAACGGGTGAGTGGTGCAAAAGGTTAAATTGGTACTGTTGAGCTTGAGAGAAATTAAACTTGTGCGCATGCATGGGTATGTTTTGGAAAAACATTTGGACCCGTTTTTTTAATTCGTTTTCTTGAATTGCTTGTGTGTGACTGATAGTGTTTAGAAATATAGTCAGTTTATTCTGGTTTTTATATACAAATAAAAAACAAGCAATGATAGCTCAAGGGCAAAAACAATGCCCCCAAGTTCAAAGCTTATTTGGAGATTTTAGTGTTTAATAGTCTGATGGTTGTCGGGAAGAAGCTGCTCCTGAAAACCTGGATGTTAGTTGTCAGGCTCCTATCCCTCTTTCCGATGGCAGGAGTGAAATGAGAATGTGGCCAGGGTGTGTTTGACATGGTCAATGGGTAGGTATGATGAGTTATCTGAGACCAAGCACCTCGCCACAGCACGGTGGAGGTCAGCCTGCAAAGGTTTTGGCGAGAAGGCAGGAGAATGGGGTTGAGAGGGGGAAATAGATCAGCCAGAATTGAATGCCGGAGTAAACTTAGGCTAAATGATGTAATTCTGCTCTAATGCTTTATGATCTTATGGTCTCTTGTTGGTGGGTTTAATAACAATGTTGGAATTGTTGCTGAATGAATGAAGGGCTGTGCGTCCAGAGGGAGTGAGATTGTAGTGGGTAAGACGAGTAGAGAAGTCAATTGATGTTGGAAATAAAAAGGTCCCGTGGGGGGGGAGTACCTGAGGAGAAGGAGGAATGTTGGAAATGGGGGAAGGGAGTCGTCACTGGGTGGTGAGGAGTCCTTACCAGAGAAAAATGCCTGGAAAGCGATGGAACACCATCGTGGGCTCGCAACCCGTTGAGATATGAGTGTAAGGGTACAGAGGCAAGGCCTCTGCTAAGGTGTGGTGAGTACCCGACAGGCGTAAGGGCTGTCAGTGGGCGGTGGAGGAAGGCTCACTAAAGGTACTGTGGATGATGGGGGCTTGGAGGGGAGGGAAGTGGAGGGTGAGGGGTAGTGTAGGGGTGGGGTGCATAGGAAGTGACATTTTTGGAATATGGGGGAAGGACTGCAGGACCTAGTGGTGTTATTATTGAGGTTCCCTGATGGAAGGTGAATCAGCAGGACCCAGGAGAGTCCGTCAACGTGGTGTAGTAGGAGCCGACAGCGGGGAAGCCCCTGGCCTGGAACACAGTGGATTGTATGAATTAATGGATTGAAATCAGAATAGATGTAGCAACTGAAAACTGGACAGTCATGAGGCATTGTATACCATCAGCAGCAGTATATTTTATTTATATATATTTATCCATCGTGGTCTGGTTTGGCTCAGTCACCAAGCACGACACCCGGACGCTGCAGTGAATCGTCCGATCAGCTGAGAAGATATATATATATGTGTGTGTGTGTGTGTGTGTGTGTGTGTGTGTGTGTGTGTGTGTGTGTGTGTGTGTGTACACACACACACACACGCGCGCACACACACACACTGAAACTCATAGCCTAGTGTATACCTGACTCTATCGTTACTCTGGGAGTGAAGGGATTCAACTGTAGTTGTGTAAGGATTGCTGAGGGTCATTCTGAAAGCTGCACCAAGCAGAATTAAACAGGATGTAATCAGGGCTCTCACTTAACATTTTTTCTCTGTTGCTAGCCGGGCAACCTAGGAAGATTTTTAGGTTCCCAAATGACAGTTTAGGTGGTCATCTAAGACAGCTTGCATGACGCGAGCGATAATGTGCTCAGACAAAGTGCGTAGTTACCAGTCGGAATTATGCTCATTGAAGCTTTCTCATGTTATTTCTGCTTTGAATAAAGTCACAAACTCAACATATTCACATGATATATGATATATACCACAATGACATGCAGCTAAATTATAATACAGTATCTCAACTCTTTTTATATGTGGCAATGAATGCAATTTCTATTATTTCTTTCCATTTCCAAACAAAAATATGGTTGGATTATTCAGCATATGATCAACCTCGGTGCGACCAAGAGCAGGCTTGGCGATCGCTTCGCACAACACCTCCACTCAGTTCGCAATGACCACCTGATCTACCGGTGGCTCTGCACTTCAACTCCCCCTCCCATTCCAAATCCGACCTTTCTGTCCTGGGCCTCCTCCATGGCCAGAGTAAGGTCCACCATAAATTGGAGGAGCAGCACCTCATATTTCACTTGGGCAGTTTACACCCCAGCGGTATGAACATTGACATCTCCAATTTCAGGTAGTCCCTGCTTTTGCCTCCCCTTCCCAGCTCTCCCTCCGCCCACTGTCTCCGCCTCTTTCTTCTTCCCGCCCCCCCCCACCCTCACATCAGTCTGAATAAGGGTCTCGACACGAAACGCCGCCTATTTCCTTTGCTCCGTAGATGCTGCCTCACTGAGTTTCTCCAGCATTTTTTTCTCCCCATTCATACAAGTTCTGTTATCCCACTTTCCTCACCCACTCTCCACATTAGGGGCAATTTTACAGATACAAATTAACCTACAAAGCCAATGCGTCTTTGGGATGTGGGAGGAAACCCACACGCTTGCAGGGAGAATGTGCAAATTCAACACAGACAGTGCCCGAGGACAGGATCGAGCACAGATCTCTGGTGTGTGAGGTCTACCAGCTGTGCCATTATATTTTGTTTTCCAACACACAAAAAATTATGCGTTGATAACTTTGGTAACTAAAAAAAAGGGACTATCCATTTTCAGTCTTAAATCTCTAAGTGACGCTATGTCCCCCTTTACAGCTACTGTATGTTTTAATTCAGTTCAAGACTATGGGGCAGTACATTGACCATACAGTTGTTGACTAAAAGTGCCAGAGTCCCGAATTGATCCTGAATATGGGTGCTGTCTGTATGGATTGCTCCTTTTCCCTTTGATCGCATGGGTTTTCTCCGGGTGCTCTTGTTTCCTTCCACATTCCAAAGGTGTGCAGGAACCTTTTTCAGACCCAACCCAAAACGTAATATTTTCCTTTTGTCCAGAGATTCTGTCTGACCTGTTAAGTTACTCCAGCTTTTTGTGTCTTATCTTCAGTTTAAACCAGCATCTGCAGTTCCTTCCTACACACACAATACTATACGATAGAACTTTATTAATCTCAGGAGGGAAATTGTGTGTGTGTGTGTGTGGGTATATATATATCGCACACACACACACACACACACACACACACACACACACACACACGTATGTGTGTGTATATATATATATATATATATATATATATATATATATATATACACAC
Organism: Okamejei kenojei; assembly: GCA_035221665.1. Classification (NCBI taxonomy): domain Eukaryota; kingdom Metazoa; phylum Chordata; class Chondrichthyes; order Rajiformes; family Rajidae; genus Okamejei; species Okamejei kenojei. Next base: position 18,836,116 of record CM069147.1, read on the forward strand.
ACACATACGTGTGTGTGTGTGTGTGTGTGTGTGTGTGTATATATATATATATATATATATATATATATATATATATATATATATATATATGTGTGTGTGTGTTCATATATATTATATACGTGTGTTCACATATATATATATATGAACACGGATAATGTACACGGATGGTAGGTGGAGACGGAGAGTGACAGAGAGAGAGAGGGGGGCTTGCTCAGAGTTGAACGGCAGGTGTCCCGGGTGCTTGCCAAGCCCGGCAAAATGGCATGGCTCTTAGGTTGCCCGGCAGGACTTTTGGTGGCCATTGGCACCCGGGCAACCATTAATTACGATGGTAATGCAGGTCTGGTGAATCTGTAACAAGGACCTTCTACCTATTTGCTAAGTAGCAAAAACAGTATGCTGTAGTTAGCTAAGAAATCACACAACCAAGAGATTAAATCAAACATTTGCGGTCCTACTGCATCAAATCAGGAATTGTGGTGAACTAATAAGCAGCTGACAGGAGGACGAGGCCTCACTAATATTTACATGGTCAATGAGTGCTAAAGACTGTATAATTTGTAATCATTATTTCCTCCTCGCCATCACAGAACCTGCCTTGACAATCTGGAAAAATCCTCAGATGTGTATTCACGTAAAGCAGGACAGATCCAATCCATCTAATTATTTCTATATCATTCTACTCCCAAACATCAGCAAAGTGATAAAAGTATCGTCAATAATGTGATCAAGCCGCACTTAACATAATCAGTACACCGATGCCCAATCTGAAATTTGTCAGTACCACTCAGTACTTGATCTCATCACATCCTTGGTTTAACCGTAATCCAAAGGCCTGAGTATCTGAGGTGAGATGAAAGGGAATGTCCTTGATAACAAGGCAGCATTTGATCGAATGCGGCATCAAGATGGCCTGATACAAATAAAATCAATTGGCATCAAACGGAAAACGGGCCGGCGTCCCACCAGTCCAGGGCTGCCGGTCAACTGGGTAGAGCCGAGCTGGAGCAAACGCCTGCTCTCCGCGCTGGTGAAAGCCTGGGCCATCACTCCCGACCGAATCCCGCCAGCTCGGGGCCATTCCGGACATCCCCGGCCACCCCGGCCAGGGACAGGACACTCGGGAGAGGATGGGGACAACCCAGCAGCAACTCAACAGCGTCTGCAGCAACGTAGACCCGGGCCCGACCACGGACGAAACGCAGGTCTGCACCCATGCAGTAGCACAGCTGCCAAGAGTGTTTATCGTGAGCGACCCATGACCTGGGCATGTGCAGTCGGAATACCAAACTCGCTTATTCGTCAGCAAATTTCTGCATGGAGCAAGACCTCAACAATATTTGGGTCTAGTCCCATGTTGCTGGAACCCAATCCTGAAACTTCTCACCCAACAGCATCATAGGAGTCATTTCACCAGGAAGCCTGCAATAGTTCAAGAAAGCTCACCACAACCACCTCATGATCAATTAGGCTGTACAGTAAATGTTGATACCTAAATAAACTGAATAAACGGAAATGCCCAGCTATCTAAATAAACTGAATAACAAAAATTGCACAGCACCTTTCACAACTTAGGGTATCATAGAATCAATGCAGCACTTTTTAAGTATAGTTGCTGTTGTATCGTAGAAAATGTATACATCGTATGGACCACAATGACAATGTAATAATTGCAGTTTACCATATTGCCACCGAGGTGCAGTGAAAAGCTTTTGTTGCATGCTAACTAGCCAGTGGAAAGACAATACATGATTACAATTGCGCCATTCACAGTGTAGATACATGGTAAGCATCCAGTTTTCCACGATATAGGAATAACATTTAGTGCAAGATAATGTCAGTAAAGTCGGATCAAAGATAATTAGCAGGATATCTTTTTAATGTTGTTAATTGAACGATAAATATTTTTTACATCTCTTTGGTCATCTTGATGTAACACCTTTGAGGCTGGATGAGTCCTCAAGGCCTTCAAGATAAGTTGCCAGTAATATTGTAGCTTGTTTTCTGGAAATCCTCTGGAGTAGCAGCATTGATTTTGTGCTCAACTCTGTGGAATTAAAATGGAGCTCAGAATCTTCTGATTCTGAGACCACGATGGCAAGAAGCCGCCAACTAAATATGTAACTTACAAATTGTTGTTGAGAAAAGATTACAAGAAGCAAATATCAATGCTAAATGAGGTGAAAAAATGTGCAAGTGTACAGCAGGAGATTGATAATAACCTGTAAACCTTTATACTGGAAAATATGGTGTATGTTGATCAATCACGTTCTCCAGCACAGTGACAATGCATAGAGTGGAGAACACTGAGGAAAGGTTCTGAAGCTGGAGAAAAGGGTAAAAAGCTTTCTGAAGATTTATGCCTCATACTAAAGATGCATCAGATACATAAAACAAAATTCAGACAATATCTCCTTTCTCTTTTTCCTAGAAACCTAACACAGCGGTAGAATATATTGCTGCTCACTTGTCAAAAATCCATGGGCTGGACTGGCACCCAGAAAATGAACACATCTTTGCTACATCAAGCCAAGACAATTCGGTCAGGGTGAGTACTGGATTTCAGAAATCCTTGGTTCTTATTCCACATGTTAAATGGGAAGTATACAAGTAATTTTTGTTTTTCTCTTCTGGTCCCTAGTTCTGGGATTTCCGCCAACCGCGGAAGTATCTAAACATCCTCTCTTGTCAAGTGCCAGTGTGGAAGGCGCGGTACACGGTAAGGGGGTTTTCCCAATTTGAAGTTAATGGGTGAAAGGTAGTCACATGTTGCCCTCTTCCCTATTAATTTTGATGTTGATTATAATTCCTTAAACAGTGAATTGAACACATTGATGAACTTGATTTAGATTTCAGTAGTCAACACTAAACTGTTAGGTACAACACGATCTTTCCGGTCACGTAAAACAAGCACTAAACCAGGTGAACTATAAATTTATTGGATAAACCAGAAAGGCTCAGAAACCAAGGGTGCTGGAAAATCAGTGGTGGATCTATACATCCCTTTCATAACACAATGGAAAACACAGCTTGCCATGTTGTAGTGGTTTGGAGTGTGTTACATTCATCAGGCATAGATTTCTTAGACATATTTTATCCAAGTCCTAATAGTATACTTTGGAAGGAATATGTACGAATAATTGAATAACATTAAGTGTTGCCAAATGGTTTATTTACAATCTGTTACTCTGTGTAGATACTGAAGTGATTTCTGTATGCAAAATCAAGGCACATTGTTTTCCTTTTACGATTAACTTACGGTTAATAAAATGTACAAATTAATTGCTTTCTATCCTTGGCAGCCTTTCACCAATGGCTTGGTAACAGTGATGGTCCCACAATTACGTCGCGGTGAGAACAGCCTTCTGCTCTGGAACATATTAGATTTAAATGTTCCAGTCCATACCTTTGTTGGACACGATGATGTGGTACTAGAATTTCAGTGGCGTAAACAGGTGGAAGGTAAGATCTACAAGGCACAATCTAATGAACCTGAATTCCTAGATGAGATCTGTTCATATCTGATCTGTAAAATTCACTTGACATTTTGTTCTTTACTCTGTTATCTCCCGCTGTCTCTTGCTCTCCTTCTCTTTTATTGGTGGGTCCACCACCAGCAAAATAATCTGTATAAAGATTCTCAGAACTTGTGTATGCTGATGCCATTTCTCTCTTTTGATTTCTGCACTGCTCTTGTGCTATCAAGAGTCAAGAGTGTTTTATTATCATATGTCCTGGATGGGACAATGAAATTCTTACTCGCTGCAGCACAACAGAATATGTGAATATATAAACATGGTACATAACGGGGGAAGGAAAAAAAAGTTCAATAAATAACAAATATAGAGCTATGATAATATAGTCTTTTGCAGTTCAGAGCTCAGAGCTTACTTGTTGTCATGTTTAATAGCCTGATGACTGTAGGTAAGAAGCTGTTCCTGAACCTGGACGTTAGATTTCAGGCTCCTGTACCTTCTTCCTGACGGCAATGGTGAAATGAATGTGTGGCCAGGATGGTGTGGGTCTTTGATGATTTTGGCTGCCTTTATGAGGCAGCGACTATGATAGATCCCTTCGATGGCGGGGAGGTCAAAGCCAGTGATGGACTGGGCGTTGGTCATAACTTTTTGTAGTCTATTCCGCTCCTGGACGTTCAAGTTGCCGAACCAGGCCACAATGCAAAGTCAGAATGCTCTCTACCGTGCACCTGTAGAAGTTTAGGAGAATCCTCTTTGACATGCCAAATCTCTGTCCAATGTGTAACCTTGGGTGAGCAATAGGTTTCCCCAACTAAACACAGATAAGCTTTTTTTAAACACCCGCCACAATCTTGCTACCCTCTCCCAAAAATGAACGCTACCAATGCTGGAAGTGCTTAGCAGGTATGGCAGCTTTTATTCAGGTAATAGAGGCATCAACAACTCTGACCCCAGGCGCATGTGGCAAGGAATAAAATCCATTGCCGATTACCATAAAGTCAACACCCCCCCCCAGACAATGCCTCTCTTCCTGACGAGCTAAACCATTTCTACGCCCGCTTTGACCGGGACAACAAAACTCCAGCCATCAAAGTTGCTCCACCCCCGCGTAAACAACCCCTCAGTCTCTCCACCTCGGCTGTACAAGATGCACTGAGCAAGGTGAATGAGCACAAAGCTGTCGGCCCCGATGGCATCCCCGGGCGGGTGCTCAGGGCATGTGCTGGACAACTATCCCCGGTCCTCACTGTCACTGGCCCAGGTGTCGTCCCCACTTGCCTCAAGACATCTACCATTGTGCCAGTGCCCAAACAATCAGCGACAGGGAGTCTCAACGATTTCCGGCCAGTGGCACTCACCCCTGTCATAGCCAAGTGCTTCGAGTGGTTGATCTTGGCTCACCTCAAAGCCTGCCTCCCCCCCACACTGGACCCCCATCAGTTTGCCTACCGGTCCAACAGGTCTACAGAGGACGCCATATCGGTGGCCCTTCACTCTGCCCTGACCCACCTGGACAGTAATAACACCTACATCAGGTTGCTGTTCATTGACTTCAGCTCCGCCTTTAACACTGTCATACCCGCTAGCTTGATCACCAAACTCAGCGGTCTTGGCATCTCCACTTCCCTCTGCAACTGGATACTGGACCTCCTCACTAACAGACCACAGTCTGTTAGGATCAACAACCTCACCTCCTCCACTATAACACTGAACACTGGCGTGCCACAGGGCTGTGTGCTCAGTCCTCTCCTCTACTCTCTCTTCACCCATGACTGCATCCCTAAGTATGGCTCCAACGCCATCATAAAATTTGCCGACGACACCACGGTGGTAGGACTGATCAGCGACAACGACGAATCAGCCTACAGGGAGGAGATCCAGCACCTGACAACCTGGTGTGCCGATAATAACCTCGTCCTCAACTCCCAGAAGACGAAGGAAATCATTGTCGACTTCAGGAAGAACAGAGGGGGCAGACACACCCCCATCCATATAAACGGGACTGAGGTGGAGCGGGTCTCCAACTACAAATTCCTCGGAGTACACATCTCGGAGGATCTGTCCTGGTCCCTCAACACCTCCAAGCTGATCAAAAAGGCGCAGCAGCGCCTTTACTTCCTGAGGAGGCTCAAAAAAGCCCACCTGTCCCCCCTGATCCTGACCAACTTCTACCGATGCACCATTGAAAGCATCCTGACCACCTGCTTTACGGTATGGTACAGCAGCTGCACCGTAGCAGATAGGAAGGCACTACAACGGGTGGTGAAAACCGCCCAGCACATCATCGGTGCCCTGCTCCCTACCATGAATGCCATCCACCGAAAACGGTGTCTGAGTCGGGCTGGGAAGATCATCAAGGACCCCTCCCACCCTAACCATGGACTGTTTGCCCTCCTACCATCGGGGAGGCGGTACAGGAGCCTCAGGTCCCGCACCAGCAGGATGAGGAGTAGCTTCTATAATAACACCATCGCACTGCTGAATTCAGAGTCCCGCCGATAGATTTCCACACCTGTATTTATTTACCTATATATTGCTATCACTTCGTACTGTCACTAAACTGCATTTCGTTGTACCCATACTTGTATCTGTGCAATGACATTAAAGTTGAATTGAATTGAACAAGCTGTACAATGGGGACCAATGGTGGCGTAAAGTTAGAGCTACTGCCTTGCAGCGCCAGAGACCCGGGTTCAATCCTGACCATGGGTGCTTGTTTTTCCGGAGTTTGTACATACTCCCCGTGACCTGTGTGGGTTCCTTCCGAGATCTTTGGTTTCCTTCCACATTCCAAAGATGTATAGGTTTGTAGGTTAATTGGCTTGGTATAAATGTGAAATTGTATAAATGTAAAACTGTGTGTGTGGGATAGTGTTAATGTGCGAGGATCGCTGGTCGGTGTGGACTCGGAGGACTGAAGGGCCTGTTTGGCGCTGTATCTCTAAACTAAATTAAGAGAATGCAGATACTAGAATCTGTACCAAAAAAAGAGAGCAGCTGGATTAACTTTAACTGTCAGGCATCAACTATGGGGGGAAAGACTATTGATGTTTCGGGTTGAGACTCTTCATCTAGATTGAAAGAGTACAGGAGAAGCAGCCAAAGGGCTGGGGGAAGGGGTTGGGCAAGAGTTATCAAGGGATAGGTGGATGCAGGTGTGGAAGGGTTGTTTGGCAGATCTGTCAGATGGGGAGAGAAGGGTAGCGATAGCAATAGAGGCCAGGAGATGATACATTGAGAACATAAGGCTGCAGGCTATGGAATCTGGCAAGAAAGGAAGGTGAAGAGTGGAACTGAATGAGGGCTGATGGGAACAACAAAGGCAAGGGGGACGAAAGTAATAGAGTTGTGGGGGAGTGTGGAGGAAGCAGAGTGATGGGGACTGGGGGATGGTAGGAAATATGCTGTGTGAGAGAGGACCAGGGTTAATAGGAGTAGAGAGAAGCATGGCCATTCAATGTGATCATCCCCAATCAGTACTCCGTTCCTGCCTTCTCCCCATATCCCCTGACTGCACTATCTTTAAGAGCCCTATCTAGCTCTACCTTGAAAGTATCCAGAGAACCGGCCTCCACACCCTCTGAGGCAGAGAATTCCACAGACTCACAACTCTCTGTGTGGAAAAAGTGTTTCCTCATCTCCGTTCTAAATGGCTTACCCCTTATTCTTAAACAGTGGCCCCTAGTTCTGGACTCCCCCAAACTTGGGGAACATGTTTCCTGCCTCTAGCATGTCCAAACCCTTAATAATCTTATGTGTTTCAATAAGATCCCCTCTCATCCTTCTAAACTCCAGAGTATACAAGCTCAGCTGCTCCATTCTCTCAGCATATGACAGTCCCTCCATCCAGGGAATTAACCTTGTAAACTTACGCTGCACTCCCTCAGTAGCAAGAAGTCCTTCCTCAAATTTGGGGACCAAAACTGCACACAGTACTCCAGGTGTGGTCTCACTAGGGCCCTATACAACTGCAGAAGGACCTCTTTGCTCCTATACTCAACTCCTCTTGTTATGAAGGCCAACATACCATTTGCTTTCTTTACTGCCTGCTGTACCTGCATGCTTACTTTCATTGATGAACAAGGACCCCCAGATCTCGTTGTACTTTCCCTTTTCCCAACTTGACACCATTTAGATAATAATCTGCCTTCCTGTTTTTGCTACCAAAGTGGATAACCTCACATTTATCCAGATGTGGCAGAGACAGAAATTGAAAGTGTTGCCATCCTTGCAAGAAACACGGTAGGTGGAGGTGAGGTCCAGGTACCTGTGGGTGTCAGTGGCGATATCAGTGGATAGTTTGTCTCTTGAGAACATAAATAAAGGAAAGCGGGATGTTGGAAATGCTTGATTAAGAAAGGGGAGATTGGTGTTGGTATTGGACTGATTAATGCCTGACATCTCTTTCCCTCAGATAGACACAAAAAGCTGGAGTAACTCAGTGGGTCAGACAGCATTCCTGTAGAAAAGGAATATGTGATGTTTTGGGTCGAGACCCTTCTTCAGACTGAGAGTCGGGAAAGGCAAACAAGAGATATAGACAGTGATACAGAGAGATATAGAGCAAATGATTGAAAGATATGCAAAAAAGTGACAATGATAAAGGAAGCAGGCCATTGTTGGCTGTGGGCTTCGTGAAACTGAGTTACAGCCAATGAAACTCAACAAGACGACTACCTCCACCTCTTTCTATTTCCTTGATCTCCATCATAGGAGACAATTTAACCATTGATATCCCAATCTATCCATATATATCCCTACCTAGGCACTGTCCCCTGCAACTATGGGAAGTGTAATACCCGTCCCTGCACTTCCTTCCTCACCATACAGGGACCCAAATAGCCCTTCTAGGTGAGACAGAGATTCATCTAAATCTCCTCCAATTGTGTCTATTGCATTTGGTGCTCTGAATGTGGCCTCATCAACATCAGTGTGACCTAATGCAGACTGGGCAACTGCTTTGTCAAACAACTGCAATCTGTCCATTCTGGATCTCTTAGTTGCCAGCCATTTTAATTTATTTTCCCGTTGCTATACCGACATGTCTGTCCTTGGCCTCCTTCACAGCCAAGATATGGCCAAGTACAAATTAGAGGAACACCACGTCGTGTTCTGCATGGGTAGTCCACAATCCACCGGCATGAACAATATCTGATGGCCTGCACTCGTTTTGTCCCTTTTCTCTCCCACCCTAGTCCTCTATCATCTTCAACCTGCTTTTCTATCTCCTCATCTGCTTCTTCTTCTTCTTCTTTTGTGTGGCGTGCACAGCCTAAAGTTCTTGGACAAGTTGTTCTATTTGATCTTCCGTTTGTGCACTTCGAGTTGATTGCATTAGTCGAAATAGGGCGGACCACGTGAAGGTTGCAATCTTCCACCCTCCTCATCTGCTGGATCTCTTTCATCCCCACTGCTCCATTTCATGCACTCTTATAACTTAAGAAAATACTCTTGGGTTGGATATAGTACAGTCAGCCTGAAGAAAGAAAATGTCTTTATTCCGTAACCTCAGTTCAGAACAACTTTCTCAATTTCCCTCCTCATTCATTATTGTAATTTCTAAGTAAGATTTCTAATGTTGTGTCATAACTAAAGCATGTGTATCGATTTTCTTTCTTCTCATCATACTTAAGAACTACTATAGTTGTAACCAAAAGTATATTATTACTTATCCGAAGTGAACTTAAGTTGTAAGCCTTTAATGAATGATTGAATGAATGAATGAATGAATGAATGAATGAATAAGTTTATTGGCCAAGTATGTACACATACAAGGAATTTGCCTTGGTGCTCCACTCGCAAGTAACAACATGACATACAATAAACAATTAAGAATAAAACAGAAAACATTAAAACATTAAGAATATGTCATAGTTTAAACATGTCAATTAAATAAAATACCAGAGCAAAAGGAGGCTAAAGACTTTTGGTTATTAAGTAGAGCTACTGGGGTCATGGAAAAAAGCTGTTTTTATGTCTGGCTGTGGCGGCTTTGACAGTCCGGAGTCGCCTTCCAGAGGGAAGTGCTTCAAAGGGTTTGTGGCCTGGGTGAGAGGGGTCAGAGATGATCTTACCCGCTCGCTTCCTGGCCCTTGCAGTGTACAGTTTGTCAATGTGGGGAAGGTTGCAGCCAACAACCTTTTCAACTGATCGAACGATTCGCTGCAGTTGTGCTTGGTGGCTGAGTCAAACCATACCATGATGGAGACCATGACAAACTCTACGATGGCTGTATAGAATTGGGCCATCATTGCCTGTGGCAGATTATGTTTCCTCAGCTGCTGCAGGAAGTACATCCTCTGTTGGGCCTTTTTGACTGTGGAGTCGATGGTGGCCCCCCCATTTAAGGTCCTTGGAAATGATGGTTCCAAGGAACTTAAAAGACTCCACAGATGTGACTGGTGTTGTTGATGGTGAGTGGGGGGAGGTGAGGGGGAACTCTCCTAGTCTACTATTAATTCCACTGTCTTGAGAGCATTCAGCTCCAGGTTGTTACAAAGGCAGGACGCCAGCTGTGTCACTTCCTGTCTGTAGGCAGATTCCTCCCCATCCTGGATCAGTTCAATCGGTTGTGTCGTCTGCAAACTTGAGAAGCTTGACAGAGGAGTCTGTGGAGGTGCAGTCGTTGGTGTAGAGAGAGTAAAGGAGAGGGGAGAGTACACAACCTTGCGGTGGTTCTATGCTGAGGGTCTGCGGGTCCGAGATGTGCTTTCCCAGTCTCACATGCTGCTTCCTGTCTGTCAGGAAGTTGGTGATCCACTGACAGAGGAGTTCAGGCACAGTCAACTTGGAGTGTATAATTAGGTTGTCATTGGGGAGGACTATTTAAGGTTATGGCAAAACAGTCTCAAGAGGTGCTCAAATGGATAACATGTAGGCAAAACTATCTCAGAAACTGAAGATTAGATAAATCCATAGGTTCATATTCTGGCAGCATTAACATTATAGTTTCCGGATTTGAGCTTGCATTGCGATGATTCTAATGATTTTAAATGTGCAGTTTTAAAGCTTTAAGATTTTTGAGCATTGTGTTCTCCATGTACAAGCACCAGACTCTATGTTTGTGCTGTTCATGTTCTGCCTATGGATTTACTTGCTATTTCTTTTTCATGGTACTTGCAGATGAATTTAATATTTGAGATGGATGTGGAGGCAAACTATTAACTCTGATTTGCTGCTTCCTGTAGATATGAAGGACTATCAGTTGGTTACCTGGTCACGTGACCAGACTCTGAGGATGTGGCGAATTGACATGCAGTTACACAAGGTAAGTGGTTTCCTACTTAATCAAGTGGTGCAAGTTTATCCAGTCACAACTGTCACTGTGATCGGGTTGCAACCATTTCTTTACCATAACATAGGCAATAATTGGCATTTCCCACAGTGTGCGAAGTGTTCAGATTATAGTTTTACAAAGGTTAAGGGTCATGTCAGGTTTTCTGTAATGGCAGGATTTACATGTAGATCTTTACTTAATATTGCATTTATGTGCTGGACTGAAGGAGATAGGGTGGGACAAAATGGCAGGGCGATATTACTAAAGGTGAAATGTAAAGGCAATGAAATCGCAAAAATAAATGGGCATAGTTGTAATGTGTGAAACTGAAGAAGAGTAAGAAATTAGGAAAGTCTAAGTAAGGAAAGTTGGAAAATTTGGTAATTGAATTGGGGTAGATGGTCGATTGCATTATTGACTGTGTGACATTTGCGGCAGGGGGCATATGATTATTTGCTTTACCGGTTGAGTTTTTAATGCACCTTCAGCAACATGAGGTTTTGATCAGCTATTTTGTTTCAGCTCTGTGCAAATGACATGTTGGATGGCGATGAGTTAATTGATGGTGTTTCCCTGCTCCCAGAGACAGATAAAGCCCTTCATTCACAGGATACAGACCCTCACCCAACATTAAGTCACGTAAATGAGGAGGGTGAAGGTAAGGTGGTCATTAATTCCTAATTGGACTTTTTCATTCTGTGCTTGTTAGCGTGAACCATGGCTTTGTAATTGGAGCAGTGGCGGCCCAGGCTTACAGCCAGCGCGGAGAAGAAGCGCTAACTCCAGCTCAATTCTGTGTGTCATGCTGGGTTAACCAACAGCCCTGGACTGATGGGACACCAGCCCGGAACAGTGGCGGCCCAGGCTTACAGCCAGTGCGGAGAGGAAACGATAGCTCCACTGCTCTGGGCCGGTGTCCCGTCAGTCCAGGGCAGTCGGGTAACCCGGCGGGACAGGCAGAGTTGAGCTGGAGTTCCCGCTTCTTTTCCGCGCTAACTGTAGGCCTGGGCTGCAACTGCTCTGGGCCGATGTCCCGTCAGTCCAGGGTCACCCCGGACATCTCCGGCCATCCCCGGACTGGGATAGGACACTCGGGAGGGGACGGGGACGGTCCAGTAGCAATTCAACAACCCTTGCAGCACCGGAGACCCGGGTTTGACCCTGACTACCGATAAAACGCAGGTCTGTTTTCATGTAGCAGCACAGTTGCTGAGAATGTTTATCACAAGTGACTGACAAAGCTCATGATTGCTTGCGTTTTTCAGAATACTGAACTTGCTTTTTAAGCCATGGGCCTTGGTTGTATCTGTGTGTATCTCTTGTGTTCGATGCTGTTGATCATCAATCTTGTTCTCTACCTACCCATTTGTGTTTCTTTATTCAGTTATAAGCATTATACTCAATTATACTTATAAACAGTAACTCTCCATATCCCTTTTCTTAAGCACTGAGGGAAGATTTTCATAATCATGCAACCATCAGTTCGAAACCAGATTATCTTGGGCTACCGCAGACATTACAACAAGAATTCTCATTGGTTAATCTGCAAATCCGCAATGTGATGGTAGATGAGGTATGATTGAAAGCATGGATTAATTGCAATAGTGGTTGGGTTGACTTTCTCTGCTCTTTGCAGGTCCAAACCATTCTCAAACAATATTTTGTAGAATGTTATTGAATAAGAATCAAACTATTTAAAAAAAGTTGAGAATTTAGCTTTTTTTTGTTCTGAATTGTACACTTATGATAGATAAGCCATGAACAAAAATGGAAGTTATATCAACACTGACTTGTAATGACATTATTGTGCACTGCTTGCTTTATTAAATCTTTCCTGACAGTGTCCCACTTTAAAAAAAAAAGTGTATGGGGCAGCTCTATGTTTAAGAGTTAGATTTTAGATTCAGATGTTCTGATTTTGGATTGAAGGGGGTGGGGTGTTTCTCTTCTCCTCCACACTGGTTTACCAGCCATTTTATTACAAATAACCTTTTTGTTTATCAGTTGTCTTCTGGAATTTGCTTTGATGGAAATGTGTGTTGTGCCCAGTGTATTCCTATGTTTGGACATTCAAGTTGTTGTACTTTTATTTGTCTTTGTATTTATTAATAGAAAATTTACTTTCAAACCTGATATATTCAATTTTAGACAAAAGTTCAGTGAAAATTAAATTTATTCAGAACACCTTTTGGTGCATTATGATTTTAGTCTTTGTTTATGCTGCAGAATTAATACCAGAGTTACAATGATTTTTGTGTTACAGATGGATGCTATCAATCGCAACTGCACAGTCTCAGTGCATTGTGGTAATCTACGAGTGAAGATGGTTGTGATTTTTCCAGTACAATACCCGAACAATGCTGCTCCTTCCTTCCGGTTCATTAATCCCACCACCATCAGTTCCAGCATGAGGACTAAACTCCTTAAGGTAAGATGACCGCTGATGACAATTATTTTTTCCTGCAGGGGCTGTCTGTAGACTTCCCTACTCCTGCTACTCGTGTTAAACGAGTGCAAAACACTTTATGAGAATGTTGAAAATTAATGTGTGTAACTTGTATATCATTCAGATGCTATGTTAAATTGAGGTTTTGTCATCCTTTTCTGATGGATTATTTGTTGTTGAAGAACATGGTATCCATTGTCAGATTCATTGGTCAGCTCTATCTTGACATTTTATCACTTTATTTGGGGTTTTGCTGCACACACAAATAGTTGCTTTTGCATCTAAACAATCAAAATAATTCATTGCAAGTGAAATATTGACCAAATGATAATGTTTCTTGTAAATATTTGCTAATGTGTACCTCTCATTTTCTTTATATATATATTTATCACAGTTAACGTTTTTTGTCCTCTTGTGGAATTACTTGTCAAATAGTGTGTACATCAAGTAAGGGAGTAGCGTGTGGATTTGCCTTGAATATGATAGGCATGATCTGTGTAGTCCTTTTGCTTTATTGTAAATTTCATAAGCCTGTCAATTTTTGTTTACTACAGATTCTGAAGGACACATCCATTCAGAAAGTAAAGCGAAATCAGAGCTGCCTGGAACCCTGTCTACGCCAGCTGGTGTCTAGTCTGGAAGGCATTGTGGTGAGAACGCCTTGTGTCAAATAATTTTTCATTGTTGTATGGTAGATAAAATTCTATAATAATTTCAAAAGCAAAGTAACTGGATGCAAGTGAGCATGTGATGGAGTGTCACAAGCATGAAAAAATCTTATTTACATTTGAATTGGGACTACTATTTAAATACTGTACTAATTGGGTGAAGTTCAGTAATTTAATTTTGTATAATGAATCAAAAGAATGGCAGCTGGTGAAAAAAATTCTGTCATCTAGCTTTAAAGGAAAGTAAAGTTTCCAAAATAATTTAGTTACCTGTTGCCTGTAATTTCTACTGCTCCTCCCTTGTGCGTGTATAATAATACTTGCTGCTTTTATTGTACTGAAATAGCATAGAATTCCCAATTTTACATTATCGGTGACAAAAACAGGTAAAATCTGCACCTAAAGGAGAAGGTAATTTATAGATGAAATTTGTCACGTGAAAGAATCCCCTGATGCCTAACTGGACATATTAGTCTGAAGTTCTGGAGAGGTAGAAATGTCAAATGTCAGATCAGAAAGAAGATATACCCATTGTACTGTCTTAAAAATTGTAAATGGAGATTGAAGATGACTTGCTCCTCCATTTCTGTGGGCTCTAAGGGATGTTAAAGCATCTGGAGAATCTGCGTGTTATGCCATGGAGCTAGGAGTTGCTTAGCACTGGGGTGGGTAGGTTGAGTGGGAGATGATACCCTCCTGCCATTTTTTTCTTCATTTGAAGTTCAACATGTGCAGCAGATTTCTAGGTGTTCCTTCTCCATTTTAAGAAGCTGAGGTCTAGAAATTCTCACAATTTATGGAGGGTGTTACTATTTTTCTTTTGGGAGACTTTGTGAGAATTCATGAAGCACTTTCATTGAAATCTTTTAGACATCTTATCAAATCAATGGATTTTGGAGTATAGTTTCAGGTCTCGGGTGTCAGTTATGCAGACATGTGGTCTACCCTCCAGAGCTACCGAGCATTATACAACTCGATGTGGGGATTTTGGCTTGGGAGAGGGGTCTTATTCTTCTGGAGAAACAAGAAACTGCAGATGCTGGAATCTTGAGTAAAAAAGAAAGTGCTGAAGGAACTCGGTGAATCAGGCAACATCCGTGGAGGGAATGAAAGGCAACATTTTGGATTGGGACTCTTCTTCAGACCGGTAGGGGATGAGAAAGCTGGAAAGGAAAAGTGGAACCGAAGATAGACACAAAAAGCTGGAGTAACTCGATGGATCGCGCAACATCTCTGGAGAAAAGGAATTGGTGACGTTTCGGGTCGAAACCCTTCTTCGGAAAAAGGAAAAGTGGGGGCGGGACAAAGCCTGACACATGATAGGTGGATACAGGTCAGTGGAGATTTATTGGCAGATGGATGGAGTAAGTGACAAAGGCTAGTGGTGAAAAAGAGACTAAAGGGTTTCCGATAAAGAGAGGAATGAAATGTAAAGCCGATCGAAGATGAGAAGGGTCGAGGAAAGAGAGGAGATAAAAAGGAAATGGATTCA
The DNA here is from genome assembly GCA_035221665.1 of Okamejei kenojei. Taxonomy (NCBI): domain Eukaryota; kingdom Metazoa; phylum Chordata; class Chondrichthyes; order Rajiformes; family Rajidae; genus Okamejei; species Okamejei kenojei. The sequence goes on from CM069147.1 coordinate 18,851,477, forward strand.
GAAATTAGATATTAATGAACAAAGGAACAGGGTGACGAGTGAAGGAGAAATGGTGGGAAAATGGGAGCACATCGCACAGAAAGAGGGGGGATGTAAGGAGGATAATACTTGAAATGGGAGAATACAATATTCATACCATGAGATTGAAAGCTACCCAAGCGGAATATGAGATGCTGCTTCTCCAGTTTGCGTCTGGCCTCATTCTGGCAATGGAAGAGACCAAGGACAGAAAAGTTGGTATGTTGCGGGAAGGGTAGGGGAGTTAAAATGATTAGCAACCAGGAGATCCAACAGGCCTTGGCAGATAGAGCGCAAATGTTTGGTGAAACTGTCAGCTACTTTACGCTTGGTCTCACCAATGTAAAGGAGGCCACATAGGAGCACTAAATGCAATAGACCAGGTTTGTATCGGTACACTAGGACTTCTCTCTCCTGGGTTCCTGGATTCCTCGCTTCAATCCAGGAACCCCAGCAGCCCTTCCAGGAAAGACAGGGTTTCATGTGCACCATTCTCTCCACAGATGCTGGCTGAACCACTGAGTTCTTGATGTTTTTGTAAAGCCCATTTGCTTGTAAGCACAATTAGAGAGTCACGCTTTGTTTACTCTTATCCTGCTGATGGATTTCATGGAGACTTATCTGACCTTTCCAGTACATTGCCATTTTTGCTACTGGAGGCCCACGTCTCTGAAGCATACAGGAGCTTGGGGATCACTGCTTCCATAATCTGAGTGCTGGGATCAAGATTTTGAATTTTGAGCACTCAATAATTGAGCTGCAGTGTATAGATGATGCTTGCTTTTATGCACAAGTGTGGCTGAGTTCCAAGGTCATGTGCTTCTCTAATTGAGCTTATAAGTGCATGGGCCTTGCACAATCATCTTTACCAAACTGCCTTCTATGTACAGCACCAACCTCGAACAATGATAGTCAACATTGCGATGTTGGAAAATGTGGATCATTTCTATGTCTCAGTGCCACTTTTCATGAAGGCAAACATTCCTAATGAAATTCATCTTTGCCTCTTCAGCATCAGTTCAGCCTTCGGCTTTCAAAGGAAAAGAACATTTGAAAATCAAAATAACAGTCCATATTGGTGTTACTTCTAGCGTCTTTAGAATAGGGCATTAAATCGTGGGACCATATGCTGCCTTGAATGTTAAAGGGCCTGTCCCACTTATGTGACCTTTACAGGCGACTGCCGGCACCTGTCATAGGACGCCGACATTTTCAACATGTTGAAAATTCAGCAGCGACCAGAAAGACGACCATAGGAGACCACAGCCTGTATGGTCATGAGAGGTCTCCTATGGTCGTGAGAGGTCTCCAAAGAGTTGTAGCGTCTTTCTGGTCACCGCTGAACTTGCAACATGTTGAAAATTTCGGCGACCTATGACGGGTGCCGGCAGTCGCCAGTAAAGGTCGCGTAAGTGCAGAGATGCCAAGTGTCCCGGATACGCCGTATTTTATCCCGGCGAAATAAACTTTTTACGGTGTTCCGGCAGCCAAACATGCTGTTACGGAACACCGCCGCGCCGGTGTTCCTCCCGTGGTGAACACCGGCGCCATGTGTCCCCGGTTTGCCAGCCCGCGCGATCAGCGGCACTTTGCCGGGCCCCAGTGGCCGCGCCTGCGCAGTGGGGGAGGGTTGCCGGGCCCCAGTGGCCGCGCGTGCGCAGTGGGGGAGGGTTGCCGGGCCCCAGTGGCCGCGCGTGTGCAGTGGGGGAGGGTTGCCGGGCCTGGCGTCATTTCGACCCACGGCACGCCCAGCCCAGAGCCCGGGCGGCGCCGGCCCGCGCGATCAGCGGCACTTTCTTGCCGCCAGCCGGCCGCTCGCGGCAGCCCCATCACCGGGCCTCCCCCCCCACCCCCACCCAGTGCGCAGGCGCAGACCCGCCGGCAACGTTGCCAAGTGCGCATGTGCCGCACCCGCCCGCCGGCAGCCCGCTGATCTGCACCAGTGCGCAGGCGCATAGCCGCCGGCAACAACCCCAGGTGAGTATGTTACGGAGAGAAATGCATTTAACCCCATTTGTTACGGACAAATGGGTTAAATGTTACTGTGAACTAAATTTAGGGTTGGCATCTCTGTAAGTGAGACAGGCCCTTAAGAAATTCACATTTGTGAAATATTATTGAGTTCTGCTGACTTCTCTCAATAAATAGCATTGAAACTAACATAGCAAACATTTTGGCTGTGTAACTGCTGTTTGCAGATTGGTTTCTATGTACAATCAGTGAGTGTACAATGATGTTTCTGAGATGTATCATTTTGATTATTTAGGTCTTTGAAGAAATAACAATTTTCATTTATGTGGTAAATAGAAACGGCAAGATAAGTTTTTCCAATGTATGTCCTTCACCATAACCTGTCTTATTCTTTGACTTCTAGAATCAGGACAACAATGGCTCTGCTAACTCCCAGAATCCATTTGTCCTCGGAAACTCTGTGACTCCACCACTGCCAACTTTTCAAAGAGTCACTAACACGTATGGTTCCTACCAAGATGCAAACATTCCTTTTCCTCGCACTTCTGGAGCACGCTTCTGTGGAGCTGGTTAGTGAGCATTTAAGGGAAGCACTGGGAAATCATAGCCCAGCCACGGGTATGTGTCATGTGTGTTGTAATCATACTTTGGGATATTTCCAGTTTCAGCTTTTGAGTATGAGTCTCCCCCCATTAATGAACGTTTACTTAATAATCTTACTATAACAAAGTGTTTAAATTAATTTGTAATTTAAAGTAGTTTTCATTTGCGGCAATGAAGGTTAAGAAGAAAAAGTATTTGAAAAACAATAACACGAGTCTTTTTGATCGTTAATGGGAATGAGCATAAAATATACAAGCTATTTGATAGGGAACAAAACAACTCTCTTGACAACCTGCACTCTTCCATCTGACAACAATGGCCATTAGATGAGTGGCTTGGTGTTAAGTCTCTCGACCTGATTGGAAGTCTCTGACCCGTAGTATACCGCAGCGATTGGGGCGGAACCCGTCTTGTTTGTATTAACAAATTGAATATAACTGTAGGAAATGGGATTCGTAATTTTACAGATGGCACAAAAAATGTCAGTGTTGTGGAAGGCAAGGATAGTTGTCTTAGACGATCACAGGATAATGTTGGCGGATGGAATTTAATCCCAACAAATGCTTTTTGGGAAATTGAATATGAGTAGCCCATAGACAGTGAATGGTTGGGCAATAAGAATGTGGTGAAAAGTAGGACCGTGGGGTTCAAGACTTTTGTTCTCTGTGGCAGATAGGATGGTGAAAAAGGCAGATGGCATGCTTGCATTTAAGGTCATTGCATAGAATATAAAAGTTTGGAGATTCTCCTTGAATGTTATAAAACCTGTATAGACAGCACTTATAGATTTGTGTGCTAATTTAGTCGTCATACTATAGAAAGGATATGATTGTGATGGAGAGTGTGCAGATGAGGTTCAGTTGGATTTTTCCTGGAATAGAAGGCTTTTGTTATGAGTCGAGACACAATAGGGTTGGCTTGATATCCCTGGAGCGAAGGAGGCTGAGGGATGAACTGATGGAGATAGATGGAATAGATAATCAGAATCTTTCCCATGACGAGGGGGATCAGAAACAAGAAGGCATGAGTTTAAGGTGAGTAGAAGGAGTTTTAAAGGGGATGTGGAACTCATTCCAGAAGAGGTGATGGAATTGGATATAATCACTACATTTCAGAGGTATTTGTCAAGTACTTGACTAGGCATGACTTTGAAGGTTATGAACCTAATGTAGACCAATGGAATCCGTATAGATGGGCAAAAAGGTTGGCATGGACATAGTGGACAAAAGGGCCCTTTTCTCTTCTGTACAACTCAGCTTGCTTCTGATTTGCAGTCGCCCTACTGTGAGGACATGGACAAGCTGCCATTTTCCTGCGAATGTTGGGGGTTTCCTGTACCTCCTGCAATAAGCGTTTTTGCATAGCAAAAGTTTCTATAAGAATCTAACCCCTATATTAGCAAGGGGAGACTTGTTTTTACATTTGCAAAGGATGGATTACTGACTAGTAAAGAATTCCCAAGTTGCCAGAAGTTTGCCAATTTTTATGGGACCTAATAGCAGAACAGGCTAGGAAAGGAGAAGCAAATAGAAGTGGAGAAATATATCAAAATAAGGATAAAATAATGTAATTTTAGTCCTTTGTTGGAACCTAAGTCTGGCTTGCATGTTGGTTTAAATCAGATGGAATCGAATTTAAGTGAATTTATGTTGTCTAGGTTATCTTGTATACTTCATGAGACCAATGACTCTTCATCGAACAGTGTCTCCAACAGAGCCCACACCCAGGTAAAGCAATATTAATATCATTGGCAAGTTTATATTTTAGCTGTGTACTTGAATATAAATTTCAGCTTTAATGGAGCAGATTAAAATCAACCTGTTGTAATTTGTTTAGGATCTGTAACCAGATATCTGAGTATGAGTCATCGTGAAACTGTTCAGGTTGAGTGAAGGAAGATAATTTTACTGGGGCAATGCAAAGGATTAGGGAGAAGCTTCTTGGGACTAGCGATGCATCCGTACAATGCTCAAAATTACATTGTGCAGACAAAAGTCAAGTTAACACCAAGTCAACACATTTTCTCAATAAGTCTAATTGCTACCTGGGTACAAGAATTTCATATACCTGCACACTGTTTATCTGGTGCCCTGCATGCTCAACAGTTGTGGTACACCGTAATTCATTGTTAATGTAATTTTCAGACATGTTGGTTTGGGTTATGACTAGCACTGTTCTCTCTTAGAAGAGCTTTTAATAGTGCTGTACCGCAAACTGAATTGGTTTTAAAAGGTCAGGCACAATTTTTTCTACAATCTTGGGCAGAGGTTTGTATAAGCTGCAGATATACTAACCCAAACTCAGGTCACAGTCACTGGGTGATTTCAGTGGGTTTCTCTTCTAAATTAAATGACCAGAAATGCTCAGAATGCATTATTTTCATGTTCATAAGATTGGAAATGAGTTTTAAAAAAATTAGAAGAAAGCACCAGACAAAAGAGAGGACAATCACAGAAGGAAGTTGCCAGGGAGGTATCTGTAAAGGCACAAGTGCCCTACTGTCAAAGTGGAGAACCTTCCATTTTGAATATGATTGTTGCATTCATCTCCAGAAGAGACATCTTGTTGTATTTCAAAGTTCCCAAAAGTACAGTCATAATATTGCCTTTGCCCATTATATTGCCCTTACAGCCATTATATTGCCTTTGCTCCATTGCCCTTACACATTACCTTCCTGACAATTTCCAGCCATGTTGCTAGATGGGTATCTGTGAATGCATTCCCTTTGAACAATGAGTCAAGCTGATGCCATGTACTCTTCTTCAGAAGTCTGCATGATTTTCTGCCTCCTGGGAGTGCTCCACTTTACCAACATCTTAGTATGCACTTGTCCCTTGCCAACATTCTGAGAGAATACTGGTAGCATTGTGGTATGCTGCATGAAAGATTACTTCCTCACATTGGAACTGAGGTAAAATGGTCCCAAACTGTGAAATTCAGTTTCTAATGCCGACTGTCCCTGAAACAGAAACATTACATTAGGGAGCTTGCAGCATGAGGGATATTGCTCATGTTAGGTTAAAACGGTGCCAATTTATTTCTGGGCCTTACTCCTTTGTCAACTCATTCCATTGCTGTATCTTCAAACCAAGAATGCGTAATTATTCAGTCTTGTTTCTTCTACTGCCTACTAATATCTCTGTGCACTCTCGGTTAATGATAACATTTATTAATATTCATACTGCGCATTACAGAATCTTGTACTTTGTATTCAGGTCACTCTCAGCACTCTCTGCATATCACAGTGGAGGAATCACCCCAATGAAGATCCGAACGGAATCGCAAAGTAATTTGAGGTTGTATAGTGGGAGTCCAACTCGCAGTGAGAAGGAGCTGGTGTCCATTAGTTCCTTCTATTACAAAGAGCGAGTGAGTAGATGACACGATCTGTGATCAATCACATTGTCTTTATCTCAGACACTCTGCTAAGCCCCTAGCATAGCAACAGTTTCACACACTGTGGAACCTAATGTGTGCTGTATGATGGTATTTCCAGTGTCACATAGCTGAATTATGTGATGCTATAGTTGGCTACTCTGTTGCGCAGAGTTTCCTTGCTAGTCTGCCATCAAAACTATGGTCAGTCAGTGGCTCTTTGGCCATCCATTTTGAAATTTCTGCGAGATGGTTGCCATACAACAAGTGCAATTATATGGGTAAGAAACCAGGTTTAAGAAAAAGTGATATGATAGAATAAAAGAAAAAATTATTGATTTAAAACTATATATCCAGTATAAAAAATAATTAAAACAGATGGTCTGTTATTGGTACATGTCAATGTCCTTTATATTTAACTGATTGTTTGATGGCATGCCAGCTACAAATCTCCTCTTGCAGATGAGGACTTTTTATTTTGTGGCTTTTCATTGAAATCAGAGGCAACACTCGCCATAAATTAGATATTCTGTTGTCTGTTAAAATTACATCAGCGCAAACGTTTTGTTCTGAACCTCTCTTGTAAAACTAGTCCTTTTCCACTACTGTCAATAATGCATGTGATGCTAACTCTGCAATAATATGTTTGTGACTTCCTGATCCAATGCTGAACCTTTGATATGATAACAGAGGAAGAGAATATTGATGATGGAGTAACTCAGCGGTACAGGCAGCATCTCTGGAGAGAAGGAATGGGCGACGTTTCCGGTCGACCCTTCTCTCCAGAGATGCTGCCTGTCCTGCTGAGTTACTCCAGCATTTTGTGTCCACCTTCGATTCAAACCAGCATCTGCAATTCTTTCTTACATAAGAGAATATTGATCGCAGATGCATGGTAGTTGCAAATTGTTTATACGCGCACAATGTGTTAAACAAAAACCACCTAATTTTCCCTTGCAACATTTGCTGTACTGCCACCCAGAACCTGTATTTCGTATTATGTAAACTCGGTTGACAACCCCCTTAACCCTACTTTAAATGTTTAACCTTGATATCCATGATTGACAGGATGATTTTGGTTTACAGCCTCAGTGTTTCCTCATTTGATCCCCACTTCCTGCTTGTGCATATGCAGAATGACATCTTCAAGTCCCAAAATGTTTACAGAAGAAGTGTTTTGGTTCTGAAGAATTTACAAATCTGACTTTGGTGTTCAGCTGCAACAGTAATTTATTAGGATGGGACTATGCATTCAAATGACTGATATGCTGTTGCTGCTGTACTGATTGACTATGGTTGCAGGATGTTGAGATTCTTCAAGGAGGAAATGCTGAATTTGAAAGAAAAGTTGCCAGTATGGCATTTGTCACCTTGAGAGTAATGAGGTGCACTCTCTGTTCCATTTTTTTTATTACCAGAAGAGGAAATTTGGAGACATCTGGTTCTATTTTTAATTGTTCAGAGCAACCTGATGCGCTGCTCTAATGTGAGTGCATGAAAAAGATCTGCTGTGCAGTATTCAATACTGACAGTATCACATGGGGTTTATTAAAAAAAAATACCTCCACCATCCCATGTTGAAAAAAAGGTTAACCATTCATTAAAATTGGGTCGAGCTGTGTGTGTGTGAAGTGAGCAATGAAGGTGTTTTTATTCTTGCATGGGAGCTGTCTTGCATTGACAGGGCAATGATTTTATCCCTCTTTCCAATTGTCCTTAAGGAGAAATTGTGATCTGCCACCTTGAACAACTTGTGTTTGTCCTTCTAAATTGGCCTGGAAGTTTGCTGAAGAGGTTTTGGCATTTATCTGTAGTTCATTTTTTGAGATTCCTGCATTATGTCTGAGTCAAACTCATCACACTTTCTGAGTCTTGTAGATGGTTGTAAAGCTTTAGTGAATTAGATGATAGTGACATTATTTATGTTTATGTTCCAGATAGGTTCTGTTTGATTATGATTTTGTAGATATTACTGGTAGGAGATTTGGTTTTCCTACTGCCAATAAATGTCATGAGAAGTGTTTAAGATTTCTCTGTCTGAAAGTTAGCTTGTCATATCAGCAAAGGTGGGAATTGATTGCTTCATTATCTGAGGAATTGTGAATGGAATTGAACACTGCATTGTACACATACAATTGAGAGAAGTTGCTGAAGTTGGGTGCATCTAGGAGACTGCTTCACCATTGATGTACTGGGACTATGATGGTCGATTATCATCCATTACAATCATCCTGCTTAGTTACAGGAATGCCTTTAACCAGTGAAGAACTGTGCCTTTGATTTTTATTAGCCCCTTCGTGGGTTGCATGCTGCAGGGGTTTGAAGGACCTTGCTTCGGGAATTCAACTTTGCATTGAGGACTGGAGCAAATTATGAGGATGAGTAAGAAGTTTATTATTCTTAGTGCTGCATGTTAGCACTGTTGGAGACATTTCCATAATTTTGATGGTACACAAAAAGCTGGAGAAACTCAGCGGGTGCAGCAGCATCTAAGGAGCGAAGGAGATAGGTGACGTTTCGGGTCGAGACCCTTCTTCAGACCGTCTGAAGAAGGGTCTCGACCCGAAACGTCGCCTATCTCCTTCGCTCCTTAGATGCTGCTGCACCCGCTGAGTTTCTCCAGCTTTTTGTGTACCCTCGATTCTCCAGCATCTGCAGTTCCTTCTTTAAAAAATTCCATAATTTTGATGATGCATGAAAGTTGCCCGACTTTTAGGATTTGGGGCACAGTGGGCCATAATCTACATTGTCAAGTAGATGCCAGTGTTAAGATTTTGTTGGAACAATTTGGCTGAAAATAAGTCAGAAGCATGAGTGAGAGATTGTTTTTCAGGCTCAGAATTTTGATCTGAATTGTTTGTAGCGGAGCCATTTAGCTCTATCTTAGCTTGCAGATAGTCATGCATTATTGTTGCTTCACCAGGTTGCTACCTGATTGTATGTATATCTGGTGCTGCTCCGGACATACTTTTTTTAATGCTGAACGTTGAATGAAGGTTAGTCCTCTGGCTTGATCATAGTTGTAGACTGACATATGCTGGACCATGATATGACAGGATGTGGTGAAATATTATTCTGTTACTAATATCTCAGTGTCAGTGAATGTCCTGTTTTGAACTGCTAGTTCATTTCTCAGTCTACCCTATTTTTCAAACTGGTAGTGATAATGCACACAATGGGCAGGATGGGGTTAATGTATAGACAGACTTTGGCTCCCCATGATTGTGAAGTGATTATAGTACACGGGTGCATCTATGACTAGTGGATTGGTGAAGGGATTTATTCTTTGTGTCAGTTCTTTCACTCCTTTGTTGTGAGTCAATCCTGGCATTTCTTTCCTCCTTGCTGCTAGACATTGAAAAAACTATATTTTGTATGTTTTGAGTGCTTCCATTTTTATTCCAGGTGGGTTTAGTTTTGTTTAGCTTAGAGATACAGGCCCTTCGACCCACCGAGTCCATGCCGACCGGCGATCCCCGCATTTTAACACTATCCTACATACACTAGGGACAATTTTTACATTTACCAAGCCAATTAACCTACATACCTATACATCTTTGGAGTGTGGGAGGATACCGAAGATCTCAGAGAAAACCCATGCAGGTCACGGGGCGAACGTACAAACTCCGTACAAACAGCCCCCGTAGGCGCAATCTAACCCGGGTCTCCAGTGCTGCATTCGCTGTAAGGCAGCATCTCTCACACTGCCCAACCATGCCGCCGATTTCAGTGTAAAGGAATGGTGACTCAACAATTGAGAGGGAATGGTGCATGGTAATATGATTGCAAGGTTGTCAAGGTTTGAAATACCATTGTATCTGGACTCCGTGAGAATATCCAGGAACAAATCTTTCTAGATTATACAGTTCTTTGTTCTCACTTCTGATAAATCTGTCCCTTCATAAGGGAAGGATGGGTAATAATGATTCTGTGAATAACTTTGTGTCAAGGCATATGGTGAACCAATCTCTGCATCACTCTTAGTTTTGCGTAAGATGCAGGCGATGATTATACAGGATTGATGATGTGGAGTGGTCTATTCAGTTTTATTCTTGTTAACAAGAAAAATTAGTTCTGGGGTGAGTGAAAAAGATGTGGTTGTGGGATGTAAATATGTAGCACAAAAGTTAGCAGTAAATGCACTTTGCACAATGACACAGTTTTGTCTGCTCCATGTTCATCCTTTCTTTATGGGAACTTTTTAATGGAAAATTAAATGTGGCTGCATCCAGTATGTTGTGAAAAGAAACTGCACATCTGGAAGTAGCATTTGACTGATGAACCTACCTTCATGCTGGTTTACATTTTGTATCTGTACAGCTTGGGTCGTGAATGTCTATAGATTAGAAACTGAACCATATTGATCCATTTACCCAGCTTCTCCCTGAGCGCTTAAAGTTAATATTTTCTGTATATTTCATTTTATTTTTTGTGTGTGTGGTTTTCTTCCTATTGAGTTAATTTCTGTTTGTTTTCTTGGTGTTTCTCTTTTATTTTTGGTGATGTTCATACTTGCAGACGTCTCCTCTCTCCAACCGTCGGCGCTGGTCCATTCAAGCCATTAATGAGTTCCCGGTACTGTGCACATTACCATCCTACATTTGTGCCCTTGCGACTCTGGGATAGCCAGTTGCTCTCTGTCGAGTAACAGTCCTTTCATCAACAGCAGCTCCTTTCACAAACAGACTATGATTGGATATTTTTTGTTTAGTCTTCAGAAGCCACCCTCTCATGCTGGGATGGTTCATGATGTGCGTTGGCCTTTAGAACCAACGGAGGTTCCATGCACATAAATGAATGAATCCAGAAAGTAAATACTAGTGGGACCATCCAGTCATAATGGGTTCTTCTGAGCTAGCTTCTGTACTTAATTGAAATCCACATTTGTGAGTCACTTAACAACAACACACAAGCTAGCTTTGTTGTGATTTTATTTATTATCTCCCCTTCTTTATCAAAAGGATGCTAAGGACAATTGTGGCATCTTAGCTTCTACCCAAAGTAAGATCACTTAATTCAAGATAATTGGATATTCGTAGTCAGTGTGAATCAGTATCTGTTCCCTTGATTGGACTGAGATGAGGTGTCGCTGGCCATCCCACTCTTGGGCAATACAAAACCGCCCCTGCTTTTCACACTAACGTTTTTTTAAATTGTATGTATGATCTTAATTCACTAGATAGTTAACATGCTTAAATAACTGCATGAAATGCATGCCACTGACCGGGAACTGGGCTTTTAATCTGTGTACAATTTTTGTAAGAATGTGCTGTTCCATAGAAGCATTTCTTTGTTCTGCTAATTCAGGTAACCAACTTTCTTTCTGTATCTGCAATAAAAGTGTGGATGTTTCTTTCAAGTTTCATTTGGGCAGTGATTCAAATTCAGGACGTTAGTTTGTGTGCAGAAGCTGTATAATTAGTATGTCACTAAGACAAATGGAGAAGATGGGTCCTTCTTGATGTGTATGTGTAAAGGTTATGGAAGAGCTCCACAAATGTTTTTAAACCTTTTGATCGCTAGGCAAGTGTTTGGCTCTATCAGAGCCAAATAATAATAATTATTGCTGTAGCAAAATCTGCTTTTTACTCAAGCCCACCACTTAAATCCTTATACCGAATTGGAAGGCTGAAGAACAAAAAGCATACTGCTGGAAGAACACAGCAGACTAAGCAGTATCTGTTGAGGAAAATGGATTGGTGATGGCATTGCCTTGTATTACTCCAGGATTTATACATAATCTCTAAACTTTTAGAGATTTAAATAGGTTCCTTTCTGTAAATTGCACTGCTAATTTTATAGTTTTCCTGCATTAGAACTGAGAGAGTATGGAAGGATAACCAATAAGTCAGAGGGAGGGGTAAGACAGAGGCTAGGAGGGGATAGGTGGAGCAGTTAAGCAAGAGAAAAACGAAACTGCTGTAACCGGTGTGGGTGGTAGGGGGTGTGGGGGGGGGGGGGGGGGGGGGGGGGAGGAGTGGGGTTGGAGGCTGGAGATGGAGGCTGGTGAATCAACCTAGATAATGGAGGGGGATAAGAGAAATAAACATGGGGAGAAGGAACCCACGAGGCTAGATATGTGGGTGATGAGTAGATGGAGCCAGATATACTGAGGAGGAGGGGGGACTGAACATAGGAGGTACCTGAAAATTGATAATGCAATGTTAATACCATTGGGTTGTAGTGTAACCAAGTAGAATGTAAGGTGTTATTCATTTAGTTTGCATTTGGCCTCAATGTGGCAGTGGAGAAAGATGTCAATGGACAGATTGGTGTAGAAATCGAAAATAGAGTTGAAATGGCATACAGCTAGAAGCTCGTGATGGCCATTATGGACCACGTGTGTGGTCTACAGAATGCTTGTCTAGTCTACCCTTGATCATCTTGATGTAGAGGAAGCCACATGGTGAGAACCAAATGCAAAAGACCAGATTGGAGGAGGTATATGTAAATTTCTAACTCGCCTGGAAGAGTAATTTTGACCCCAGGATTGTGACAAGGAAGGAGATAAAGAGACAAATGTTTTTCTTAAACATTTCCCTATAATTGCAAGGGAAAGTTCCAATGGATGGGAAGGGTTGGGGTGACCAGTCCAGGGAGTCATGGAAAGGATTCACACTCATGGGGAAAACAGAAAGGGCAGGAGAGGAGAAGATGTGACTGGAGGTGAGATCCCATTCGAGCTAGTGGTATTAGCGAGGAATGATGTGCTGATTGCAGACGTTCGTGGTGTCTGATAGGTGGCTATTTGAATATCTGTGGAAGATTTGGTCACATCTGAAAAGCATTGTCTAGATATTATTTTATATTCCTGGTGGAACTGCCTGGAAGCTTTTATAAGCAGGATAGAATAATTAAGATATTAGTGGTGGCACGCTTCCTCCTTTTCATGCAGAATAAACATGATAGGCTGGGAACCATTGATAGATCAGTTTCACTGGCTCCAGATCTGAATAGGACCTCAAATTCCAAAAGGTATTATTATCAGAATTTGTTGTCACTTTGCAGGAATCTTGCCAATCTTATTTCCTCTGAAGGTAGGGGCTCTCCTCGCTCTACAATGGCAGTATATCATGTTTGCAAATTGGTTTGCAATGATTCTGGTACATTCCAGCAAGTATAGTTCCTTGGCCAGACAGAATAATTAAATAATGTAGCTGTGGAGCAGTTTGGGATTGATGCTAATGTTTTAGAAACCTTTCATCCAATACTACATGTAGTGCATAGTTTATTGTTACATGTTTATACATTTGTACTTCACAGAAATAGGCTTATCTACGAAAATTGTTCATGCTGACCAAATACCCACCTAAGGTAGTGTCCTTTGCTTGCATTTGATCTTCATCCCTATCAACCTTTCCTAGACATGTATTTGAAAAAAATGCCCCTTAGATTCCTATTAAATAATTCCCCTCTCAGGTTAAACTTATGCTCTCTAGATCCTGGTTTCTCAACCCTGGAAAAGGACTATGTGCATTCAGCTAACCGATGCACCTTGGATTGTATGCACCTCTATTAAATGGCACAAAACTTGATCTGATCTTCAGCATTCACTGATTATAATTAGTGTTGCAAAAAAAATATCCCTCCACAGTGATCAACATGTAGATTCATTTTATGCTGAAGAAAATACGTGCATTGTTTCAAAATACCATACCTTTCCCTACAATGACTAGAATAAGTGAAATAAGAGAACCGCAGGATTATTATGATATAGAAGGCCATTTGTGTCTATGCTGGTTCCAAATAGGCATTCCCGTCAATTCCATTTCCCTGCTCTTTCTCCCTTACTCTACCCTCTGTACCATTTGCTAATGGAAACAGTTCCTGTGTTTACAGTGTTCACTCAATCTAAACATGCCATGACCTTGTCCTCCACTGTCAAATTTCCTCTCTGCTTTCCTTACTCCAAAAAGGATGCTGACGTTCTTCATTCCTGGGGCAATTCTTGTAAATATTAAAGCATCCATTCTACTATCTTCACATCTTACCAAAATATATGTGACCAGAATTGTTCACTGGTCTCCACTTGTTCTTAGAAAGTGTTTTACTCCGGCTGGACATAACTTTCCTGCTTTAGTACTCTGATCCTTTATTTATAAATCCCAGGAACCTGTATACCTTCATATCTTCATACCTCCTCCACCACCATCCAAGGATGTAAAGAGGCCATCCATTTGAGACAAAGATTCATGTGCACCTCCTACAATTTTGTCTACTGCATTTGGTGTACCTAAAGTCATTTCCTCTACGTTAGGGAAACCAAATGCAGACTGGATGACAAGTTTGCAGACCCTCTACGTTCTTTCAACAATGGTCAGCCTGAGCTCCCAGATACATGCCATTTCAACATATGTTCCCACTCCCACACCGACCTGTCCTTTCTCACCCTTCCCCACTGCCAGGGTGAGGCCCAATGCAAACTAGAAGAAAAATACCTTATATTCTGCCGCGGTAGTTTATTGGTAAGAACATGGACATTTTCCAATTTCATATCAGCCTTACATCCGGTATTACCTTCTTTATCTTCTTCCGATCTAGCTTTGGTCCTCCCATTTCCATCCATTTCTTCTTGGTTCCACGAACGTACTACCCTCAAGCTTTACCCAATGAATCCACTCCTCCTTCTGGTTCTATCTACCCTTCATCTTTCTATTAATCACTCTGTTGTCACCTTGCTTACTTATGCCAGCACTTCTAGCCTTTGTCTCCTATCACTGGAAACCGGGCCGCTGTCTTCACCCTCCTAACCCCCTCCCACTTCCCCCCCCCCCCCCCCACCCTCTCTCCTTCCCTCAACAGGCACCATCTGCCCATCATACCTCACCCCTCTCGGATCAACTATCATCCATTGGGGCATGGATAAAGTTAACACTCACAATCTTTATCCTAGGGTAGAGGATTCTAAAGCTACAGAGTATAAGCTTAAGGTAAGAGGGGAAATATCTAAGAGCGACCTCAGGGGCAACGTTTTCACTCAAAGGGTAGTCCACATCTGGGATGAGCTGCCAGAAGAAGCTACAGAAGCGGATATAATTGTGACCTTAAATAGTTGGACAGACATATAGATAGGAAAGGTTTAGAGGGATATGGGACTAGCCCAGAATGGGCAAGGTTTGCTGAAGGCTCTTGCTGTAAAGCTCTATAACTCTCTGACATTGGCCCCTGTTTCACCCTTTCCCCAGTAGGGATGACAGTGGAACAACAATGGCAGGTATTTCTGGGAAATATACAGAAGGTGCAGGATCAGTTAATTCCAAAGAAGAAGAAAGATTCTAAGGGGAATAAGAGGCGACTGTGGCTGACAAGGGAAGTCGACAGTATCAAAATGAAAGTGAAGAAGTATAACATTGCAAAGATGAGCGGGAAGCCAGAGGATTGAGAACTTAGAAAAATTAGCAGAAGATAACTAAAAAGGCAATACGGGGAGAAACGATGAGGTGCAGAGGTAAGCTAGCCAAAAATATAAAGGAGGATTGTAAAAGCCTTTAAGGTATGTGAAGAGAAAAAAAAACATTTAAAGGCAAATGTGGGTCCATTGAAAACAGAAACAGGTGAATTTATCATGGGGAACAAGGAAATGACAGACGAGTTAAACAGGTACTTTGGATCTGTCTTCAGTAAGGAAGACACAAATAATCTCCCAGATGTACTGGTGGCCAGAGGACCTAGGGTGACGGAGGAACTGAAAGAAATTCACATTAGGCAGGAAATGGTGTTGGGTAGACTGATGGAACTAAAGGCTGATAAATCCCCAGGGCCTGATAGTCTGCATCCCAGGGTACGTCAGGAGGTAGCCTAGAATTTGTGGACACATTGGTGATAATTTTCCAAAGTTCTAGATTCAGGATCAGTTACTGTGGATGGGAGGGTAGCTAATGTTATCTCGCATTTTAAGAAAGGAGGGAGAGAGAAAACAGGGAATTATAGACTAATTAGTTTTACATCAGTGGTGGGAAAGATGCTGGAATCAATTATAAAAGGTGAAATAGCTGTACATTTGGATAGCAGTAACAGGATCGGTCCAAGTCAGCATGGATTTATGAAGGATAAATCATGCTTGACTAATCTGGAATTTTTTGAGAAATGGAAAATGGACAAGCGAGAGCCAGTGGATGTAGTGTACCTGGACTTTCAGAAAGCCTTTGATAAGGTCCCACATAGGAGATTAGTGGGCAACATTAGAGCACATTGATAGAAAATTGGTTGGCAGACAGGAAACAAAGAGTAGGCACTAACGGGTCCCTTTCAGAATGGCAGACAGTGACTAGTGGGGTACCGCAAGGCTCAGTGCTAGGACCACAGCTATTTGTAATATACATTAATAATTTAGATGAAGGGATTAAAAGTAACATTAGCTAATTTGCAGATGACACAAAGCTGGATGGCAGTGAGAACTGTAAGGAGAATGCTATGAGGATGCAGGGTGACTTGGACAGGTTGGATGAGTGGCAGATGCAGTTTAATGTGGATAAATGTGAGGTTATCCACTTTGGTGGACAGAACAGGAAGGCAGATTATTATCTGAATTATGTCTAGTTAGGAAAACAGGAAGTACGAGACCTGGGTGTCCTAAGAACAGTATTTTATTGAAACCCAAAACGATCTGGCATGCAATCTGGTATGCACACTAGAGAAAATATCTGCTGCTGTGACTTGGGGTTGAAGCAGTTCAAGAGTTTTCAGTTGTCTTTGTCCTAAATACCACTATGTCTGACCTATTGTCCTTGCCAATCTGCTTGGCACATAGCTGCCCCTCAATCTCAGTTAATTTGTGTTCCCTTATGGCTTGTCAATGCATAGAGTTCCTGACCTTGAACACAGTATACACATGGCCACTCAGCAATTAAGTCAACCACAGCAATTTATTTATAAATATTTTAACTGAGCCCAAAGGCATAACACTTTTCAAAATCAACCTGACCATGTCATGTAGTCATAATCTGTCGTGCTTAGATCAGGTAGCAAAGCTCCACGACTCCCTCTTTTAATCTGTTGTGCTTAGATCAAAGTAGCAAAACTCCACGGCACCGTCTTTTAATGACCACTGTTTGATAAATAATTATGATTACTGTCCTTGCTTGCTGCTTTACATTGCAGAATCTTCATTGTGGAATAAAGTTTTACATGAAACCTCCAAGTTCATATCTCTGAAAGGTAATATCAGACAACCCCTACTGGTGGAAATTGGCACTTTATTTGAATGCATTGCTTCATGTGTGATCATTTTTCATGTGCTATCCTCCATTGTTTATCTCCTATTTTGGTTTGAGCACAATTGGTTGGAATCGCTGGGTTTAAAATACAAACCTTATCTGGTTCAAATAACTATAAATATTGCACTAATAATAAGCTTTTAATTGCACTTTATACTTCAGCAACGATTTGTGTCTCATGCTTTGTGAGTAAAAGATCATAAAATGCATTCCTGGTTTGTCATTGACCCATTTAAAATACCATGGACCTTACCTAAATACTATCAAGAACAAAATGTTTCATTTTGGCAGATGGTCTATGAACCAGTGAGTCTGTAGAGGTGCATAGCTCACCTTTGCATTTATTTTGATAGTTCTATAGGACTCTTATTATTAATGGGTCATTTAGTTCATGGAATTTCAAACATTTAATCTGCAGTTATCAACCCAAGAATGGGTACCTCAGTGAACACAATGAAAATTTCATTTAGGTTAGAGACAGGATTGTGAACTTTATTAAAGATTTCCCTATCGCCAACAAAATAATCCGCAGAATAAAACCCAGTGATATGCAGGGTTTGTTTAAAATATTGAAGGTTGATTTTACTCCCACAACTCACAAAGCCCAGAGACTTGTTTAATTTTCAGTGACTTTAATTTTTCATAATTTTATTTTAATTAGTACACGAGGATAAAGGCACTTATTCTCCCCAGCCTAACCCCCAAAATATTGATTGTGCAATTGGTGTTGATAAACTATTCCTATTCCCAGAAATCACGTCGATGGAAAGGAAAGCGAGAAGGAACCGATGCAAACAATCGTCCAATCAAAGCTGCAGGGAAAGTCATCATCCAGGACATCTCCTGTCTCCTGCCAGTACACAAGTCACTGGGGGAATTATACATGTAAGTGTTGAAGGCACATTTACCATTGCAACAATGTATGAACTTTCACAGTTAGAAAAACCTGACGTACATTTCTGGACTTCCCATCATCATCTCAAGAGCAATTGAGGATAGCAATAGCTGCTGATTTTGTCGGAGGCATCTGCATCCTGAGATTGAATTTTTTTAAAAGGTTGTAATTGAAAAATAAATATTTACTGTTAGAGTATTGCTGTCTCTGAAAGATGCAGTGTTTTCACTCCTATTTGTTTGTCAACATTTTCCTTATGTTTCTTCATGATTCAAAGCTTGATTTCGAGGTTGACAAATTGCCTCAGCGAGGATACTACCTTTTCCCAGAACAACGATTTACCGGGTACATGTTTATGGAGTGAGGAGCAGGGGTGGGAGATGATCACCAGAAAGCATTCTGGTTTCCTTGGATTTGCTTCCATTCGTCAGTGTCTCAGTGTCATACAAATCTCACAACTCCAAGAACCATGAGTAACAACTCCACTCTATTTTGGTGGGACAAAAGGATCTGCCATTGATTATATACAATGCCAGTTATTTAAGTCTATTGATTACAATGGAATTATTTTTAAAAAAAAAAAAAGCTGGGTTACACTAATGATGTTTACAAAAGTTGCATAAAAATCAACTTTCATTGCAAAGTTCTAAGAACAGGGTTGTCAATTTCCCACTGTAATGCTGAGCTAAAATTGGCATTGGCTGATCCATCAGCTAACTCTTTCAAAGAGAATTACAACAATAGAAACAGCACTTTTCCAACCACCAATGCTCCAGAATAAATGGATGCTCTATGGTAATAGAACAAGGAAGGGTGCTGCCATGGGAGCAATGGAGATCGTCCACCAGGGGCCCTTCAGATGTGTTTTACGAATTTACTATGACAAAATTCAGGAGAGAGAATAAAAGATTTGCGAACATTTTGTAACCTTTGGATGTCTCAAAGCACCTTGCATTAACCCAGTCAACCTTACATAGAAATATAGTTTAGAACTCTAAACAGAATCTTGATTACATTGAGGAAAGGTGAGTGCATTGTATTTACTTCATCATATCACTTGTCTTCAAGAGACTGGTGATGGCACACATTAGCTCCAGCCTCCCAGGCAACCTTCACTCATTGCCTGTTTACCCATCATCAAAATAGGTCCACCTGGCCTTATACTTCTTTGGAACATCTAGGTAACAAGGACACCTAAATCAGACTCTTATTTATTGACTATAACTCTGTCTTCAACGCCATAATCCCATCCAAACTAATCTACAAACTCCTGGACCCCACATACCAGGACCTCCATCTGCCACTGGATGCTTAACTTTCTGACCGATAGACTACATTTGGTGAAAATAGGACCTTTTTTACCCACTTCCTTTTCTCCCTCTTCCCGTTAGGCAGAAAATATAAAGCCTGGGTTTTTTCAATATAAATTGAGATGTTGATGGAGCTGGGCACTATGACATCATCAGCAAAAAAACTTCTGACACAACCTTTCACACAAGGGAGAATGATTGATGAATTAACTGGGGATAATTTAGCTGATAATATATTCCAGAGGATGTTTTGCAGTGAAGATATACACAAAAAGCTGGAGTAACTTAGTGGGTCAGACAGCATCTCTGGGGAAAATAAATATGTGATGTTTCGGGTCAAGGCTCTTCTTCAGATGGAGAGTAGTGGAAAGGAAAAAGAGATATAGATGGTGATGTAGAGAGATATAGAACAAATAAATGAAAGATATGCAAAAATGTAAAATTGATAAAGGAAACAGGCCTTTGTTAGCTTGGCCTAGGTGAAAACAAGTATAGACAATGAGACTGAACAAGACGACTTTAAAGCAGGTACGACTTGAATAGGGGAGGGATGGAGAGGGGGGGGATGCAAGGGTTACTTGAAGTTAGATAAATCAATATTAATACCACTGGGTTGTAAGCTGCCCAAGTGAAATATGAGAGGCTGTTCCTCCAATTTGGGTTTGGCCTCACTCTGATATTGGAGAGGGCCTAGGACAGAAACACGATGGCCAGTGTGGGAATGTAATGGGGAATTGGGTGTTCTCTTTGATGATTGGCCTCTGATCATTATTAATGTGAGGGCGACAGCCATTCCTTTAGTAATAAATAATAATTTCAAAGAAATCGGGTTTTATGTTCCCATCCCTTTGGATTGTTCTCACACCTTCACCTTTCTCTGCAGACTGAATGTGAATGACATCCAAGATACTTGTCAGAAGAATGCTGCTGCAGCTCTATCAGTTGGACGCAGAGACCTTGTTCAGGTATTGTCCTGTTCAAATATTCCACCTCATAATGTATTAATGAATTTGCACAATCTTTTCCCCCATTTTTTCTTTTTCATATGCTTCCCGGATTAATTCTATTTTCTTTTCTAAATACAATTGTAACATTAACTATCTATCTCTGGCACTCCATCGCTTTTAACTATCATTAAATATGAGTAGTATTTCTGCCTTTGATTTTGAATGCTGCGATTAGGATTTTCCCTTTTTTGTTTAAGTGAAGTTCTGTCACATCCAATGTCACCGCTTCCTAATCACTCTCCCTGGAAAATATTGAAGTAGAATCATTAGTTAGTACTTTTGCTATTTTGTTATCACTGATCCTGACCCTATTGCTGAACGATGCTGTGCCACCACCTCCCCAGGGACTTTCCCCTGCAACCACAGGAGATACAACACCTGCCCTTGTATCTCCTCCCTCGACTTCATCCAGGGTGACAGTCCTTTCGGGTGAGACAGATTTACTTGTGCCTCCTCCAACCTCATCTACTGTATCTGATGCTCTTGATGTGGCCTGTATATCGGCGAGACTAAGCGTAGTGATCGTTTTGCTGAACACTTGCACTCAGTCCGCCTTGACCTTGCCAAACATTTTAACTCCCCTTGCTATTCCTATTCTGACCTTTCGGTCCCGGGCTTCCTCCATTGTGTGAGACCACATCCAAATTGGAGGAACAGCACCAATTTTTTCCTGGGCTGCTTACAACCCAGAGGTATGAACGTTGATTTCTCTAATTTCAAGTAACTCCTGCAATCCTTCCCCTTCCTCTCTCCCACCCTAGACGTCCTACCAGTTCCACTGTTTGCATCGTATCCCTCACATCTTCCCCAGCCAACAGTGGGCCATTATGGATTCCACCGTTCCTGAGGTCATCTGGTGCCGCCCCTGATTTGTTCTAGCCTTTTCTTGCCTCCAGTTTCTCTCCCTCCCCATCTCTATCATTCAGTCTAAGGAAGTGTTCAAACCTGAAACGTCACCTATTACTTTTCTCCAGAGATGCTGCGTGACCCACTGAGTTACTCCAGCATTCTGTGTCTATCTTCTTCTATATTATAGTCCTATAATGCAGATGTTTTCTTATATTTGGTTCCTTTATCTGTTCTTCAGCATTTGTTATTGCTAGACCTAGCAGCCAAGTCCAATATCTGGACTCCTAAATGGATTAGAAAATAGCCCTCTATACATGGAAATTCCTTCCTTATCCCTTTATCTGCCACATCAGAAAAACAAATTTTGAACCAAATCCATTCTTCCATTTCAATCTGTTAAGTGGTCCATAAATAATCTATAAAATGTGTGACTGATCCTTCATTTTATATCAATTCAAAATGATTCTATTTCTTCTTTATTGATTACTTTTTCTCTTTTGCCTTTTTGTTGTCTCTACTTTGTATATCAGCTCAGATTATCTTTTTATTTTTGTTAAGGGACGTAGTGACCTAAGTCAGACACAAAAATGTGGGAGTAACTCAGTGGGTCAAGCATCGTCTGTGGAGGAAAACCAAAATAGGTGACATTTTGGGGCAGTCTGAAGAAGGGTTCCAACCTGATATGTCAACTGCTGTTTTCATCTTTGTTTTTCAATTTATTTTTAAACTGCAGGTGACATTTTGGGTTGGAACCCTTCTTCAGACAGTTCAGTAAGGTTTATAATCTACAAACATTTTGTGCTAGATTGCTTCAAGTCTGTTCATTTTTTAATTTGGTGCAACTGGCTGATGAACTAACTAATCCTGGTCAAACTGTGTGGTTGAATCCAGTAGGTAACTCTGCTATTTCTTGCTTCTTGGTAACTTACTAATTTAATTCATTTCTTAACATTAAAGGTGTGGTCTTTGGCTGCTGTTGCGACAGACTCCTTTCTCAGTCCACATCCAGATCCTGACATAGAGACACCGTGGGCACGACATCCATTTGGCAGGCAGCTCCTTGAGTCGCTGTAAGATTTGTTTTATTTGGCACCTGTAATTAAGAAATAGCAAAGTGAGCAATTGTTCTTAGACTGAAAATGACCTGAAAAGTGCTTGCAACCATTCACTGAGCAGTAGGATTTTATAGAAAACCTTTTGAAACTATAATAAAAGCAAGAAAAAAATCAAAAGCTTTATACTTTTAAAGAACTTTATGAATTAAGTATGCTGCCTTTTTGTAAAGTTTATTCATTTGCATCAGGAACATGGGTATCTTTGGCAAAGCCAGAATGTATGGCCCATCCTTAATTACTCTCAAAAAGTTAGGAATGGGTGACCTCCTGGAACTGTCCAAGTGTTGAGAAACTGCAGCTGTGCAGGAAGACAGTATATCATAACCTCCATTCAGAAACTTTTATAAAATTAGGCATTGTTGCAAATGAATTTCTCATGGAGCCTTACTATCTAATAAAGAGGCAAATGGAAACTGATTTCAGGTAATTTAAGATGTATTGAACACACGGTACTAAGCGCTTGTGCAAGCCCTTTTTTAAAAAATGTTTTCACTGTTTCACAGAAATAAAACATGCACTCAGTCTCTTTTTATTTGCTAGGGCATTACAGGCAGGTTAACAACTAATTCTGTGCTTTTGAAGTTTTGAAATTATTGTCATAAAGGAAACAATAACATGTACCCATAGTATGACCAAAATGTTTTACACCGTAAAATGGATTCAGACAAACTTATTTATTATTGTGCCCCCTTTCTTCAGATGGTGGTGATTTAGACTGAGGTGGCGTTTCATTAATAGTAGCTGCTCTCTGTTTCACCTTGCTGTGTGAATCTAGATAGTAAGTGGTGTTGGGTGATGACTTGAAAATAGAGGTGGTTCCACTTGGTCCTCAGCTGATGCTTGCATCTGCACAGTCCAGAAGGCGGGCAGTGGCTGTTGCCTTATTTATGCAGCAATTTCTATCATCATTGAATCCCTAGGTGAGCCTAGCATCTTAACATTAACCCTGACATCCTCCTGTATATTTACTTCATTGCCATGAAGGGAATTTTCTCTCTGAGTTATTTGGAAAGAACAACTAAAGAAAAAATGCAGAGTTTTATCTTTTTGTTTAAATCATCTTAATTATTAGAATTTTTAATTTGTGTCAAAGCCTGAGTATCTTGAAACAATAAAATGTAATGTGTGTACATCAGGATAGTCGATACTCAATTTAATAAAGTAAAGTAATTGAATATTTCTTTCAGTTTTAAGTGGTAGGTGAGCTAAACATGGGAAATGCCTGTCTTCATCTGTACTTAATCTCTGACCTTATTCATCTGATCCGGACAGTAGTAAGAGTTGTAAATAAGTCCTGGGTAATTTTAAATGTAGTTCTGATAATTAATAGATCCCGTTCTTACAATGGTTTACTGTTATGTGTTTCTCCACAGTCTGACCCATTACAGCACAATACATGATGTTCAGACTCTAGCAATGCTATGCAGTGTGTTTGAGGCCCAGTCCAGGCCTCCGGACTGCTATGGCAGCATGGGCGCACAAATTTACCAGCGCAATTCTATCTCTACTCCTTTTCTACATTGTGTAAGTGTACATATGCTGTGTCCTAGTCTGGAATCTGTTCGATAGATGCTTTGACTTTTAATCATACTGTATAGATATGATTACGTACAACTGGGGCCAGTGCTACCGGCAGTTCTCTACCAGTTACAGTGCCATTGTTAGAATAATCCTAAATTAAATTCTCGTGTAAACCACATGTGCTGATGGAGAGATCAAGATACTGATGTATTGTTGTGCAACAACCTTCTTTTGGATATTGTTTGCTTGTGTTGAGCCTGCCTGGGGCTTAATCCATCTGTGAATATGCACTTGTCTGTAGAAATGATAACAAGAGTCAAGAGAGTTTATTGGTCATTTGCATCAGGTATGACACCAGAACAATGAAATTGAACAATTACACAGTATCTATATGAACAGGAACAGTGGATGCTTTGGGGCAAGTAAATATTTTCAGGCTATTGGACTCCTCTATTTAGAGCAGTTCCTCCCAGACTAAAAGTCCCCTTATTTGTCTGATCACCAATGCATTAGCATGTTGCTTGAGCATGTTGGCAGAGAGGTTTAACCTGTATATCAGGACAGCTTTGGGTTTGGTGTTTGAGGGGTACTAGTATGGGATATTGGCAAAATATTCTTTGAGTTAGAATGCGAGCAGTGAAGCATTTATTTTCTATCGATGATGAAGGGAGTTTAGAATTACAAAATCTGTTTATTTGTAGCATTGAACATGTTTATCTGGTACACATGTTTATCTGGTACATATGCATTGAACATCATTTCATTTTCAACAGCAGGTTTCTATTGAACGTTTATGAACTAATTGTGCCAGTGTTCCTTTACCCTGCTCTATGTGATGTTCTACTGTAATTATTTTAAAATTCTTTTTTCCCCTCAGTCAGGCTATGCTTCTTCAGGTTCCTATTCAAGCACATCTGAAACTATTATTGGATCCACTGGATGGAACATAGGTAAGATACTTCTGCAAGGCATTTCGGAAATAATGGAATAGCAGGTGGCATGGTTGTAAAGAAGTCCTAACTGAAAGGGTCCTCAGTGGTTAGAAAGGGAATCTGGGAAGACACTAAGAACAAGATTAATTAATAGAAGGAATTTCCATGGGGATGTTAATAAGAAAAACAAATTAAAGCATTTCACTCTATAATTACATCACTGTGTACTCTCTCCACATTTTTCT
This sequence comes from Okamejei kenojei, assembly GCA_035221665.1. Classification (NCBI taxonomy): domain Eukaryota; kingdom Metazoa; phylum Chordata; class Chondrichthyes; order Rajiformes; family Rajidae; genus Okamejei; species Okamejei kenojei. The sequence goes on from CM069147.1 coordinate 18,876,534, forward strand.
TGTACAAATTTTACATATTCCAGAGGAATATTTGCCCTACCCTGCAGTATATTGCAGTGTCATGTCCACATACACTTCCTGTTTTTGAGTATGTACTACTTCTGCTTTTTAATATAATCTATATTTTAGGACATTTGGATTCTGGGGCCACCAATTGGGCTAGCAGGGGATGCTGTAATTTCACACAAAAAAGAAAAACAGGAATGCTGGAAATACATAGGTCAGGCAACTTTGATGGAGAATAAATGGTTAACAATTCAGGTTGCAGAAGTTTTGTCAGAACTGGGAAAAGTTAAAAATCAAATAGGTTTTAAGTTTCAGGGAATGGGTAAATTGGAGGGAATATTGGGAATATCTGTGATGGGGGTGAAGACTAAGCAAGGCTAAGCAAGGTAATGCCAGCTGAAAGAGGGGTTTAGTGGCTTATTAATCACCTGATCTGTCTAAAGGAAGATAAGATTATGTTAGATGTCGTGGGGAGCATGTAAAAGGCCAAAGACAGATAAATCAGTGGAAGTAGGATGGAGAATTAATGGTATTTGGATGCTCTGGCTAGAACTCCACAATCACTGATGTAATGATCCTCCTGGGCTGCTGTTACAATTGTTCATTTTTTGCATTAGAGGATATTTTACTTGCATAATTGCAAACTGTTATAACATCCCATTCTTGATGTTCATGTCATTCATAACCACCCAGACAATATATTACAGTTCATTTACAAAATAATTATCTGTGAAAATTAATGTGCAATGTGCAAGATACAATGTGCTGGAATAACTCAGCGGGTAAAGCAGTATCTCTGAAGAATATGCATAGGTGATGTTTCGGGTTGGGACCTTTCTTTGGTCTGAAGAAGGATTCCTACCTGAAATGATGCCTATCCATGTTCTCCAGAGATGCTGGTTGATCCTCTGAGATACCAGCATTCTCTGTCCTTTTGTGCAAGCAATTCTTTGTTTCTACATCTTAATTTAGACAAAGTTAGACAAATCATTGGGATATATGGAAATTGAAGTCAATACAGGGTTCAAATGCCATAAATTTGTGAATTCGTCGTCCGTTACTCAGTCCGTTCCCGCATTTCACATTTGTATTCTTAGGCAAGGATGTTAATGCTAATAGGATGGTGCTGATCCTATACCTTGATGTCCATTTCATCTCATGCATGAGCTGAATCTGAATGTCTGAACACAACAATGCAGTGTCATGAATATCTGCAGTATGATCCTTGTGTTTTTCCAAGCTATTAGGTATACAAGATGCTCAGGCAGTAATACTGACAGTTTTCAACTATTAACCAGTTAGTGATTGGCATTATGTTGTCTCTAGTTAATCCATAACCAATAGTACTAACACTCCATTGCAGTGGGTCGGGAATCAGAACACCTCAGTTCTTGGTGCTATGAGTCGCCAGATGACTATCGTTATGGAAACCATATCTACGCTGATCCAAAAGAGCGGGAGAAGGAGCAACATGAAAAGAACAAAAAGTAAGTTTTCTTATTTCTCCTTGAAACATGCAAAATCTTAAAGCCCATTAAATCTATGCTGGCTCTTAAAACAATAACATCAGTTGTATTCTCTCTTCTTTGCAACATATTCTTTCACATCATTATTATCTTCCACCAATTCTCTTAACACCCACCTGTACTAGGGATAATTTATAGTAGCTAATTAATCTTCCAGCACAATTTTTAGAGTTCGGGAGGAATCTGGAGCACTGAGGAAACCCATGCCGCAATTGGAAGAATGTGTAAATGACACACCACACCCAGTTGTACCTGGATCACTCAGTTGTGATCAGTTGCAATGCTACCTGCTCCACCACTGTGTCTCCACTGTGCACACTTTCCCTGTTACAATATAAAACCAAGCAAGGATAACCAATCACTTTGTTTTAGACTTTTTATGTAAAAGAATTGGAGACCAGCTGGATAGCTAAGCATTTGTAGAAATTTATTATAACTCAAAGAACTTCAGGTCAGAGTTTTTGAGCTGGAGTCTGAGCATCCAATATTGTGATACACCAAGAAGTGAGACTGGGAATATCTTACTCCTTATCTTAAACCAAAACCCTTTGGTCTTAGATACTTCAGCATGGGTTAAGTATCTCACTATCTATTCTATTTATTACCGTCATGAGGTTCTTGCATCACTATTGGGTCCCTTGTTGGCCTCTTTTCCAGGGAAAACATGCTCAACTCTCATCTAATGCCTGTGAATTGGGGATATTTAATTGTGTGGAAAAAATAAATCTAGAGAGCATCTAACCAAACAATGTTTCAAGTGTAAAATCTGTCTACACATGTACCACAATTTTGGCATGATTTCTGAATTTGAGATTCACCTGTCTTCCCTCAATCTCCAGGCTACTCGATCCAGCTAACATACTACAATATGATGATTTTAAGAAATGTTATGGGGAGATACTGTACCGCTGGGGTTTGCGAGAGAAACGAGCAGAGGTGCTAAAGTTTGTCTCTTGCCCTCCAGACTCTCATAAGGGAATCGGTAAGCACAAATTATATAGCAACGGTTTCATTTTGGGCTAATTTATGCTTTCGACTCCTGATATTTAATTACCCAATAAACATCACTTATCTACTGTCCAGTAGCACAGCATGATAGTTATAATGCAGTTGTGGTGATGCACACGTTTAAAAAAAATATAACAAAAAGGCTTATGAAATAGTTATCTTTATTATAGAGGTCAGAATACCTCCTGTTTTGTCCATAGTGTTGTGCCCATCAACCTATCACCCATAGCAAAATCCTTGCATATTTATGCCCAAGACCAAATCAAATCAAATATAGGACATAAAGATTGCAAAATTGGGGCATCGATGAGTTATACATATAGCCGCAATATGCTAAGTACTCTAAACTTTTAAGGTTGTTGATCAATTCCTTCTTGAACATAACTCATCTTTTAAAACTGACTGCATCTTCAAGTTACAAAGTCAGATGTATTGCCCCCACAGTGAATGCTCAAAAACGTTCTTAAACTCTTTCAAGCACAGCAGGAAGCATCTTTCTGGTGTTTCATGACAATATTTTGGATTTTTAAAACAATTCTACTTAGCGATGTGTTCTGGGTAACATGCTTCTTTCAATGGATTTTAATGAGATGGGGCATAATTGATCGTAGAAATTAAAAATAAACTTTTCATCCTGAGTATTGTGCTCATGATCCTATCCCCAATAACAAATTCCTTGTGTATTTATGCCTAATACCAAATCAATTATAAGACCCAAAGATTGCAAAACTGAGGGCATCGATGAGTTACATGTATAATCACAATGTACCCAAGTACTGTAAACATTTTTGTTGTCGATCAATTCCTTTTCTTCAACATAGCTCCTCTTTTAAATTGGCCGCAGCTTTGTGTTGCAATGTCATACGGATGGCCCCAAGTGAATTGAAAATGGAATTGAACACCCCATTGTCTTCATCTTCCGGCTCTGTGGTGGAAGAACGGTCATTGATAAAGAACTGAAGATATTTGGCCCTCGGACAATGTCTTGAGAAATTCTTGCAACCTCACAATCCAGAATACTCCATAGATTATTGGGAGTTTTACTACAAGACAATCCTGAGGATATTTGCTAAAAATTAAGCTTTCCCTTTGAATAGTGCACGTACAGGGCATCCAGTTCACATATGTCCCCTGCATTGTATTGTGCATATAAAATCTGAATCGGAGAGGCAGCGCAGGCATCAAATGATTGGCATACCAGAATTGACTTCATCTTCTTCATTCTTCGGTATGGAAGAATAATTTCAGTATCATAATTTGAACTAAATGAAACTAAAAATGAACCATTGTCTCTGTGTCAGTGGCCAATATACAGAGCTATCAGAAACAATTTGATATCTTTAGTTCTTAATGTCACTTACCAAATTCATGAGTCTTCTGGTTGAACCAAAGAAGATGGAACAGTGCAGCACAAAAACAGGCCCTTCAGCCCACAAAGTCAGTGCCGAATTGATGCCAACGCTTATCAGCCTGCACATAATCCATTCCCAGTATATCTATAGGCCCATCCAAAAGTATCTTAAATGCCACTATCAGGAAGATGATATCCCTTTGTGACGCATGGAGGGTGATTTCCATGTTAAGGCGAGGGTGAAAGGCATTAGGATTAGGGGAAAGCTTGTACGAGGATGTCCCAGTAGGAGGAGGATGCTTCTTAAAACAGAATGATGGTGACTAAAGGATATACTAAATTTGGAGGAGAAACGGTTGTGTAATTGATTTTGTAGTTATCTTGTGTTGTACTTTTTGAACGAAATTGCAACTTCAGAATAAGTTTATAATAATATTTGGATGGTACTGGATCTTTTTACATTGCATTAAAAACTGGTAGTATTATTTAACTTTTCCCTACTTTCTCCTTCAGAATTTGGAGTGTACTGCTGTCACTGCCGGAGTGAGGGTCGAGGAACACAGTGTGATATTTGCAAAGGCTTCACTTTTCAATGTGCCATCTGCCATGTTGCTGTCCGGGGGTCTGCGAACTTCTGTCTTACCTGTGGGCATGGTGGCCATACTAGTCACATGATGGAGTGGTTCCGGACCCAGGAAGTGTGCCCCACAGGCTGTGGCTGCCATTGCTTGCTCGAGAGCACGTTTTGAAAACTGCCTTCCGCCACTATTAGTAGAAGAGGACTTGGATGGCATGCCAAAATCTTTTGCTCTTCATCGAAGCTGTGACCGTCAGTTGAAGCGAGATATGCAGATGTCAAACAGAGAGAAACTTTGTGGAGTTTCATTGGTCGAGATGCCAGGACAATGTCTTTAGCATTTCAAATCTTCTCGTCGCCTGTCAGCGGGTGAGGTGGTGTACGATTGCACATGGGTCTCACAACAATGAATGGTTAAATTCAAAACTAAAACTTATTTATAAAAACATTTTCTTGAAGGAACATGAAATAAAGTGTGTATTTGTTTTATTACTGGTAATGGTCACTGTGCAATAGATTATGCACAGTACCATGAAAAATAATGTGCAGCAAATGCAACTCCAGATGTGAAATGATGTCAATGGTGTAGACCCAGTTCTACAGAAGTATTAACTGGAGTGCCTTCTGTAAATAATTTCTCTTTCCCTGTTGTTGATTGGTTCCCATATTGTTTGATAAATTTCATAAGTTCAAGAGGAATAATTACATTGACCAGTGATGACAAGTGCTGCCTTCATTCCCAGAAGCTAAATAAAAATCTTGGCACCTGGCACTTGCACTTACTCGAAATATCCTAATAACGAGTTTATGTAGTGTTGTTTGTCAAATGGGTGCAAGACCGAGAACTCAACTTCCTTGAATTTGGCACTAATTTGAGAATGTCACTCAATATGTTGCAGAGCAGATGATGTGGAAAATTGGGAAAACAATCACCTGTGTTCTCTTTTATATGGGAATGCACAGATACAGAATGTGCCAGAATAGAGGGAGTTTTACTCTGTTTCTAATTGTGCAATGCATAGTACTAACACTTGAGGGACTAATTCTTGGAGCCTGTAATTATGAAGTATAGGAGGGCAATTCATGAACAGATTGATACTATGCCATGTTTTACTGACTTTACTGTATTCTTGAGAGCCTTTCCAACAAAGCTTGCAGATTTGTCAGAGATGATGAATTGTCTAGCAATAGGGGGGTTATATTGAACAAAGATTTTAACATAGTTGATCCATGATGCAGGCAGGCAATTAATGTTTACCAGATCTGTTTACCATTTTTATTGGGATAGGATCTACTGATTTGTGCAAGTAATGCAGAGCTCCATTATTAATAATTTGATTTTCACTGGGCACTTTAACATTAGATAGGAGCATGTAATCATTGCTAAGATTGTTTTCTCCAATGTGAGTACTTTGTCTGCAGAAGCAGTGAATCTTAAGGGATAAGCAGGTTTCAATGTATCCTCAGTTGCAGTTTAATATTGTCACCCTGTGTATATATAGACTCTTGTCCTTCTAGAAAGTGCTCTCAGCAGATTTATCGGAGTGTGTCAGCTGATTGTCAGCATGTTTAATTAAGGAATTAATTAATAATTTGAGGAATGCTGGAGCTAAATTCCATTCACTAGTAATGACAAACTAAAATAGTAAGTTCTTCACAATTTAATTTACAGAACTCTCTACATTCTCCTTGGTCTATCCGGTGGTACTTGTGTTAAAGACAGAACGAATAACTAATCCGAATGCCCTTATTGTGGCATTTTAATATTATTTGGCCATGTTACCTTTAAATTTACATGATTCTATTGTTTACTTTTCTGAACAGTTCGCCACCTGCTTCCTATTTTAGTATCTGTGTTTGAATAACTACTGCCCAGAATTGAAACCCAATATTGTATGAAGCAAATTGCTTGTTCTGCTGTTCATTAAAATTGACAGTTTTTCTACCATGTACTAATCCAGATAGTAAATACTGATCCAGTGCCACCCCACCCCTATCTCCCATTCCCTTGCCACTGCTTGCCTCTTTCCCAGTTTCATGCCCAGCGCCTTCTGTGCCTCATCGCTTGGGTCTCTGTCAATGTTTTTTTTCTGCCATCCTGTAAACAAGTTTTTTTTAAATAATTAGATTTTTTGTGTGCTTTATTTCTGGGAGATTGAGTTAAGTTCTGCCTGATAGCAGATTGTGCAAATCCGTAAGTATTCATGACCCAGAGAGGATGGATTCATATAAATGTTAATAGTTGTATCTTTAAGACGTTGCTTGCACATAATCCAATAGTTGACAACTGAGAACTGAAGCCTTTGCTGGTTTTGCATCAATTGTTATACAAAAATCATTCCTTGGGCAGAAAGAGGAGGCGGGTCTGGTTTAATTAGAGGAGAAATGTTCAATATAAAGGGTAACATTAGGGTGGTGTAGCGGCACCTAGTGGTGGCCTGGGGAAGTGCAAACCCTTGTTATTGGATAGCGCCATCACGTGATCGCGGGTTTGTTTTCGCGGGCTTTTCTCTTTAGTCTATAGCGCTCCTTCCTTATATATACATATACATTATATATGTGTGTGTGTGTGTATGTGTATATACACACACACACACACACACACACACACACACACACACGTACACACACGTACGTGTGCATCAGCCACTGGGCGGTACAGCCTCAAGTGTGTCCGACGTAAGTAACCTCTGGAACTCGAAACCTGCACTTCAGGGGATTGAGTTTGAGCTGAATGTCTTTGGCACGGTAAAGTACTTTCTTCAGATTGGCATCATTTTCAGCCAGATTGCGTCCATAGATGAGAATATCATTAACAATGATGGTGCATGGGTACTCTGCAAACAATTGTACCATAGTGCGCTGGGAAACTTCACTGGCGGAGTTGATGCCAAAGGGCATTTTCAGAAATTTGTATCGGCCAAAGGGGGTGCCGAATGTAATGGGATTGGATGAGTCTGGGTCCAGTGGAATCTGCCAAAACGAGCTTTTGGCATCCAGAACTGAGAATACTGCTGCATTGCCTATCTGGGCAGTGACTTCTTCTGTTGTTCGCATTGGGTAATGTGGGCGTTTGATGGCAGTGTTAAGATCTCTGTGGTTGATGCAGATACGGATCTTGTTTTTCTTTGTTGCAACCACCATGGTGGAAACCCAGACAGGCGGGTCAGTAACTTCAGCAATAACACCCATGGAGACCATGCGCTTGAGTTCATTGTGTATTCGGTCACGCATGGCATACGGAACACGATGTGGCACTCGGACCACAGGAGTGACTTTGGGATCAACAGCAATGTGGTATTTGATAGGCAACTTGCCAAGCTCATCGTTAAACAGTTCTTTGTATTGAGAGAGTAGCTGTTGAGTGGGCCCATCAGCAAGACAGAGTTTATGGACAAAGTAAGCCAGGCCTAGATCGTGACGTGCATTGATACCGAGCAAAGTCTCTGAATCTCCCTTAACAATATAAAACTGTAAGGTAAGGGTCTGTTTGTCTATGGTGCACTTTAAATCAGCTTGTCCAAGTGGGTGTAGAACTTCTCCCCTGTAGGCCCGAAGCATTGCAGAGGCCTTATCAATACGTTCAGCATTACGATTTTAAAAAACTCTCTTAATGAGATGACGTTGCATTTGGCGCCAGTTTCTACCTTAGCGATCAAAGGCCTGTTATTCACAAACATGGTTATCTCAGGGTCAAGTTGCTCGTTAGACGATGGAGGAGAGAGTGGATGGCAGAACTGGTATCTGTACTCTGAGAGCAGAGCGGGGGATGGCAAGTCAGGCTCTTGGAAATCATTATCAGTAGGCTCATGTTGAAGCAGGTACAGGCTCGTCCTTGAAGCTACAGGAGTCACACGGGAACGGCAGCACCGAGCAAAGTGGTTTCATTTCTTGCAGAAATTACAGGCTTTCCCATACGCAGCACAGAATTGACGACCCGTAGCATGGAAATGGATGCAATTTTGACAACGAACAGCAGACCCGGTGCGGAGGTTGCGAGAGGAGAAGTCTAAGATTGACACAGCTGCGAACAGTGACCGAGGGGCACAGAGTCAGTGTGGGGAAAAATACGACGGGCATGCTCAGCTTGTTCAAGGGTTAAGTCATTATTACGAAGAAGTTCAGCTTGCTATCAAGCATTCCACCAACAAGTTTGTCTCTGATGAGCTCATCCCGTAAATCACGAAATTGACAGCGTGCAGTCATGTGCTTCAAGTCACTAATAAAACGTTCAATTGGTTCATCGACCTGCTGTAAATGAGCAAAGAACTTGGTCTTTTCAATAATGTAGTTTGAGGGCAGGTTACACAGCTCTCTGAACTTTCTGATCAAAACTGCAGGGTCATCGATTGTCTCAGCTGGCACTCTGACCTGACCATTATCATCCAAAACAGCAGGCGCAAAATTGAAGTTGTTGGCACAATTCATTGCTTCAGCCCCCGCCAAATTAAGCAGTACAGAGGCACATACCTCAGGCGGGGGGGGGGGGGGTCATTGTGCTGAACTATGCTAGCATAATGAGCATAGTCACGCTCGAAAAGATGCCAGCGTTCAGCAATGACAAAAAAAAAAAAAAGAATCGAAGATCAGAGGATTTGGAGTCGGTGGTCGGGAGGAAATTGAGTCGGTGGCTCGTTTCAAGCCCGCCCACCTGGATGTCGATAGCCCGGTGGTGGCGGCTCAACCCCAGTGTAGAGGTCGTTCGCTGGCCGTTCCAGTTATACCTGTTGTGCCTGTTTCACATGTGACTTTACCATCTGCTGGCTCTGTTCCGCCAGTTTCACCTGTACCACCGGTTGTGCCTGTTCCTCTCGTTTCCACTCGGTCCGGTTGCCTCATTCGGCCTCCCGCTCGGTTCCTTAACTCGGGTTCTTGGGGGGGTCCTGTAGCGGCGCCTTGTGGTGGCATGGGGAAGTGCGAACCCTCGTTATTGGCTAGCGCCATCACGTGATCGCGTGTGTGTTTTCGCGGGCATTTTTCTGTAGTCTACAGCGCTCCTCCCGAGTAGCATGAGTAGTATATATATATATATATATATATATATATATATAATCCATCAAGTGTTTTTTGAGTATATTTGTTTGTTATTTCCAAATAAAAACTCTTATACTCAACCTGCCTGTCTCGCCAGAGTGGGTTGTTTAAATTAATTGGACTTTGCAAAGCATGCATGTTTCTTTATCTCTTGTCCTTCTCAGCCATTCTGATTTTCTATTGATTCTATAGGCTGGTAAGGGAGCTGGAGTGGAGAATGTGATCTGTATGGACAGTTTCTTCATATACCAGTCACATCGATGTTTGCATGTAAATAAATTTACGGCACAGTTTCATATGTTGACATTCCCTTGGAAAGGTGCATCATCAACAGGCCTGAGGTTTGAGGATCAGAGGCCTAATTTCATTAGTGGGTCATTCCAGAGGTATAGTTTGCTTGTCTGGTTCCATGTATTTCTTCAAATTTTATTATAACCTAACGGGTCACTGGCATAACATTCTCGCTTCATAAAGTTTATTCTTCCTTTCGCAGTTTGATGATTCTTGTCTCAATCAAAATAGCCTCTTCCCCATTGATAATATTTTGATAGATAATAAACAAAAGGGTTTAAGTGAAACAAAATAATTAATTTTTAATAACTTCTTATTGAGTCCACACACAACATTAGAAGTTGTTCAGCTGGAGCTGAACACACTTCTCAGCATCTGCATACAATCTGGTCTGTCTTGTCACTTCTTGTGTGTGACGGTGGAGATTGGTGGAAACAGTGCCGCGATGTGAACGCTCTTTCCTTGACCCAAAATTTTAATATTATTTCTCATTGTACTGCAACAAGAGATTAATCTTTAAGATTCCAGGACACTATGGAGGATTGGTAACCATAAAATCTATGCTACCTTGAATATTTATCTACAATATTTTATTCTTTGACTTGAGTGTACCTGAGGATTGCCTACATAATTATAGTTGATTCTTGCTTATTGCATTGGGCCATGTCTTCGTTATTACACATTCTCATCATGGTAACGTAATTAATGAGTTTTCTGTTTAAATGTTAGCTTTGCTCCATTTCTGCTGCAAAAGGTTTAGTGCTAACTGAGTTTAAGAACTTGTGTTCAATTGTGCAACTAAGTTGTAAATTGTGTACAAAATAGACATTGCACATACAGTATTGTTGAAAGTAAATGACTGTTATAATTATTGTCAACTGGTATTTGATGCTCTGTCAGTGTCAATGATCGTCATTTCAGAGTTTACATTCTGTCCTCCACTCAGAAAGGGTTTATGCTTTAAAAATTGAAATCTAATGTGTTGACTTGGTCCTAATGAGAATTATTAACAGAGATGATTGAAATTGTTATTAACTGTGTTATTGTTCTTACTCTGTTACAAATCCTCCCCCCCCCCCCATGGCAGTCACCCCCATGCGGGGTCCTCCATTGTTCATCCCCCTCCCTCACAGCGGTCCCCCCATGCCTGGTCCTCCTTTGTTCCTTCCATCGGCAGCGGCGACCTGACGTCCAGGTGTCCATCCTCGTCGGTCGGTTGGCGCCATCATTAACCATCGTACCGGCCTCTCCACTATCGCTGCTGGGTCCTCTCCGTGGTGCCGACCCAGGCCCCTGCCGCAGGCTCCATCTACCCAGGCACCGTTTGTCGCTGATTTTGTCAGCCCGCGAGCCTCCACTGCCGCCCGCGAGGCCCAGGCCTCGAGGTACTGCCTTTGGCTTCTCAGCGGCACCTACGGAAAGCGTCTACCTTTGGAATTCTGAGTAGATTCTGAATTATAAAGTAGATTCCTTCACTATTTCATTTTTACATTGATATGTTGGAGTTAGCAAGTTTATGAACTCAAATATTCCAGACAATTTTCATGGTGAAACATAGCCAATATGGATAATATTTTTCACCAGATCATGCATCTGACAACTAATTTTAGTGTTGATGGAGCAATAAATGAGGAGGGGATTCTCTTGTTTTTAATAAACATTCCTTTCCACATGATGGGGTCTATGTCACAGCTCTTGTTGGAGTGTGAAGGAAGCTCTTACAACAGACCACCTAGAGATAGAGACTCAAGAGAGTAATCAACGTATGCGAGGGTGAGCTTGCCATCCAGCACAGATCAAAAGTTATGGGGAGAGGAATTAGGGAATCTTGTTAGCTCATGCAGAAATAGATTGGTGTGCGAAGGAAACCTGTCCAGGCGCAAATCACGGAAGGGATAAATTAAAGCAGACCGTGGAATCGGTGTAATAATACAAATTTTGTATATCCTATTTCTTGGAATGTATGAAGAGGTGGGATGAAGCAGGGTGGAGAACCTTTAGATCCAATGCAGTGCATGAGGTGGTGGCCTCCAAACCAGTAGACCATGGGAGTGGAGTAACCAAAAAATATAGGCGAGAAGGTGTTGCAGATTCAGTGCTAAAAGCCCTGTCTCATGGTGCGAGTCCACCCACGAGTGATCCCGAGTGAAAGAAAAAATCAAACTCGTGGTTGTCTACGAGATTCCAAGTTTATGTTCACGTGTTTAAACGAGTTCCCACATGTATGTCTAAGTTTACCGTTTACTTCTAATTTCTGCGATGTACCAAGTTCGGCTCTTGAGTTACACTTGAGCCAACAACGACTACTGACGTGTGGAAAAATCATCACATGGATAAAAATGATGTCATACAGTTTTTTTTACTATAAAAAGCCTCCCATGACCATGGACAGAACTGCCCCGATGATCAGCTTCTTCGTGACTCTTATGTAGCTGCATGCTTCTCTTGTCATGTAATTAACCGCTGTGTGTTTGCAAACAAAAAACACAGGTTTAACCTTTTATCAAATCGTTGCCTATCATTGCTACAAAGCAATAAATGGCATTTAAAGTACTTGGCTGTCAAAAAAAGCGCAAAACGTAAAGGTGTTTAAGAAACGGACTGCAGGGAGAACTTCAAAGCTTTTGTAAATCGATTAAATTCAGGTAGAAGTTGAACTCAAGATTTAAATCCCCTGAAAGTTAGGTTTCTTAACACAGGATAGATGTTCTGCCAGAACGGAGTTGCTGAATAAAATCGTCTCCTGTTTTCCTCCGTTTCTTGCATAACCTCGGCTTGCCAGCTTTATTTCACACTCCGTGATCTGTATATAAGTGTAAAATAATAAACTGACCAACAAGGTCAGTGTTTCCCCCTGATTAGTTTAGTTTAGAGATACAGCGCGGAAACAGGCCCTTCTGACCACCGAGTCCGCGCCGACCAGCGATCCCCGCACACTAACACCATCCTACACCCACTATGGACATTTTTACATTCACCAAGCCAATTAACCTACAAACCTGTACGTGTTTGGAGTGCGGGGGGATCTCGGAGAAAACCCACGCAGGTCATGGGGATAGCTTATTCAGTTCAGAAAGCATCCATAGTCGGGATTGAACCCGGGTCTCCGATGCTGCATTCGCTGTCAGGCAGCAACTCTACCACTGCACCACCATGAATGAAGGCCTGTTTTAAGTATCAAGTAAAGGAGCAAGAGGGTGATCAAGGTGGAGAAAGTGTAGAGGCCAATGCCCAGGTAGTCCAACTCGCAGGAGCGCAGGTCCACCATGACCACGCCGTGGCCGCGGTGGGCTTTGGGGGAGGTGCAGGTGACATCGGTGACCAGGCGAGGGATGTAGACCGTGGTCTGATTGATCCACCACACAAACCACCTGGTGTCGCAGGTGCAGAGAAAGTGGTTGCCATTTAGCCGCAGCTCCCAAAGGTGTTTGATGGCGCTGTCCGGGAAACTGGAGGCCTGGATGGTCTTCGGGTTGTTGTAGCTGAGATCCAGGTACTGCAGGGAGGTCACGTCCCGCAGGAAGTCCTTGGTCAGCTTGGAAATCTGGTTGCAGGTGAGGTTGAAGTCGCGCAGGGTCTGGGTGCAGTTGGACAGCATGCGAGGCACCGTGGTCAACAGGTTGCTACCGAGGTCCAGCAGCTCCAACCAGCCTAGCAGGTAAAGCCTGCCCCAGTTGAAGCTCCACAGCTGGTTTCCGCTCAGCACAATCTCCTTGAGTAGCGGGGGCAGGTGGTCAAACATGTCGTGCGGCATGAACGTGAGTTTCCTCCCCTAATAATCCGCTGCTATCTGTGTTCGAGAGCAAAAACTTGCAAAGGGCACGCACGGTTCCTCGCCAGCGAAGATGGACACAGAATGCTGGAGTAACTTAGCGGGACAGGCAGCATCTCTGGAGAGAAGGAATGGGTGATGTTTCGGGTCGAGACCCATTTATTTTTCTCCAGAGATATGGCAACAGCACAGCACAAAACCAGTTTGAAGAAGGGTCTCGACCCGAAACGTCACCCATTCCTTTTCTCCAGAGATGCTATCTGCCCCGCTGAGTTGCTCCAGCATTTTGTGTCTATATCCCATGGCTTATAATGTCACCTCACATTTGTAAAATCATTATCTGAAGAAATGCCTCCTCGCTGGCTCAAACATAATCTATGTAGAACTCACGTTTCTCTCTGCTTCATATATGTGGGAATTCCCTCACTATTCACTTTTCACGCATCCCGCCCGGTGTTAACCCTTCCCATCAATGCTTGAGCCGCCATCTTCGCTCTGTACCTTCAGCTTCATAGGCGGCTCTCTCCCATCGAAAGTATCCAAGTTAATTTCAGACCCCTATCCATCCATCCATTCATTCATTTTCCATTAAGATCTGACTAATCTTCAACATTTCACTTCTGGCACTCAGGCCAAACTCACAGTAGACTCAAGAGTCACCACGGTAAACTCAAGGGCCACTACGTTCTTACAACGAGGTTAAATGTTTCAAATTTTAACTTCAAGAGTAAATTTGACTCGTGGAAATCTTTAAACATGTTTAAATTTTTTTAAGAGTTAACAAGTTTCCTGGGTACCTGCCATTAGCGCCACGAGTCACTAAGTTGCGTCCACGAGTTCCGACGTTCCAGCTACGTTAGTTGTACATGATTATCACGAGTTTAATTTGTTTTAAACTCGGGGTCACTCGTGGGTCGCTCGCACTGTGAAACAGGGGTTTAACCCATATCAAGCCTGAGACTTCCGGTGGCTGCTAGGCAGTGAAGACAGCTGCACAGAACTCTGCTCCCGACAAATCGTGTTTAAAGTCGGTTTCTATGCCAGGATCGACTTAAAAACTCTTACCGGGATTGCTGAACGTCGTGGGATCATCAGACGGTGCCAGTGGAATCTGGATTTAAAACGATTTTACTGGTAAAAATCGGATGAAAAAGTGAAGAGGTCAGAGAGGACCCAAGAAGATTACAATCAGTCTCCAGCTCCAAAAAGCTCTGGATGAGCTTGAAACAACTCCTGAATCCACTTTTGAAAGCTTGGAAGAGGGGCTGGAGTCTCAACAATCAACAGTTGAAATGGCTGCAAGAGCTGAAACAAAAGAGTTGAAAGAAAGGGAGAAAGAAACGAAAAGCTTGGAAGAAACGGTAAGAGTTAATATTACTAAAGACATTACTAAAGATCTTGAGAAGCAATTTGCTAAAATGAATTCTACAATGCAGAATAATCTCTCTACAATGCAGAACAACATATCCACAATGGAGGTTAACCTCTCTAAGAAAATCGACACTAGCTGCGTGGGAGCTTTATGTATATCTGAACAAGCAGTTCAAAGATTTGGAGTCAAGGATTGCTAAGGAATTGGAAAGTATGCAGAGAGATTATAACAATAAACATGACTCCCTGCTGAAGCAATTAACAAAAGCGGAAAAATTGATGGAAGAGATGGAGGGTGAAATGCAGCAGATGGGTCGGGAAATAACTGGTTTAAAAAAAGAACACAACGCGAATTTGGAGCGGACGAAAAACCTGAATGAGAAATGTCAAGATTTGGAAGCCAGGTCAAGGAGGCAGAATCTGAGGATAATAGGAGTTAAAGAGGGGGCAGAGCATGGCTCTAAAATCTGTGATTTTATCACTAATTTGCTTAAAGATGTTTTCAAATTGCCAGAAAAACCAAAGATAGATGTGGCTCATCATGTTGGTCGCTTCCAAAGAGGAGCGAATGCTTCACCACGTCAAATTATCGTAAAGTTCTTAGATATCTCAACGTTGGAAAATTTATTAAAGAAGATACTCCATGAAGAAAACCTTACATTTGCTGATAACATTGTTAGATTTTACAGAGACTACCCTTGGGAAATACTGGCAAAAAGACGCCAGTTTAAAAGTGCGAGCAGTATTCTACAAGGACTTTCTGGAGTTCGTTATGGTGTTATCTACCCAGCAAAATTTTAATTACGTACAATGCTAAGCAATGTTCATTCACGGATCTGGACTCAGCTTGCAAATATGCCCAGGAGATTTTAAATAAAATTCAAGGAAAAGCAGACTAATAAGACATACGCTTGCTTTTTTGTTTCAAACAAGACATTAGAATTGTTCAGACGGCTTTCAGACAGATTTATCTGGCAAGAATGTGTTTTTTTAATAACAGAGACCTAACTTCATCTTGTACTGAAAAAGCTGAAGCTCAACAGATGGAATGTTCAAGGTCGCAGGCTCTGCGCCAAGTTTTTCAGCCCTGATAATTATTGGACTGTTCTTTTTTGAATTTAAAACAGTTTTGATGGTCTGCCTTCGTCTCAGTACTATATGATATACTATTTACACATACAGCATATACCTAACTAACTAATTAACTATATATACGCAATAAATTTAATTAACGCTAAAGGTTTAATGTATTATACTAACATGACTAACTATATAGTAGGAAGGATGGGGGAGGTTAGACAGATATTCTAAATATCAAATATTAATTATGAATCAATTAACATATAGGCGAATGAAAAGTGTGATTGCTGACGAGGTACTCTAACCCATAATAACTCAATTTTATTTTATTTTAAATCTTCTGCTTTTCCTTTATTTTATTTTTAATTTTTTGGCTATTATTCGAACTGACATGATAATTTTGGTTATAAGTGGAGGAAACCGACTAACGTTAGATGATACTTTACTACGGGGGCAAAGCCCAGTGCATAATTCCATCGACGGAGGTCAATTTAAAATTAATCTTAGCCACCTTGTAAGATATCGCTTTTTTGATAACTTACACTCACATTTTTTGTTTATTCACTATTATGAGTTGTATGATTTACCAACCTTTATAAACACTTCATTTTATGTTTTCCTCTTTCCCTTAATTATGTTTAATAGTGTCAGGAGATGTAAAATTAGTGCAGAAATTATGAAGAACAACCCTGGACTCGGGATTTCGAGGTACTTGGCTGCATCACATGAATCATACGTTCTGGTAATAATAGCCAATGCAAGATAATAGTCGAATAAACACCGGAGGTCTCACTTTCTGTAGTTGGAACATTAGAATGAGCCAATTAAGAGGGGTAAAATTCTGGCACAATTAAAATCATTAAACACGGACATTGCTTTTCTACAAGAAACGCATTTGAAACAACAAACTCAGATCAGATTAAGGGCAAACTGGATAGGTCAAACTTGCTACTCCGCATTCACTTCTGAAGCAAGAGGCACGGCCATTATAATTCGGAAAGGTATACCGTTCAAATTAAAGAAGTCTATATCTGATAAAGAGGGAAGATACGTTATAGTCACAGGAGAAATTTATAATACACCATTAACTAAGATAAATATTTACGCACCTAATTTTGATAACCCCCAATTTTTTAAGAAAATGGTATATATAATTGCAGAGCATAATTATCAAAATATAATAATGGGGGGAGATTTCAATTGTGTTATAGACCCATATTTAGGTAAATCAATAAAGGTAGAGAAGCGTCTTGTTAAAACTAAGACCTGTGATTTCTTAAATACTTATATAAAAAATAATAACATAACTGATGTTTGGAGAATAGCAAACCCAATTGGAAGGGAATAGTCGTTTTACTCATCAGTTCATAAAACTTGCTCACGAATTGACTATTTCTTATTGGATACAAAATTAATCCCGTATACAACTTAACCATCATACCATAATAGTATTATTTCCGATCGTTCACCACTGACTTTTATACTTAAAATCGAGGGAATGCCAGATATAAAACCTTTTTGGAGATTCAACACACAAATAGTAAATAACCCGCAGGGTTATGAGTATATAAAGGAACAAACAAATTTTTTTTTCGAGATTAATGAGACGCCGGGTATTTCTGTATCGCTATTATGGGAAACCTTTAAGGCATACATCCGCGGTGCTATAATCTCTTATCAAAGTTTTCAAAATAAAGAAAATAAATGAGAACTTAAGAGGATTGAACAGGAAATAAAATTATTAGAACTGGACAATGCAAATGACCCAACCATAGATAAACATAATAAGATAACTTTATTGAAATATAAACTCAATAGAATATTATCGGCAAGAGTAATAAGACTATTCCAAATTACAAAACAGGCACACTTCGAATTTGGGGATAAGCCACATAAATTATTAGCGAGGCAACTGAAGCAACAAGAAAAGGAAAATACTATCACTAAAATTAAATCTGATAAGGGCGAGCTTCTAACACTACCAAAGGATATTAATAAAAGGTTTGCCCAATTTTATCATAATTTATACACAACTAAAATAAATACAGATGATAGTAAAATTACAATTTTTTTTAGATAATTGCAACCTCCCTAAATTGGATAGTTTAGAACAAGAGGATTTAGGAGCACGGATTACTAGTGAAGAAATAAAACAAACAATAATCTCATTGAAAATTGGGAAGACCCCAGGACCAGATGGTTTTAGCAATTAATTTTATAAACAATTTCAGGAGTCAATTGTACCAAGATTATTCAACTTATACACGCAGGCTTATACCGAAATTAAACAACCAGAAACTTTAGCTGAATCAACAATAACGCTTATACCAAAAAAAGATAAAGACTTAGAGGAACCGGTAAAGAGTAAAGACTTACAGAGCTATATCACTTCTAAACATGGATCAGAAAATTTTAGCAAAGATTCTAGCAAGAAGACTGAATAATTATATTAACAAATTGGTAAACCCGGATCAAACGGGATTTATACCCAAAAGACAATCATTTAATAACTTGAGAAGGCTTTTCAATATAATGTACTCTTACAAAGAGGACATTGAAGATATTTCAGTCCTTACGTTAGATGCGGAGAAGGTATTTGATCAGGTAGTATGGAAGTATTTATGTAAGGTACTCCAAAAATTTAATATGGGAGAGAATTTCATTAGATGGATTAAATTACTTTATGATAAACCTATAGCAAGAATATTAACTAATAATATGTTATCTCCAAAATGTTATTTATCAAGGGATGTGCCTTATCACCATTGCTATTTTCCCTTATGATCGAACCGCTGGCTGAAAGGATTAGAAATCATCAGAATATTCACGGATATAATACTAAGGATTCAAAGAATAAAATTTCATTTAAATGCTGACGATATTCTTTTATATATCGCTTATGACTGGTTATGACATGACTGATTTTATATGACTGGTTATGCAGCATATCAAAAATAGCCTACCTGCCGACCTAGACCCACTGCAGTTCGCTTACCGAGCCAACCGATCCACAGAGGACGCAGTCTCAACAACACTGAACCTCGTACTGCCACACCTTGATTGGAAAAATACTTATGCCAGGATCCTCTTCATAGACTTCAGCTCTGCTTTTAACACAATCATTCCACAGCAGCTGGTGGAGAAGTTGGAGTTATTGGAGGTTGATGCTGGCATATGTAACTGGGTCCTGAACTTTCTATCGCAACGGCAGCAGACAGTCAGGGTGGGCAGTAGGACATCAAAAACCATAGCTGTGAGCACTGGCTCGCCCCAAGGCTGTGTCCTAAGCCCCCTGCTGTTTAGTCAGCTTACACACGACTGTGCTGCTAGACTCAACAACAATTTCATCAACAAGTTCGCTGACGACACAACAGTGGTGGGTCTCATCAGTGACAATGATGAGTCGGCGTACAGGATGGAGGTGGAGCTGCTCACAGGATGGTGCAAATTCCACAACCTCATTCTCAACGTGGGAAAAACGAAGGAGATGGTGGTTGACTTCAGGAGGGCGGGAAAACAACGCCATACACCTCTGCACATCGATGGAGCTGATGTGGAAAGGGTCAGCAGTGTGAAGTTCCTAGGACTCCACCTGTCAAATGACCTGACGTACACGACCAACACCACAGCACTGGTCAAGAGAG
This sequence comes from Okamejei kenojei, assembly GCA_035221665.1. Lineage (NCBI taxonomy): Eukaryota > Metazoa > Chordata > Chondrichthyes > Rajiformes > Rajidae > Okamejei > Okamejei kenojei. The sequence continues at coordinate 18,896,194 of CM069147.1, forward strand.
CCCAGCAGCGACTACACCCTCTCCATAGACTATGGAAAGCAGGTCTCCCCACTGCACACCTACGAACCTTTTATAGGGGGACAATCGAGACCACATTAACCTACGGCATCACTTCCTGGTTCAGGAGCTGCAAGGCGTACGAACGGCACCAAGTGGACAGGATTGTGAAGACTGCCAGCAGGATTATTGGTGCTTCACTCCCTTTCCTGCTGGACATATACAGGAAGAGATGTATCAGCAGAGCCATCTCCATCATCAAAGACCCCTACAACCCATCGCATCACATATTCTCCATCCTGCCATCTGGGAAGAGGTACAGGAGCATCAGCTGCAAAACCAGCAGGATGCTCCTCGGCTTCTTCCCACAGGCTATAAGACTGATAAACGGACTTTGCCGCCTGCCAAAGTATCGCGCACCAACCACCAACCTGGACACACTGAAGCAGAGCCATTGTTGTGCCGTTGCCGATTGGAACTCATGCTATATGTATTTTTATTTTTATTTCTATTTATTTTTTACCGCACACTGAATGGACACTGGTTGAGCAATGTTTTTTCGTTTCCTCTGGGTATGTAAGTACTCAGGAAAAATGATAATAAAGATATACAATATATTACTAATACACAAACGAGTATCCCCACATTAACACTGATCGAGGAATTTGGTTCTTTTTCAGGATATAGAATACATTGGAATAAAAGTGAAATTATGTCTTTGAAACCACAGGATGTGAGACACTTATTAAAATTTCCTTTCAAAATTGCAACAGAAAAATTCAAGTATTTTGGTATTCAAATTACGAGAAGACACAAATCATTATTTAGTGCCAATTTTATGGCACTATTAAATAAACTGAATGTTATGATTAAATTTTGTAAAACGTTACCGCTCTCGTTGATAGGTAGAATTAACGCTATAAAAATGACTTTCTTAACCCCAATTAATATATTTGTTTCAAGCGATCCCAATATATATTACAAAATATTTTTTCAAAAAAACAGTTTCTAATATCACTAATTTTATATGGGATTATAGAGCACACAGAATTCAACGAAAGCATCTGTGTAAATCTAAAAAAGTTGGGGGTTTATCATTACCTAACTTGACGTATTACTACTGGGCAATGCATATAAAGAACATAATGTACTGGTTGGATAACTCCACTCACCAGTCGGAGTGGATAAGAATGGAGAAAGAGGAGTGTTTCCCATATGATATAGGAACGATCTTGTTCTCACCGATAAAATTGAATAGTATAATATATAAGAAGAACCCAATTATTCACAATACAATAAGAATTTGGGAACAAATAAAATTATCCTTGAAATTAAATAATCTATCAGTATTAACCCCAATATTGAATAATCCTGCATTCAAACCATCTCTGATCGACAAGACATAAATATTGGGATAGATTGGGAATTAGGAAAGTAGGAGATATGTATGAATTGGGTAAATTGTTATCATTTCAACAATTAAAATCAAAATTTAAACTGAATGATAATCAATACTTTAAATACAGTGGCTTGTAAAATTATTCATACTCCTTGAACTTTTGCACATTTTGTCACGTTACAACCACAAACGTCAAGAGTCGACACATCTGTTGAAATTCCCTTTTAGAATTACAACAGAAACATTTAAGTATTTGGGCATCCAAATTACTAGGAACTATAAATCATTACTCAACGTAGTTCTGCCCAACAGGTAGATTGGATAAGAATGGAGAAAGAGGATTGTTCCCCTTATAATATAGGAGCGATCCTTCTTTCCCCGATAAAACTGAACAATGTAATATACAAGAAGAATCCAATTATTCATCGTATAATACGAATTTGGAAACAAATAAAATTAACTTTAAAATTAAGAAAATTATGGCTTCTTTCTCCAATAGCTAATAATCCCCATCCATCATTGATAAAATGTTTATCCATTGGGAAAGAATAGGAATTAAAACGATGGGAGATATGTATGAAATGGGAATTTTTTTATCATTCCAACAACTACAACTAAAATATAATTTGAAAAGTCATCAATATTTCAAATACATTCAAATTCAAGATTATTTGAAAAAGTATACACAAGGATATCAAACTTTAACCCCAGATCTACTGGAGGAAGGAATGAATAGAAAGGCAGAATCAAGCAATTTAATATCTTACTTATATAATATAATTCTAAATATAGAAACACCAACAACAGAAGCAATTAGGAGAGACTGGGAACAAGAGTTATTGATTAAAAATTCCGAACGATAGATGGGATAAAAATTTATTATATGTAAACAAATGTTCAATGAATGTAAGACATAACCTAATTCAATTTAAAATTTTACATAGATTACATTATTCGAAAACAAGACTGAATAAAATATTTTCAAATGTTTCCTCCATCTGCGACAAATGTCTAACTCAAAATGCCACTATAGCACATTCCTTTGTCTCTTGTACAAAACTGTATACATTTTGGAAGTAAATTTTTGGAATTTTTACAAAACTATTTAACCCCAATACCGAATTGATTATCTTTGGATCAATGGAAGAGGGAAGTAAACTAACTATATTCCAAGAAGCTTTTCTTAATTATGGTCTAATAACAGCGAAAAAACTTATACTTAAATTTTGGAAAAACGCACCTACGCCAACATTCAAAATGTGGATCTCAAACATGTCTGAAACGCTACATCTTGAAGAAATGAGATTCCTCTTACTAGGCAAAGTAGACCAATTCTTAAAGATTTGGTCTCCGTTTATCAACTTTATACAAGCATATGGTGCAACATAACATAACCTTAGAAATTAAATGGTTCAGAACTGGGTGACGGATGGGCAAAAATATGAGATGGGTAGATCTCTCCTAATCTCTCTTTTCTTTTTACTTTTTCCTTTTCTTTCAATCTTTTAACTTCTCACCTCTGTCCTTTATTTATTTTTTTGCTTTCTGTTTCTACTTGCTTGTCTATCTATTCCGACACTCTTTATTTCTCTTTTCTCTCACTGTTCTTTTATTATTGCACCAAAAGTATGAAGTTGTACAAGAATGAAAATGTGTATTTATGTATTATGTATTAGGTACTTAAGTACCAGACTACTGTACTTACTTCTAACAAAAAAAAACAAAACAAAAAACAAAAAAAACAACCACAAACGTAAATGTATTTTATTGGGATTTTTATATGATAGACCAACACAAAGTGGTGCATAATTGTGAAGTGGAAGGAAAATGATACATGGTTTCCAAATTTTATTACAAATAAAAAACTGAAAAGTGCGGCATGCAAAAGTATTCAGCCCCCCTGAGTCAATATTTTGTAGAACCACCTTTCGCTGCAATTACAGCTGCAAGTCTTTTGGGGTATGTCTCTACCAGCTTTGCACATCTTGGGACTGAAATTTTTGCCCATTCTTCTTTGCAAAATAGCTCAAGGTCAGTCGGATTGGATGGAGAGCATCTGTGAACAGCAATTTTCAAGTCTTGCCAGAGATTCTCAATTGGATTTAGGTCTGGACTTTGACTGGGCCATTCTAACACATGAATATGCTTTGATCTAAACCATTCCATTGTAGCTCTGGCTGTATGTTTAGGGTTGTTGTCCTGCTGGAAGGTGAACCTCCGACCCAGTCTCAAGTCTTTTGCAGACTCTAACAGGTTTTCTTCCAAGATTGCCGTGTATTTGGCTCCATCCATCTTCCCATCAACTCTGACCAGCTTCCCTGTCCCTGCTGAAGAAAAGCATCCCCACAGCATGATGCTGCCACCACCATGTTTCACAGTGGGGATGGTGTGTTCAGGGTGATGTGCAGTGTTAGTTTTCCACCACACTTAGCGTTTTGCATTTATGCCAAAAACTTCAATTTTGGTCTCATCAGACCAGAGCACCTTCCTCCACATGTTTGCTGTGTCCCCCACATGGCTTGTGGCAAACAGCAAACGGGACTTCTTATGGTTTTGTTTCAACAATGGCTTTCTTCTTGCCACTCTTCCATAAAGGCCCGATTTGTGGAGTGCAAAACTAATAGTTGTCCAGTGGACAGAATCTCCCACCTGAGCTGTGGATCTCTGCAGTTCCTCCAGAGTTACCATGGGCCTCTTGGCTGCTTCTCTGATCAATGCTCTCCTTGCCCGGCCTGTCAGTTTAGGTGGACGGCCATGTCTTGGTAGGTTTGGAGTTGTGCCATACTCTTTCCATTTTTGGATGATGGATTGAACAGTGCTCCGTGAGATGTTCAAAGCTTGGGATATTTTTTTATAACCTAACCCTGCTTTAAACTTCTCCACAACTTTATCCTGACCTGTCTGGTGTGTTCCTTGGGCTTCATGATGCCCAAGGAACATTGTTTGTTCACTAATGTTCTCTAACAAACCTCTGAGGCCTTCACAGAACAGCTGTATTTATACTGAGATTAGATTACACACAAGTGGACTCTATTTACTAATTAGGTGACTTCTGAAGGCAATTGGTTGCACTGGATTTTATTTAGGGGTATCAGGGTAAAGGGGGCTGAATACTTTTGCACGCCACACTTTTCAGTATTTTATTTGTAAAAAGATTTGAAAACCATGTATCATTTTCCTTCCACTTCACACTTATGTGCCACTTTGTGTTGGTCTATCACATAAAAACCTAATAAAATTCATTTACGTTTGTGGTTGTAACGTGACAAAATGTGGAAAAGTTCAAGGGGTATGAATACTTTTGCAAGCCACTGTATATACAGATATGTGACTTTATGAAGAAATATATAAATAGATTTCAAACTATATTTTTAGACCCTTTAGAAGCAATGAATATTAAGGCCGATTCACAAAAAACTAATATCATATTTTTATAATAGTACATTAAATAGAGAATTACCCACAACAGAGGCACTAAGAGAAGATTGGGAACATGAACTAATGATAAAGATTCCGAAAGATAGATGGGAAAAGTATCTGATGAACACACATAATTGTTCCATTAATGCAAGACATAATCTAATTCAATTTAAATTATTACATAGACTATATTATTCAAAAACGAGGTTGAATAAATTTTACTCAAATGTTTCTCCTAGATGCGATAAATGTTTGTTTCAAAATGCCAATATAACACATTCATTTGTAGGATGTATAAAGTTGAATAAATTTTGGAGCGATATATTTGATATATTTGCAAAGCACTTCAAGTCAAGAATAGAACCAAATACGGAATGGATTATATTTGGAATTATAGTGGAAGATATCAAGTTAAACAAAGACCAAAAAGTATTCTTTAATTATGGGTTAATAATTGGAAAGATATTGATATTTAAATTTTGGAAAAATACAGCTATACCAACTATTAAAATGTGGATTAGTAATATGACGGACATAGCTCACCTTGAAGAAATGAGACTCCGCCTAATAGATAAATATGACCAATTCTTAAGGAGTTGGTCCCCTTTCATCGACTTTTTGTAATCATGTGATGCAGTACCGTAAAGATTATTGATTTCAGGTCAGGTCATGGGTAGAATTACATCTCCGAACAAAGATTTGAAATTTTTATTTTTTAAGGGTCTTTTTCTCCTATTTCTACTTTCTACTTTTTATTTTCTTATATACACACTTCACATTTTTCTATTTTCTACTATCTATTTTTCCTCTTTTTCTTCTCTCTATTTCTTGTCTTTTTTTTAATTTCCTTTTCAAAAACATAAAACTAGAGGTTGTACATAGAATGTATTACGTTATGACATAGTTGGCACCTAAAATTAGGTGTCACTTTATTGTTTTGTACTGTATTAACTTCTAATAAAATAAACAAACAAAAAATAGCCTGGTTTCACTGGTCATTTACTTAACTTTTGGACGTTGCTGATTCCACCGTACCATGCTCCACAGCAATGGGCTGGATTGCAAACCCATTAATTTTGCATTTCCAGAGGTCACCATAACTCTACTGCTTTGGTGCTGATTGCTCCCAGATTTCTATAGTCTCAGTTACTGCCAGACTTGCCAGCCTTCTGTAACTTATAGAAAGTATCACTGTTCCCGGATTTTGTCCGTGTCCTCCGTAACCTAGTTGTGATATATTGAAGAAGGTTCTTGACCCGAAACGTCACCCATTCCTTCTCTCCAGAGATACCTTCAAAGTCGGCAGAGGAGCGGCAGGTGAAGGAGTGAGTGTGGGGATTGGCTCAGAAGAGAAGCTCTTGGGAGTTTTTTCACTGTTTTTTTCAGTAACAGTTGATTTAAAAAACGGTCGGGACCAGTCTGCAACACATACCATCAAGGTCAAGTTCAAGTGAGTTTATTGTCATGTGTCCCTGATAGGACAATGAAATTCTTGCTTTGCTTCAGCACAACAGAACATAGTAGGCATTGACTACAAAACAGATCAGTGTGTCCATATACCATTATATACGTAAATCACACATGACTAAATAAACTGATAAAGTGCAAATAACAGACAATGGATTATTAATGTTCAGAGTTTTGTCCAAAGGTCGGCAGAGGTGGTAGGTGAAGGAGTGAGTGTGGGAATTTAATTCACAAATCGGTAAGTTGGCAAATTCGTCAATTTATCCGCCAATATAAGCAAGGTTTGTCTAGGAGAAAGGTCTGTCGGGGAGTGGCCTTGTCGAAGGAAGTGCCTTGTGATAAAAATTCGAGTCTTTGGCTCAAAAGTCTTGTGAGAAAAGTGCGAGTCTTTGGTTCGAGAGTCTTGTGAGTAAAGTGCGAGTCTTTGGCTCGAGAGTCTTCGACAAGGAGGCTGAGGGAGGAGACTACACCAAACGTTGGAGGCGAGATGCAGCGAAGAAATGACAAGTAAGCTGATTCAGTGTTTAAGAAGGAACTGCAGATGCTGGAAAAATCTAAAGTAGACAAAAAATGCTGGAGAGAAAAAAATTGTGACATTTTGGGTCGACACCCTTCTTCAGACTGTATCCCCTCAACCTATCTCTACCCCTTTGCAGGCTCTTTATTTGCTCCTTGCAACTTGCTAACCTGTCTGTCTTTGGATAATGAGTAAATTTGCCAATAGTATACATGGTTCCTTTATCCAAGTCTCAATATAGATTGTAAACAGTGTGTAGCTTTGTTGGGTGGGGATGGAGGGTGATTTCTTTGGATCCAGTGCAGATTTGAGTTGAGAGTAATGTTCTGGCTCTGAATCCAGTGCATAGTTAGAAGGTGAATGCTCCAAATCCATTTTGCCTGCGGGTGTGGAGACTGTTCGGGATGCAATGCACAATTATGGATGGTGGGGGATTGCTTTGGATCCATTGCCGAGTGGGTGACCAGGAATCAGTGTAAGATGTATAATATGTAAGATACACGCAGGGCGTACGGGGAGTTTGTGTTCTAGATCAAATGCAAGGCATGCGTGTGGGGAAATACTCTGGCTCTAGTTGAGGGCAACGCCTGGATGTGTGGGGGTTGAGGTACAAAGTAAGTTGATGTTCTAGATCCAGTGCAACTGTGTATGGTGGATGCTGTGGATCCGGCGTCGAGCTGAGTAGAAGGGTTCGCTGGGTCCAATTGTGCAAATTGATTTGTGTGTGTGTAGGGGAGGGTGTTCTGGAATTAGTGCGTGTGGTGGGGGAGATAGATGCTCTGGAATCTGTGCAGAGTATGGAAGGGTGGACCTCTGGATCCAGAACTGGGGTGGAAATTTAGATCAATGCAAAGTTGGAGAGTGGGATCTGGATACTATGCAGGGTTGATAGAGAGGAGGAAAGGAGGTCTGGTTCCTGTGCAAGCTGCGTGGTGGAGGGACGTGGAGTTGTTGCGCTGGAGTCAGTGCAAGGAGGCGGAACCAGGGAAGTTGATGCTCCAGGCCCAGTGTGTAGGACAGGCGCGCATCGAGTCCAGTTCATCGTCGCAGGCAGTGCCCGTTTCGGGCAGACTGTCAGTCGGAGCGCGGAAGCGGCCGCTGCTCCAGTCCGTCCGTCCCCCTGCCCGACCATGGCAGCCGCCGCCGCCGTGCTGCGGGTGAAGAGGAAGCGCGGCGCCGACGCTGCCGAAGCCCTGCTGCTGGCCTGTAAGCGACCTCGGACCGTCGGCGAGCTGGCTGCGGGAGAGCAGGTCGTGCGGACCCTCTTCAGGCTCGCCGCCACTGTCGGCTCGCAGGTAAGGCCGGCCCGAAACCTCGGAGTTGCGTGCGGGTTGATGCCTGGCGCCCCGCTCCGGGGACCGCTGTCAGCAGCGCGGCGGGAGGGCAGTCAGTGGCGTGAACGCCTGTAATCGCACTCGCCCACCTGCTCGGCTCTCGCTCTTGAACCTGTCCGCAATCCCACTTCGCCCACCCGTTCGTCACATCACACCCCCTGATGCCCATTTGTTACTCGCAGCTTTCCCTTGTGCAATCTATATGGGAGTCAACTCCCCTCCCATACTACTGTTGCTCGACTCAACCCCTGTCTGCCTGCACACTTTGGTGTTCATCTCAAGCCGTCCTATTCCCCCTGCTATCCTTCCTGCCTCGGTGTCTTAAGGACACCACATACACACACACACACTGTTTGCCTGTTGGCACAGCAAAAAAATAGCAAATAAGGGGTAGGTCATTTAGGACTGAGATGAGGAAGAACTTTTTCAGCCAGAGAGTTGTGAATCGGTGGAATTCTCTGCCACAGAAGGCAGTGGAGGCCAACTCACTGGATGTATTCATGAGGGAGGTAGATTTAGCTCTTGGGGCTCACGGAATCAAGCGGTGTGGGAAGAAAGCAGGAACAGGATACTGATTCTGGATGATCAGCCATGATCATGTTGAATGGCAGTGCTGGCTCGAAGGAACAAATGGCCTACTCTTGCACCTATTTTCTATGTTTCTATGTAAAACTGTAGGTGACTCACGCTGAAGCAGGTTCTGCCCCATCACAGATAACTGAGCCTCATGAAAATAATTTAGGACATGCTCTGTTATGATCATTCAACAAAACAATTTAACCCCCATACCTCCATGATTTCGGAATTCTTTGTATTTTTAGCTTGGAATATACATTTTCAGCTCAAATTTTACACCAGTTATACCGGAGCATTCTCGCAATAGATATTGTTATTTCCTTTTTCATTTGTTGAAGTAAAATCACCATTCTTGCCAATCTCTGACTTTGATCAGTGGAAGAGGATTCTGAAGGGAAAGTTTTAACGTGCCCGCACAAAGAGCGAAAAATCTACGCACAAGCAAATTGGTAAATTGTAAATTGTAACCAGAGATTGACATGGCCCTCTCTGCAGGATGACAGCATACAGAGGCATATCAAAAAAGCCATCTCCAAGGATAAAGCGCTGCTCGCTGTAAACCCGTCGAGTACCAGCGGCCAGCGTGTTCAGCTCAGCTTGCGAGCATCTAAGCAGGCGGCCAGCCAAGAGGGCCGATACAAAGTCATTGCCAGCCACAGAAGAAATGCTTTGAAATTTCAGCTGGGTGATGAGAAAAATGATCAAGAAACTGGCTCAGAAATCTCTCAAGCCCAGGTTGAAGGAGGAGGAAATGGACAGAAGGTAACTGACTGTCTCTGCTAAAGATTCATCTGTGTTAAGCTTTGATATTCTGCTGCAAACGATAGGTGAAGTAAAGCAGTGCTGAAAGAAAATACTGTTAACCATTGATCTTTCTCAAGTGAAGTTTTAAGTGATGTGAGAAACGTTGTTGGTGAGGCTGCACTTTATGTATTGTTTTCACTTTTGGACATTTAGCTGGAAAGAGCGCAGAGAAGATTTGAGGATATCGCCAAGACTTGAGGGACTGAGTTATAGGGAGAGGTTGGGCAGGTTAGGACTTTATTTCTCGGAGCATAGGAGACTGAGGGGTGATCATTTAGAGTGTATAAAATCATGAAGGCATTGATTGGCACACTGTCTTTTTTCCAAGGTCGGGGCATTAAGAACTAGAGGGCATAGGTTTAAGGTGAGAGGGGAAAGATTTAATAGGAATTTGAGGAATAACCTTTTCACATAGAGGGTGCTGTGTACATGGAACAAGCTGCCAGAGAAAGTGGTTCGGGCAGGTGAATTAACAACATTTAAAGTATGATGTACATGAATAGGAAAGGTTTGGAGAAATATAGAACAGATGCAGGCCATGGAACGAGCTTAGCTGGACGTCATGATCGGCATGGACAAGTTGAGCCAAGTTATGTCTGTTTCAGTGCTGTGTGATTCTACCTGTTGCAACTGGTACTGAACAGGATGTAATTATCTTTCTTCACACACTGGTGTCACCACTCCTTAGCTGTAACTCCAGGGGCAGGTGCGTTTACAGGGGTGGCAGCATCCTTTTGTATCCTTCCCAAAGGGACATTCTCATTCCTAACTGTAATTACTGAGCATTTGTTAGCCACTTGTCAGCGTATATGTATGTGGAGATCCCAGGAAGCCTCTGACGCAAGAGAGAGACTCAAAAAACAGAATTAGGAAATCAGTCATTTTTATGACCACATCCCTAGCCTTGGCCAAATTGTTTTGCCCCTACCACCATCTTGGCTGAGCTCTCATAATTGTTAAAAGTAGGGCTCAAACTAGGCCATGCCATGAATCCAAACACGAAGCCTTGAGAAAATGTTTGTTACACAGCATCAACTGCTGTGTGGATTATGAGCAGATTTGCATTTTATTCAAGATTTAATTGAACAAGCAAAATAACTCTGCAATAATTTTCCACATGTGCTGTTGGTCTCTCATTGATTTCCCTGACACCAAGGTTTATCGCTAAGATCCATTGCTCCCCTCACAGAACATCAGCCTACTCGACCGCCGAGGCTACAGATGGCCATGTGATACAGGGAATGGACACAATGCTATTCCCCTATAAACGATAGAGTGGCGAAGGGATCTTCAGCCTTGGAAAGAGGCCACTGAGAGGGGATCATATGAACGCATTATGGGTGGTAATGACACATGAAGGAATATGTTTAAAACTTGCCCTTAAACAAAAATCAATTAAAAATCAGTAATTTTAGAAAAATAAGTGTAAAGAGGAATTTAGGCGGTTCTTACAAGAGGCAACTTGTCTTTGAAATACTAGTATGGGTAAAATAGAAATAAGGAATTCCTTGTGATTGTACTCCTCAGATAGAATTAAGGGAGGCCATTGTAAAGGAAGGAGAGTGTTTCATAGTGGGAGTGAGTGTTGGAGAAAGTGACCGATGCCTGGTGTCGAGATACTGGGTTGTGTTGAGTATTCTTTCGTTTTAACCACACAGTATTCAGAGACTGAATTGAGCATTGGATTTCTTCCAGTTGGCACTGGTTTTTAAATGTTTCATGACTTTGTGTACCACTTGTCTCCGTACCTGAGAAATATATACTTGTTCTGGGGTCATTGATGCATCGATTCGGTAAACTGATTCCTGTGTTCAAGGGGTTGTCTGTTGAAGAGAAATTGAGGAATACTGGTCGATTATAGAGTAGGATTTAGAGGTGCGAGACTCTGAGAGGGATTGCTAAGAGGTGGCACAGAGAGGCTATTTCTTCTGGTTGGAACACCTTAAGTAGTGGCATTGTTTCAGGAACATGGTTGGCCATCCAGGAATTTGACAAGATATTAATTTGTGCAGAGGGTACATTTTTTAAATGTACTACTTAAGAAGACAATGCATGCCCTGTTGTTGAGTTGATTAATAGATCCATGGTCACTTAGAGAATCGGAAATAAATGACTTGAAGCACAGAATAAGCGGTATCTCAACAAATGATTGGGTAGTTTTGAGGGACCATGTATCCCATTACTCTTGATTTTTACATGGTAGACAAAATGGTAGATTGTACGGTAGATGGTAGATTATATGGTCGATTTTTATATTGTTCTTCTGAGTTTTTTTCATTAATATGTTTCTGGTACTTTATTTTTTTTTAAAGAACAGCAGCATATCTTCTGGAAGCAACAACGATGTTGGATCTGGAAAGGACATTCAAGTGTTTGATGTCCAGCATGAAGAGAACAAAGCTGACTCAAAGCACATACATATCAAGGTAATGTCTGGGTCCTGAGAAACTAACCAGCATAGTTATGAAATAATCTTAAGTTTTACACAGTTGAATCATTATTGAATCATACTTGAGAGATGGAGGCTGTGAAGCCCACCCTCTCCGTATTCACTCACTGAAGTACTACACTCCAGTTTTTCCTCCTGTGGACTTTCTTCACAGTGCTGCAGTTTATTTCCATATGCATTTGCTCATTTCCCTTTGGAAAGCTACCATTAACTTCACACTTCAACAAAATAATAACATTTAATCTTTCTCCAATTGGCTCTGGGCAATTACCTTGATTTAATGCCCTCTGCCAACACACTATTTTATCACTGCCGTTGTTATGTTATTTACTCATTTAATCACCTCTCAGGAATATTCTCATTTGCTATGCTCTTTTTTAATCACATTGCATCACACTAAATCCTTTATTAAGGTCACAACATCCTCTCCAGGGTGCATTGTCCAAAATTGCATGGAAAAATCCAGTTAAAGCCTGACCAATGAAAAGGTTAGTATACTTTCTTTGTTTTTGGTGCTCTGTGTCTTTACAAAATCACTGACACCTTACACTTCATTTCGTCATCTGATAGAAAGTGCTGCCTTTGCGGTTTTTGTAGTGGACAGTGTAGGTATAGTGTACCAAGGCTAGATTCCACCACTGAGATTAACTCAGCCTCCCGACTTCCCTTCCGTGTCCCACATGAACTCCTATTTATCACTCCCCTCCACCCCTTGCCCCCGCCGCCCCTACTTTCCTCCCTATTGGCTTCACAATCTATAGCTCTTCAACCCTGTCTCATCCCTTCTCCTTTTATCTCTGGTCTTAGGTCTAACCTTCTGCCTATCAAAATTCCCCCCTCACCTGTGTCCACCTGTTAGCTGCCATAGCTCTGTTCTGCCACCCCCAACAGTAATCAGTCTGAAGAAGAGTCGACCCAAATCTTTGCCGCCCCTCTCTCTCTTTCTCTGCCTCGGGGAGGGGGTACGGGGCGAGGGTTGGCGGCAGCAGCTACCGAAGTCGTAGAGCACAAGCCTCTCCATCAGGCGCCGGGCCCGAGCTAGGCTGCGGGCGTCGTTGACCAGAGTGAGGCCCGCAGCGCTCTGAGGGCGGTGAAAAACAGCAGAGGGCCTGCCGTTCGTGGCTTTTGCAGGGGTAAGCGCACTCACCAGCGTGACAGACGATCAGGCGGGGTAGACTGAGAGGAGATCGTCCCCTGTGACTGGTGCGATGGCGACTTTTCAACTGCGCTTGTCCGCGGCCGTGCTGCAATAACGACCGCCGCTGCCATTTTGTTGGACTTGAAGCCCAGCGGAGCGTGTAGCGCGACGATCATGTGTTCACGGGCTTCAATCCAGAGCCCGGGGGGGGGGGGGCTGGGTCACGTAACTCGCAGCTCATTGCTGCGCGAGGAGCAAAGTCATTGTGACGTAATGCAGCTGGCTTCAGCAGTTAGATTTTAAAACAATTTTAGTTTTTAGTAAAAAACTCAGGAAATAATGACCAAATTTTCAGATTTTTGAAATCATGAGGTAAATCTCGACCGGAATATGTAAACAAATTTTCATTACCACGTTGGGTTTTGGAGGAGATGTGACTGACAAACAAGATCAGAGTTTTAATAGTTATGTGATATGATTGTGCCGTTAACTGTTACATTAACTTTAGTCTTGCCCTGTCAGAGATATTTTCTCTGTTTTAATCATCTCTCCCCGAGCTTCTTTGCAACTAAAGCAGTTTTTTTTTTCTCTTTCCAGTGCTTCCAAAAGGTCTTCAACCTGGAACATTAAATCTATTTTTCTTTCCAGAGATGCTGCTTGACTTGCTGGGAGTTTCCTGCATTTTTGCTTTTCACCAACATTTTCAGTTTTATTCCACCATATTACTTTTTGGGTGTTTTGCATTTTAGGATTCTGGCCCAGGGCAGTATGATCCAGACACAATTCTGTGTAACTCTGTTAAGATGATCCGGGAGAAACTTACTGTGTCAAATTGTGGACTTGGGGCAGAGCATCGGGAGAATATGGAGGAGTATGTTTATGACATATATTATACAGATGGCTACATTAGTAGAGGTGGAATCGAAGACATTCTGTCTGTGGTACCATATCATGAAGAACATGAACTGGTGAGTTAGCAGTCTGTTGTATGTTGATTTATTTGTAGGTGACGTAAGCAAAATCTAACACTGTCATACTGCAAAGTGTGCCTTACTCACTTCCAACCAAGGCCCAATTGCAAGTTGTCACACATGTCTGCAGAATCAGTTGCAAGTTATCACACGTAGCAAAATCGGTAACTGTTAAGACTAATGGCAGTGTGATTCCTGGTTGAACATTATAGTTGATGATCCTTGGAGATCATGTACAAGTTTTCCTGGCTGTAGCCAGTAGTTATATAGGGAACTGTTAAGGGCCTGTCCACTTGGGTGACCTAATCCGCGAGTCCAGAAGAGTGCCTTCGACCTTCAAACTTGAGGGCACTCTCCTGGAAAGCCTCGAGCTGGATCGACCGGCCGCGTTGAAACCGCGAGCTGCATCTACAGACCACACACACACATCGCGAAGGTGGGGGCCAGGGAGAGTGGAGGAGCGCTGTCTGCGTGATGAAGATGAAGGTAAACGGCTGCCACTGAGGACCTTAAGTCCTTTAGAGAGCGCTGGGGGGGGGGAGAGAGAGAGAGAGAGGAAGCGAGGAGAGAGAAGTGAGAGAAGGGGGGGGGAGAGAGAAGGGGGGGGAGAGAGAAGGGGGGGGAGAGAAGGGGGGGGAGAGAAGAAGGAGTGGAGACACTTTTAATAAATATAATAAAATTTAGCAGGCATTTTACCTACCAGTAGGTCTTCCTAGGTCGTGAAACTCCAATGAGCCAATCAAAATGGCCGGTCAGCGAAGGAGATGGCCTAGGGCTGCCTTCGAGTGCCTGTAAGTAAATAGCTGATAATTCAACATGCTGAAACATTTTCCACGACCTAGCTGACGCCGCGGGTAGGCGGGAACCTCCCTCGAACATGAAGGAGAGTTCCAGCCACCTCATACCACCTCATGTCGACCATGCCGCAAGTTTGAGTCCAGGGCAAACTCTTCTAAACTCGCAGCTTAGGTCACCCAAGTGGAACAGGCCCTTGTCTTCAGCCAAAGCCTCTTCTGAGCACAGTCTTGTTGAGTCTCCTCAGCCAAGCCAAAGCTTAGTAGGATTAGCGGTCACATTCATTTCAAAGATATCCTTACCTGTGGAATGGGAAAAGTAATTGCTTTTTAAAATTTACTTTAGTTTGATGTTTTCTGATTTCTTAATTTTGATTTTAATTTTGGAAAATACATAAAATTTAAATGACTTTTCCAGGCATCTCTGAATGTCCAGAGCCCAACAAAATTGCCCGCATGTTTGCACTAGGATATAGGAGTTTGCAGTAGCCAACCAGGTTCGGCAAGGTCAGGAACATTTATCACCAAAAAAATGCTGAATCATCATCAGACTGACGAGCATTTTGGCAGTGCTATATTTGTGCAAACCAACACCAGGTTCTTGTTACACTGCATGATACTGTTGCATTACAGATGAACGATGAGATGATTGGAGATGAAACATATGAGGATGAAGATGATGAGAATGAAGAAAATAATTGGCGGAATGATTATCCAGATGAAGATGACTGGAATAGTGAAGAGGATATGGAAAAACAAGATGGTAACATTTACAACATGTCTAATCTAACTATTAGGATTAATTTCCAAGAGAGATGGGGTGGGACAAAGCCTGGCAAGTGATAGGTGGATACAGATGATGGAGCTTGCTTGGCAGATTGGGGACAAAAGCTAGTGATGCACAGGAGGGAAAAGGCCGTGAGATAAGGAGAGAAGAGATAGGAAATGTGACAGAGGAAGGAATATAGGTGAAAGCGGTTGGAGAGGGATGGGAGGGAGGTGGGGGGGTTATTAGTTGCCTAAAATTGGAGAATTCGATATTCATGCCATTGGGCAGTAAGCAATTCAAATGGAATATGAGATGCTGTTCCTCCAGTTTCAATGTGGCTTCATTGGCAATGGAGGCGGCCCAGGACAGAAAGGCCAGTATGGGAAAGGGAGTTGAAATGGTTAGCAACTGGGATATCCAGCAAGCCTTGGTTGACCAAGCGCGTGTTTATTGAACAGACATCGAGTTTATGCTCGGTCTCGCTGATATAAAGGATGCCACATTGGGAGCACCAGACACAGTAGCTGAGGTTAGAGGAGGTGCATGTGAAACCCTGCCACTTCTGGAAGGATAGTTGGTGTCCCTGGGTGGATGTGAGAGGGAAGGTGCAGGGACAGGTGTTGCAGGGGTAAGTACCTGGGGAGGGGGTGGTTGAGTGGGAAAGGAAGAGTGAACCAAGGAGATGTGGAGGGAATGGTCTCTGCAGAAAGCGGAAAGATGTTGGAATTGAGAAGATGTGACTGATGGTGAGATGCCGTTGAAAGTGACGAAAATGTTGAATTATGTTTTGGACGCAGAGACTTGGACCATCTATCCTTGTTCCATCTGGTGGGGGGGGGGGGAGGAATTGTGAAACAACTATGTGACATAGAGGAGACATGGGTAAAGGATCCAACTACAACAGCAGGGAGAAACCATGCTTACTGAAGAGGACTTCTTGGATGTCCAAGAGTATAAACTTTCATCTTGCGATCAGATGTGGCAAGACTTAGAATGTTTGGTGCCTGGAACATGCTGCAAGGGTGTTGTTGCAAATAGACATGATAGTGGCGTTTAGACAGGACATGGACATGCAGGGAATAGAAGGATGTGGATCATATGCAGGTAAATAGCACAAGTTTAATTTAGCATCATGGTTGGCATAGATATTACGGGCTGAAGGGCATGTTCCTATACTTTACTGTTCAGACAACATTTTAGTTGTACATATTGTATTGCCATGAAGTACTTTTGGTGCATTGAAAGTATTACCAAACCATTGGAAAAAATGGTTTAGTGGCAAATATATATGCTTCTTTCATAACCATCTTTGTAAAGTGAAAGTATCGTTGGCCATAATGACGTATAATAATGAAAGTGGAAAAAATGTAGAAGCCAACAACCAAAATCCCTGTTTATGTTCAATTGTCTTCTTGGAACTTCAGTAGAGGTTTGGGGGTCCCCAGCCCAAAGAAACAATGGTTTATTATGTGCCAAACGATTTCTGGTAATGGCATCTTGAATCCACTTTGCTGGATTCGGTCAAGACCATGACTACATGTTTTTGTATTCATTTGCAGCTTGTCACAATATGAACTAACATTATAACTTAAGAAGTATTTGAAAAAAATAATACGTCCATTATTCAACCAATTGCTAAATTATTTTTTAAACCAAATTCATGATCATTTTCAGGACCCTTCTCTAGTGAAGAAGAGGACAGACTTAATTTCTGACATCTTTTCTCCAACTCTTTCTCCATGGACACTGGATCAAAATTGGAGGATAGTTTCTGTGAATATTTTTTTTTTTAAGATTCAAATGTAATAAAAATTATACCGTGCTTGAATTCAAGATTACTGGATGAATGAGTTGTTATTACGCTTGCCATTAACATCAGCTTCTTTACATTATGTTTAGAACTGTTTACAGTACTTCATATCGGACAAGTAGCAAATTCCTTCTGTTTATTTTGTTCAAAATACATTTTGAGCATTCTTTTTTAAATAGGTCTTCTGTTCCCTTCGACCCACTAGCCCTTGCTAGTGTTCCAGAAAGCATTTCCCCATTATATTGCATTGTAATCTAACAATAAAGATCCAAAAGGAGACCCTTTAAAACATGAAATATTTCCCATACCTCGAGGGCTGCCTCTGAAGGCAGACACTCATGATAAGATTTATCATTACCTTCAGTGCATCAGCACCAACTTTAGATGTCTGAGGAAAGATACTTGAAGATCAAGACCTCATCCATATCATCATCAGATGACTGCAATTGTGGGCTGCATCAGTGAGGGGAGGAAAGCTGAATACAGAGGTATAGTCAATGACTTTGTTGAGTGGTGTGGGCTGAATCACCTGCAGATCAACACTGACAAGACTAAGGAGTTAATGGTGGACTTTAAGGGCCTGTCCCACTTTCACAACCTAATTCACAACCTTTTTTACTCGTGGACATTTTCATCAGGCTAGAAAAACGCCCCAACTTTCTTGATGCCACGAGTACCTACGACTAGCATCACAACCTACCCACGTCCAACCTATGACCGTCTACGACCTTGTGACGTCCATGCTACGAGTATGAGTCAAGGGCAAACTCGGCAGAGGTCGTGAATTTGGTCGTGAAAGTGGGACAGGCCCTTTAGGAGGAGAGGAACACCTGTCCACATCAATGGTGTGGATGTGCAGTTTACCAGGGAGTACAGATACCTTGGAGTATACCTGCACAGTAAACTGGACTGGTCCAGGAACACTGAGGCCCTGTACAAGAAAGGACCGAGCCGGCTGTACTTCTTGAGAAGGCTCTGCTCCTTCAACGTCTGCAATAAGATGCTACAAATGTTCTACCAATCGGTGGTAGCTAGTTCCATCTTCTTCTCTGCCGTGTGCTGGTGCAGCAGTGCCAAGGCCCCTGATGGCAATAGGATTAATAAACTCATCAGGAAGGCTGGCTCTGTCCTGGGGGCGGAGTTGGATTCATAGGAGGTGGTCTTGGAGGGGAGGATGCTCCTTGAACTGCAGAGCAACCTGGACAATACACACAACCTCTCCATGACACTGGTCAACCTGAGAAGTACCTTCAGCAATAGACTGGTTCCAGCAAGATGCAGGATAGAACGCCACAGGAGATCGATCCTTCCTCCCTGTGGCTATCAAACTGTACAACTCCTCCCCCTTTGGTTGTGGGGTAGACTGAGACTGACTCCCCTCCCCTCTCTCCTCAACCCTTGCACATCCCCAATCCTTACCACTCGTCAATTTAATTTCAAATATTTTGCTATTATATCAATTTCCTTCCTGGGATAAATACATTAAGATACTATTGTATCGTATCTACCAAGCAGCAGTGCTCCCTACCATCTTGCACACCTCGGTGACTTGAACTACTACAAGAGGCACTTCAGTACTTTGGAACAGTACCACCAACCGTGCATTCCAAATCCTTTGGCAGGATAAGAGAACCAACTTTAGCATCCGCCCCCAAACAATGTTAATGGCATTGAGATCTTAATTACATTCAGATGGCTCCGATGGACAGGACATGTTATTTGCATGGCAGATCTTTTTTCTAAGCTCCAGCAGCAAGAGGACAGAGGAAAACATTAAAGGGTATTCTCAAAGTCTCTTTCAAAAAAAACCCATTGGCTCATGAGAATCCCTGGTTGTTCAAGTTAGCACAGAAACATTTGGATGTCATAACAATGTCATCTGTTTATTGTGTGGATGCAGTAAACCAGTGTAAACAGCAGAAGCAGCACACTTTCTCAAATTACCAATGTGCTCACCAACAAACACATATTGTCAGCATCTATCTATACTATTACTAAAACTCTGATCTTGACCACTTCCAGTTTGTTTGTTTTTTAATTTGCGCAAAAATGGTACCATTTATTACTAGGATTTTTCCGCCACCTTACTCACCATTCGCCTCTTCTCCAAGCGTACCAAGTTTTGTTCCGATTGGTGGAAGATTACAAAAGTTTTGAAGGTTTAAAAAATCGTGAGATCAGCAGATTGGTCTTCTCGCCAGTCAGTCACCATGAAGGTAACCGCCCTTCCGGCACCTGCTGGAGAATAAATCCCGGAGGCGGGGCTGAGTAAACAAGTGCTGATTGAGTCTGCAAGAATGTAGTCGGGAATGTCGCTGTGTGGAGTTGGGAGGTGCTGTGTGGTGTCGGGTAAGCTGCTGTGGAGTCGGGAAAATCGCTGTGTGGTGTCGGGAAAGTTGCTGTGTGGTGCCGTGGCCGGTGGCCGCTGAGTGACGTCCCCCCCCCACGCACCCCTCCCCCCCCTGGTCCCACCCCCCCTCCCCTCCCACGCCCCCCTCCCCCCACTTAGTCTAGTACGCCTTAAAAGTCATATTAGGACCCATAGAACTGAGTTGCAACAAATCATCCTAAAGGGATAAATTATATGGAAAAGGTTATTGCACTGGAATTCATGAAGATTTATCTAGGTGGGGGGAGAATATTAACTGTGAGGATTTGGATCAGCTGGAGCTGTTTCTTTTGCAACTGAGAAGGCTGGAGGAGATTTAAGTGAAGTGTATAAAACTATGAGGATCCCAGAAGAGTAAGTAGGAAGGACCTATTTTTCTTGAAGGGGACTGAAACCAGGTTGCATAGATTTTAACTAATTAGCAGGAGGGTTAGAGGGAATGACAAATGTTTTTTATGCACAAGGTGTTAGGGGTCTGGAATTCCACCTGAAATAACAGCAGGGTTGAAATCTTTACGTTTACTTACAGAACCATGACCTCGATGGATACAGACAAAGTGTTGGAAGGGTATATGGGTAGATGGATCTTCTTGGACTGACATGGATGTGATAGACTAAGTGGCTATCTTATGTATTGAGAATTTTCCACAATTCTAATAGAATGCAGGAAACTTTTTCTCAGTATCTACTCTGGTGATTCCTCTTCGATGTTTAGATTTGGGATGAGCATTATCTTGGAAAGTACTTCTCATGCAATTTAACAATCTTGAGGCATTCCGAGTGTTCATACAGTTTAAATCAGTACTTACCAGAGTACCAAAACAATAAATTTAGAATTGATTTTCACTTTTGTGAAGAAAATGAATTTTTAGAAATAAATACACAAAGTATTAAAATTTATGTACAGTGGATAGTATTTCTAATTTCTTATTGAAAATTTGATTCAACCCAATAAAAGTACATTCTCTCTTTTACTAAAAATCAGACTGGAGAATTACATGTTTGGTAAGTAAATTTGAGGTTCTGTGTCATACAATCATTAAATAGTCTGCAAGGATGAGTGGACATTTTACAACAGCAAATAGACTAAAAATACTCAACTATGTAACTGACGTTTACATAGTCCGTCTGTTTTTCTTTTTATTTGTTGTTTTCTTGTCTTGTTTTTAGTGTTAGTTTGAGTTATTATGTAGTGTATGTGTGTGGGAGGGGTGGGAGAAACGTTCTTAGTCTCTTCCTTTTGGGGGGACGCGACTTTTCTTGTATCCCCCGTCTCCGTCTCCGTCTGCGCTGAGGCTTATCGCGGAGCTGGCGGCCTCCAATTTTAACTGCGACCGACCCGAGGCTCCGGAGGTAGAGCCAGCCAGGACTTACCAGCGCGGGGCAGGCCGACTTCGGGGCTGTGGCGGCGTTGCGGCATTCCGGCGGCCCGACTCGGAGCTGTGGCGGCTTTCCGGTGGCGGTGGCAGCGACTTCGGAGGCCTGGCCGCGGGCCCAGTGGACGACATTGTCGGGAGCTCGCAGGTCACAGGTTGGTGACCTGTTTTTCCGGAGCTCCCGCGGCAACAGCTGCATCCGCTGGACTGGAGGGTGGCAGCTTTGTTCACCCGTGGGACTTATTTACATCACCCGGTGCGGTCAATACATCGGAGGCCCGGGTCGCCTCAGCGCAGAGGAAGAGGAAGAAGGGAAGAGACAAAGACAAGATTTTTTGCCTTCCACCACAGTGAGGAGGTGTCTGGTGAACTCACTGTGGTGGATGTTAAATATGTGTTTATTGTGCGTTTTTGTTATTTACTATATGTATGACTAGGCAACGAAATTTTGTTCAGACCGCAAGGTCTGAATGACAATAAAGTTTTTCAAGTTTACCAATCCGGAACCGATTTTTAAAAATGTTAATGAGTGCTTGTACTACTAAGACTAATTAGATTACCCTACATAAAATATGCATATTCAATTCATCTAAAAGGGCAACCCAATTTTATGATGTGTTTATTATAAACCACCATTTTATTGAAGACAATTTTTTTTTAAATTTCTCACATTAAGGACTTATTTTTTAAGTGCTGTATTTTCACCAATCACTAGGAAAGATCCACCTGGATTAGCAAGTGGTAAATCAATCCTTTGGACTGCAAGGGCAAATAGAAATATTTGAGCACTGGTTTCTTTGTTGTAGTGACAGTCTTGCCCCAGCACGTATGCAGGCAGTATTGCCTTACATATAACATTGTTACTTTACATTGTAAATGCAGCATCTGCAATGAAACAACGTTACGTTCCATTACTGCCTCCATAGTGACAACTCACTTCATCATTGGCGATAGGATGAGCCAATGCGGCCTACAAGTAGAATAAAAGTAAATACTTTGCTATTATTACAATCCTCCCTGCCTTCCCAATTAACCCTGCAATAGGGAAACCTTCCAGAATTTAACATTTGGTTTAATGAAATTACGATTTCTTGTTTTTAGAATGCTGAATTAACTGATTATACAGAAATTAAAATGAATCTTAAAGTGAAGGATTAATTTCTGGCCACGTAAAACATGACAAAGTTTAAATTCACAAGTATGTAAGTGATCAACTCATTCACTTTGACGTTGAGCTTCATCTATTGCAGGTGTATTTAAAAGAAGGAATCATTGGTCTTCATTTCTTCTGTTTGCTAGCAAGTCTCGCATGATGCTCTTCAAAATCTTTATCCATCAGTGTACAAAAGAAGAGCAGCTGCAAGGACCTAGTAAGTTTACCTGCGGAGGAAAGATGGAACCATTTAGGACCCAGAAATGGGAAGTGACAAAATGTATTTACTCAAATTAAAATGTCCTATCCTTGTATTTAAAAATTTAATGGCCTCACTTTTTCCATCTCTAATCTTCACCCAAAATATTATATTTTTCATCCTTCCCAGTGTTACAAGGGAACAGATTCAAGGATCTGACTAATTGAACAGAAAAAGGCTCACCCATTTAGTCCATTTAGTTATTACAGATCCGATCTATTGACAAGAGAGAATACAGAAACATGCGCAGGGCAGTTTTACAGCATCACACCTCTCTCTGCGATGCCAATCGGCGAACTCTCGTAAAAGAACTAATTCATGGCTTCTTCTTCTTATAGGATTCCGGCAGTGTAGACGCTGCTAAGCGTATTACTGCCCTCCACAGGTCAAAGTTTGAACTAAATTCTTACATACAGTCCTGTAACATGCAGGAATTGAAGAACAGCCCTGGATATCAGCTGATGTTTCTCACTGTGTCCAAACAAAGATAAAACAGAAAAAGCCTCAACTCCAAGTCCTGTCAGTCTAGCAAACAATGCCTTTCTTTCTACCCTATACTTTTTACATTCTAGGAAAACATGCTTAACTCTCTCCTTACTCCCACATTCACACAAGCCAGAAACATGTTTCCCTACAATGCACAAACAGTAATTTAACCCACAATGTTCCAACCTCAATCTACACAGTCTAACTGAGTCCCTACGGGACAGAGATGTACAGAAACATATTTTTCTAACTTCAGCTTGTATAGAAAAGTAGTGTCTACCCCTGACTTCCTTTTCCCATCCTCTCTGCCATTCTTCTGTTAAGCCCTCTTTAATTATTTCTCTCGGTTCCACTCTCCCCAATGATACATGGATATCTATTTCTCTTCTTAAACTCTCCTTTGCTATGAGGTCCACCTGCTCATTCCCCCTCACCCCAGCATGCCCAGGAACCCAGCAAAAAGTGATGTTACACGCAAACCCAATTCTAGAAAACACACTCAAGATTTCATTTAGAATGTCAGGACGAGCATTAGATTTCCCTACTCTTAAAGTTTCAAGAGCAGATGCAGAATCAGAACAGATAATGACTTCTCTAAAACTGGCTTCCTCAATCCACCATAGAGCCCATTGAATTGCCATTAATTCAGTCGTGAGAACTGAGCTTCCATCAGAAATGCGTCGGCCAATCTTCAACCCAAGCTGCTCCACATACACTCCAAACCCAGCTCTCTAACTCATGGCTTTCCAGCGCCTGCCTTTATATAGCCAGAAATCAGCGGTTGAAATAACTGCTAATACGTCCTGGCCAATAGTGCGGCTTCAAAATTCAAACTGCAACCAATGGTAGGGGCCTGCATCCGAGCGAGTGTCTCGCCCACCCCCCCTCCTTTGGAAACAGAGTTGTCGGCCGCAGACTTGGCACGTGAAGCTTTAAGCATAGCGCTACTGGCCACAGCGCTATCAGCCTCGGACGGTTCGCGCAAAACGCTTACTACACCCATGCCATTGGTGACCACCTCAGTCAACCCTATGAATTGGAACTTACTTCCTTACAGCTCTCTTAACTTGGTTTGCTTTTCATTATGCCTTTTGCTTTTTAACCGTTTTTTATTATACATAATTAATTTTAATGGTTTAGAAACTATTCAATGCAGATATAAATTGGTATAATCCCATGCAAAGCAAAAAAAAATAAAACATTCTATTGATACTTTAAGTCATCTTCGGTGACAAATCGGTACTTGTCAATTTACTGGCAAGTATGTGTGAAATTCCCTTAAAACAGGTGGGGAAATGAAAAAAAAACGAAAAAAAGGGTGCATAAAGCAAGTGTCAATTGTGGAGATTTAATTCATTTGGCATTTAAGTGAATAGTAAACCTCATTATTCAGAGAATGAACCCTTTCTGTTAAAAAATATATACTTCATAGCCTAATACCTCCCACTAATGAATAGCAGTGAAAAATGATTAAGGAGGTCATTAATATTAGATTTTGTTTTCACTCAATTGATGAGTTACGCTTCACCGAAGAAACGGTTTACAACCACAATAAATGACAATATGTAATTCATTTGTGAGCTGAGTTATCCTTTAGTTTTAGAAAAATATGTTGTTTCAATAACTTTGGCATAATCCTTCGGGCAGGGAATGGAGCTTGTTTTTCAGATTGTTAAACAGCTGCTACTTTCCTTTTGAAGCTGAAGTAAGAGACGAAAAGCAAAACTAGAATGCTGTGTCAAATCAGCTTCAAATTCACTATCGCAAAAATATTTGGTATATTTTTTATGGTCTATGATAGATAATTTTATGTTGAGCATAAATTGAAAGAAACAAATAATCATTGGAAAAAAATTCAATTTTGTTTATTAAGCATTTTACCTGAAATCCTCTGTAGCCAAACAGGATATGTTACTCTTGACACCATTCTTGATAAGAAATAGACTGGGATTCCTGTCAATCCAATTCCAATCCCAATTAGGGAATTAATAGTGTCGGTGTATGCAGGCACTGCTACCAAACCCATAATGCATATGCAGAAGAGGGTTGGATAAAACATGCTGATCTGAAGCAAGAGTGAGAAAATCATGCTTCCAAAACAGACATTTAATTAACGCAATTTTAACATGTGGAAACATAGCAATACATTCCAGGTGAGCACACCTGGAAGGACTGGTTGGCCATGACACCCCCCCCCCCCCCCACCCATCACACATCCAAAATATGTTAAAATAAAATGCACAAGCATTTTAATTATGAGTTAAGGTTGTGTTTTATTACCGCGAGAATAATATGGAGGATTTAACCGAGATGCTTAATATTAAAAGGATATACCATTTTACTACTGGTGAGGAGAGAGTCCAACACAAGGAAAACTAACCTTAACATTAGTGCCAATCATTTAGGAGTTATTAGGAAGTAGGTTTTCACATAGGCACCAAAAATCTCTTTCTCTTTCAATGATAATGGAGATTAGGACCTATCATGATTTTTTTTTTAAACTTAGGCAAGGATTTAAGGTATATGTAACCTAATTGAGGACAATAACATACGGCTAAAGAGTATGGTAAGTGGGTTGAATGACTTATTCTACAGTTCTCATACATTACTTCTGGCATCCCTTAAAAACCTACAGTATCAGACCCATTATCTTAGAATGGATTCAGTGTGCAGAAGGTGGCCATTTGGCCCATTGCGTCCACAATGGCTCTCTATCAGAACAAATTCAGATAGATCTGTTCCTTTCCTTGTAGTCTTAAAAATGCTTGTCCACCATATATTTATGTAATTCACTCTTCGTGGCCACAGTGGAATCACCCAAAGGAGATAGTGATCGACTTCTGGAAGTAAAACTGTACACAGACCACAGTTTGCATTGATGGCACTGAAGTAGAGATGGTTGAAAGCTTCAAATTCCTAGGAGCAAATATCACCAGCAACTTGTCCTGGACCACCCATATCAAAGCAATGGCCAAGGAAGCACACCAATGACTCTACCTCCTTAGAAGGCTTAGGATGTTTGTCATGTCCCCAACAATTCTCACCAACCTCTACAGATGCACCGTAGAAACCATTTTATCAGGGTACATCACAGTATGGCTTTGGAACAACTTCAGCCAATACTGCAAGCACTTGCAGAGAATTGCGGAAACAACAGCAACCATAACACAAATCAACCTCCTTTCCATTTACCCAATTTACACCTCATGCTGACTCAGCAAGGCCAACAGTATACCTCATTGGAGACCCTCGGACTATCTTTGTTCAGACTTTACTGGACTTTATCTTGCACTAAATGTTATTCACATTATTCCCTTCATCGGTATTTGTACACTGGATGGTTCAATTGTATTCATGTATTGTCTTTCCGCTGACTGGTTTGCACATGACAAAAGCTTTCCATTGTACCTCGGTACATGTGACAATAAATGAAACCAAACTCAAATGGATTCCAACTAGTTTTTCCTCATGCCATTCTTAATTCCCTTGACCATTATTTTACACATGTGACCTCTATTCATTGATCCCTGCACAAAATGGCAAATGCCTGTAATGAAGCACTGTCCAGGTCCCTCATCATTTTATATATTGTTATCAAATCTTACATCAGGCTACTCAATTCTAAAAAAGACCATCCCATGTTTGGTTGTTGTGCAAGTCTTGCTGCTTCACTTTTTTGAAGAGTTCTTGATGAAGTTAAAAATTCCATAATCAACATTCTTTTCACCATATTATTGGGGGAACATAATTGATATAGCAGCTAAAGATAACCTGATCAACAACTGTAGCAATCTTCTGGAGCTGTACTTGATTCATGTTTTCTTGGAGGAATAGCCTGAGCCATTGGAGATTTGCACTTTAATTCTCATTGCTTTCAGTTTCATTCTTGAAGCAGCACACATTTAAAGGTTGCTTTAATGTTAAGAACATTCTCACCTCATCTCTACAAGATCTTTGATCCATATTTTCACCCATGGTATAAACAGGCCCGGAACTAAGAAATCCTGGAGAAACCTAAGGGCAATCTACTTCCAATGGATGGAAAATGGCCTCTCTTTATTTCTATATCTTTCTGTGGGTCAAACATAAAGTCATGCAGCACAAATAGGCCCTTCAGCCCACCTTGCCCATACTGACCAGGTTGCCTTCCTGAGCTTGGCTTATTTGCCCACATTTGTTCTATATTTCTTCGAAACATTTCCTGGGTGGAAGATTGCAACCTTCACGTGGTCCGCCCTGTTTCAACTAATGCAATCAACTCGACGTGCACAAACGGAAGATCAAATAGAACGAGTTGTCCAACAACTTTAGGCTGTGCACGCCACACGAAAGAAGAAGGAGAAACATTTCCTATCGATGAAACAGTCCAAATGTATTTTACATATTACAATTGCACTTACCTCTACCACACACCAAGTCACTTTTTTACACTCCACTGGATGCCAACATTATAGAATGAAATGGCTACGACTGTGGTGTTTTAGTGCCAACGTTATAATTGTGACTGGTTCTGCTTTTTGTCAAATGCAACAAATTAGACTGGTGTTTATGCTACTGAGAGTCAGAAAAAGAGGCATTTTTTGAGGAGTTTGGATCCTGTCCAGATCTCACATAATTTTCTCCCTCTTTCACAGCATCTGCTAGACTTCAGCATTGTTTTTTGTTCAGATTTTTAGCATATGCTGGGTTCTATCTCATTGTTCCGACAGTTCTTTACTTTCCTCTGTACCTCTTCTTTCTATATCTCTTGCAGGCAGATTAACTGCTACTATAAACAATAGGTGCAGGAGTAGGCCATTCAGCCCTTCGAGCCAGGACCGCCATTCATTGTGATCATGGCTGATCATTCCCATCAGTACCCCGTTCCTGTCTTCTCCCTGTATCCCCTGACTCCGCTATCTTTAAGAGCCCTATCTTGAAAGTATACAGAGAACCGGACTCCACCACTCTCTGAGGCAGAGAATTCCACAGACTCACAACTCTGTGTGAAAAAGTGTTTCCTCATCTCCTTTCTAAATGGCTTACCCCTTATTGAACTGTGCCCCCTGGTTCTGGACATCCCAACATCAGGAACATGTTTCCTGCCTCTAGCGTGTCCAAATCCTTAATAATCTTATATGTTTCAATAAGATATTGCCATGTTCCTGCTTGTACCACTTCCAGGGCAGTTAATAATCTTGTCATTAACTTTCCCCTTACATTCGACCTCCCAAAGTGCAGCACCTCTTACTTGCTCTGATTAAACTCAATCCGTTATTTCTCCGCCCATAACCTGTAGCTGACCCATATCCCGTAGTATGCTTTGATCGCCTTGCTCACTGTCGGCAAGGAGGAAGATATAACATAAAAAAAGGCGAGAAGGTGCCAAGAAAGATTATCAAGCCTTCAGTGCCTCTTCTCATCATTTGTTATTGGTATACTCTTGGTCTCCACCCTAACATGGAAATTCCTTTGTTCTCCACCCCTCCACATCTCGGGAAGTTTAAACATGTGTGATTTCAAATGTTTTCCCAATTTTGAAGAAAGGTAATCTACCTGAAACATGAACTCTTTCTCCACAAATGCTGCCTGACCTGCTGAATGTTTTATGTTTTATTTAATGGCCTATGTGAATTTTAACATTGAGTACACACAAGTTCATAATGGTCATAGCTGATCTTGTTTCATCTCCCATTTGCCCAAGTACTTTTCAACTGACCCAAATGGATCATGAAGATGGTCGGAACATTGGCTAATTTACTCCCTCTCTTAATCAAAGAAAATAATTACATTCGCTCTGATCTTGGCTGACAAGATCATGTGAACATTGCCTGCCTGCATTGTCTATTGAATAAAATATTTACGCTTAGTTAACTTTTTGGTAGTTATGGTTTATTACTGTCACGTGTACCAAGATATAGTGAAAAACTTGTTTGTGTGCTATCCGGTCAAAGCATACATGAGTAAAATCAAGCTATACACAAATACAACAGTAGTGCAAAGAGAGAAATAACTAGGGTGCAGAATATAGTATAGATACTGAGAAAGTGCAGATTTTTTTTAAGTGCAACGGCTACAATGAGGTAGATTGGGAGATTAAGGGACTGCACCCTTAATTTATGAGAGGTCAATTCAGTAGTCTGATAACAACTGGGAAGAAGCTTTTCCTGAATCTGGTGATACATGCTTATAAACGTTTATGTCTTCTGCCTGATAGAGGGAGAAGGGGGATTGACCTGGCAGTAAATCATGTTTGTTGCTTTCTCGAAGCTGTGTGAATTGACGGACTAGGCTCATTACACAAATCTCCGTAATGGTAGGTCTTACCTTCAGAGGCCTGGGTCGATTTGGCTGCTTCCAGCGCAGGTAAATTTGCCCAGTAACAGCCAATCCAATAAAGAACCAATAACTGAAGCTGAAGTAGTAAATGAGTCTAAAGACATCTCGTACACTTAGGTAGATAATTGATAACATTCCCTGTTAAATTGAAGATCATCATCGTCAGTTGTAGAAATCAGAGTACTAAAAATACTAACAAATCCTTAATTACGTAATAAAAAGGTTTGTCTGAAGTTTATTTTTATTTAATGGAGGCCTGATTTATGATGGTTGATTGTATTTTTACTGTGTTAATTCAAATAAAGTAGTATTAGGTACGTATCAGCGCCACCACTTTCCTGGGAGTGGCGGCGCTGCCCTGGCAGCAGCGGCTCGCCTGCAGTCCGTCTGTTTTTCTTTTTATTTGTTGTTTTCTTGTCTTGTTTTTAGCGTTAGTTTGAGTTATTATGTAGTGTATGTGTGTGGGAGGGGTGGGAGAAACGTTCTTAGTCTCTTCCTTTTGGGGGACGCGACTTTTCTTGTTGTAGCCCCCGTCTCCGTCTGCGCTGAGGCCTATCGCGGAGCTGGCAGCCTCCAACTTTAACTGCGACCGACCTCGAGGCTCCGGAGGTAGAGCCAGCCAGGACTTACCAGCGCGGGGCTGGCCGACTTCGGGGCTGCGGCGGGTTCAGGCGTTCCGACGGCCCGACTCAGAGCTGTGGCGGCTTTCCGGTGGCGGTGGCGGCGGCAGCGACGTCAGAGGCCCGGCCGCGGGCCCAGTGGACGACGTCGTCGGGAGCTCGCAGGTCACAGGTTGGTGACCTGTTTTTCCGGAGCTCCCGCGGCAACAGCTGCATCTGCTGGACTGGAGGGCGGCAGCTTCGGCAGCTTCGACCGCCACGGGCCGCGGAGTTGAACCAGCCCGCTCGCGGAGCGCGGTTCACCCGCGGGACTTATTTACATCACCCGGTGCGGTCACAACATCGGAGGCCCGGGTCGCCTCAGCGCAGAGGAAGAGGAAGAGGAAGAAGGGAAGAGACAAAGACAAGATTTTTGCCTTCCACCACAGTGAGGAGATGTCTGGTGAACTCACTGTGGTGGATGTTAAATATGTGTTTATTTTGTGTTTTTGTTATTTACTATATGTATGACTGCAGGTAACGAAATTTCGTTCAGACCGCAAGGTCTGAATGACGATAAAGTTTTCCAAGTACAGAATTCTGAGCAAATTCTAAGGTGAATCAACAACCAAGAACTTCCTTGTCCTGACTTAAAAACTTCTGATATAATTAGTTTCTCCCCAAAATAGGTATTGTAGTTACCCTTCTTAGAATACATGGGAAAAAGAGAAGAGAGGAGGAAGAGTGTGGAGGGAGGGGGAGAAGGGTAGTGGGGAGAGAGGGGGAAGAGTGGGGAGGGAGTGGGAGATGGGGTAGGGGAGAGAGGGGTTTAGAGTGGGAAGGGGGGGGGAGGGAAGGGGAAGAGTGGGGAGGGAAGGGGAGATGGGGTAGGGGCAGGGCCGGCCTTAGGAGGTGCGGGGCCTAATTGGGAACAATTTTGGTGAGCCCCAGGTTCCCAGCCAAGGACTGTAGAGTCATAGAAATACAAATAAAGTCTATTATAGACTTCATATCTCTATGGTAGAATGGAAAGTAATCAAAATGTGCGCTTAATGGACCAAACAGATCTAAGCTACATTTTAATATAAAATTGCATACATGCCTACAAGTAACAAACAAAAAGTGTGTATCACCTCTGAAAAGTATATAGTTACAATACCACTTGTTTTAGTGACTGTGAAATGAAATAAACATAATTAACTGGATCCTGGAAAACCAATACCTATTGGCGAAACACCAGTCCAGGCATTACAATTTAGGCATCAGCCCCATCCTACCCTTTGGACTTCTACCCCATCCTGACTTATTTGTGTGTGTGTGTGTGTGTGTGTGTGTGTGTTAGTTGTCTGTGCGTTATGTGTGTGTGTAGGAGGGAAGGAGAGAATAGGCGGGAGGGAGAGAAGGGAGGAAGGAGAGAAGGGAGTGAGGGAAGTAGAGAAAGAAGGGAGGGAGGGAGGGAGAGAAAGAAGGGAGGGGGAAATGGGGAGCGGGAGGGAGGGAGGAGGAGGGGAGGGTGAGGGGAGAAAGATGGGGGGGGGGAGAGGGTGGAGGAGGGAGGGGGAGGGAGAGGGGGGGGCTGTTACCGAACTGAACTCACTGAGGAATGAATCCATTAACGGAGCCACTCTGCTGCTGGAGGTGAAGGCAAAGATCGGCTGTTCCCCCGCTGTATTTCTGAGCACGGCGAAAAGCAGAGGTGGAAGAGGCGATCTTTGGCTTGAGCCAGCGTGATAGAGGCGAGCTGGGCCGGGCCAGGCCGGGGGGGGGGGGGGGGGGGGGGGGGGGGGGGGGGGGGGGGGGGCGGAGTGGAGGAAGTGAAATCGGCAGCGAAATAAGCCGGGCGGCAGCAGCGAAAATCGCCAGCGAAAGAAAAATAATGAGGAGAGCGGGCTGCAGCAGCTGCCATTATGGTGGCAGGCCAGCAGGCGACCACAAAATGAGTGTGTGTGAGGGTGAGGATTTTGTTTTATTTAAAAAAGTGTACATAAAAATGTCTAAATGTATTGAGGAGTGAATGGGTGAATGTAAAAGTGTAATGTCCATCAAAATGGAAAATTCCTCGGAGTTTGAGTGTGTGGTTTTGGCCATGAAATCAAAGGCCAAATATGACAGACAGACAGACAGACAGACAGACAGACAGACAGACAGACAGACAGACACAGACAGACAGACAGACAGACAGACAGACAGACAGACAGACAGACAGACAGAGACAGAGAGAGAGAGAGAGAGAGAGAGATTTAATAATATGGGAGCTTGTTTGTATGTACTGGTGTCTGTAAGTCATAGGTTTGTAACCTGGGGAGAGTTTGCATTAACATTAATGGAAGGATGACATGGAGCAGATGACTAAGAAAGTCTTGCTGTGTACACTGTGAATCTGTGGAAGAAGGAACAAGGAAATGGCAGAAGAGTTGAACAGATACTTTGTGTCTTCCCCCAGTGAAGATAAAATCAATCTCCCAGATGTAGAGGACAGAGGATCTAGGGAGACAGAGGAACTGAAAGAAATTTGTATTAGGCGAGAAATAGTATTGGGTAGACTGATGGGACTGAAGACTGATAAATCTCCAGGGCCTGATGGTTTGCAAGGGTACTCAAGGAGGTGGAAATCGTGGACGCTCTAGAAATCGTGGACGCATTGGTGATCATTTTCCAATGTTCTATAGATTCAGGATCAGTTCCTGTGGATTGAGGGTAGCTAATGTTATCCCGCTTTTCAAGAAAGGAGCGAGAGAGAGAGAAAACGGGGAATTATAGACCAGTTAGCCTGACAACGGTGGTGGGGAAGATGCAGGAGTCAATTATTATAGAAGTAATAACAGTGCATTTGGATAGCAGTAAAAGGATAGGTTCAAGTCAGCATGGATTTAGGAACAGGAAATCGCGCTTGACTAATCTTCTGGAATGTTTTGAGGATGTGACAAGTAAAATGGATGAGCCAGTGAATGTAGTGTATCTAAGTGGAGTGCAAGGCTCGGTGCTGGGGCCGCAACTATTTACAATATATATTGATGCTTTAGATGATGGGATTAAAAGTAACACAAGCAAATTTGCAGATGACACAAAACTGGTTGGCAGAGTGAACTGCGAAGAGGATGCTAGGAAGTTGCAGGGTGACTTGGACTGGTTGAGTGAGTGGGCAGATGCATGGCAGATGCAGTATCATGTAGATAAATGTGAGGTTATCCACTTTGTCGGCAAGGAAAAGGAGGCAGATTATTATCTCAATGGTGTCAGATTAGGTAAAATGCAAGTGCAACGAGAACTGGGTGTCCAAGTACACCAGTCAATGAAAGTAAACATGCAGGTACAGCAGGCAGTGAAGTAAGCTAATGGCAAGTTGGCCTTCATAATGAGAGGATTTGAGTATAGGAGTAAAGAGGTACTTATGCCGTTGTACAGGGCCCTGGTGAGACCACATCTGGAGTATTGTGTGCAGTTTTGGTCTCCTAATTCAACAACATCCTTGCTATGGAGGTGGTGCAGTGTAGTTTCACGTGGTTAATCCCCGGGATGACGGGATTGTCATATGAGGAAAGGGGATCACTGGAATTTAGAAAGATAGACATAGAAACATAGAAAATAGGTGCAGGAGTAGGCCATTCGGCCCTTTGAGCCTGCACCGCCATTCAATATGGTCATGGCTGATCATCCAACTCAGTATCCTGTACCTGCCTTCTCTCCATACCCCCTGATCCCTTTAGCCACAAGGGCCACATCTAACTCCCTCTTAAATATAGCCAATGAACTTCTGTGGCAGAGAATTCCAGAGACTCACCACTCTCTGTGTGAAAAATGTTTTTCTCATCTCGGTCCTAAAGGAATTCCCCCTTATCCTTAGACTGTGACCCCTTGTTCTGAACCTCCCCAACATCGGGAACAATCTTCCTGCATCTAGCCTATCCAACCCCTTAAGAAAGGGATGAAAGGGAATCTTAAAGAAACATAACATTATAAAAGGACTGGACAAGCTAGATGCAGGAAATATGTTCCCAATGTTGGGGGAGTCCAGAACCAGGGGCCACATTCTAAGAATAAAGGGGAGGCCATTTAAAACTGACATTCTCATCGAAAGTTGTGAATTTGTGGAATTTTCTGCCTCAGAAGGCAGTTGAGGCCAATTCACTGGATGAATTTAAAAGAGAGTTAGATAGAGCTCTAGGGGCTAGCGGAAGCAAGGGATATGGGGAGAGGCAGGCACGGGTTACTGATTGTGGATGATCAGCCATGATCACAATGAATGGAGGTGCAGGCTCGAAGGGCCAAGTGGTCTCCCCTGCGCCTATTTTCTCTGTTTTCTATGTTAATATTGCATTGCAAGAAGAACTCAATAGATTAAATAATGGTATGCGGATGAGGCTGTCCTGTCAGGATTCCTATTTTACAGCTTTGCCACTCTCAAGAGCTATTAGACGACTATGATATTTTGTCCAACACGTCTAGCAGGAGTATTCAAAAGTTGATCTCCAGGTCAGTTTATGGCGGCTTTTCATACTACTCACAAATTTCACTCCTTTATATGAAGAACCTTTGCTTGTGATGGTATGACTAAGATGGGGCTTTTTCATGTTGGATAACCATGAAAGAATTAACCTTACACTTTGTCTTATCATACATAACGTATAGATTTGCTTCTGAAATCATACAGCATTTGCTCTGTTTTGGATTGACATTCTGTAACTATCGACACATCCACAATTATATTATAATTGCAGTTGGACGAAAAAGAACAAATGGTGACGACATCAAAAGTAACTCTTACATTTACTAGAAGTGCTGGTACTGGTGTCAATCGTGTCACATGGATCATTGACATTATTTGAGGGAGATGTCCTTCACGGGCTGCAGTAAAGTACAACCTGCAATGACAAGAAGAATACATTGTTAAGCTGAAGAATCTTTCTTTAATACACAATTTGAGGTAATAAAAGTCGTGCAGAAAATAATTTACAAATAATTGAAACTCGATGCCTAATTAAGAAATTGGAATAATCCATTGATTAAATGAAGCAAGATTTTTAAGAGGGAATTTAATATGAAAGAGGGAATTCAACTACGAGATCAATTGAATTAAGTAACTTCCAATTATAAGTAAATTTCTTTCATTTCACTTAAAATATAAAACCCTGAATTTCTTGAGGGCAGCAAGTGATTGCTTGTATGATCTGCTTTAATATAAATCTGCTTTTCCCTTAAATTGATACCCAGCAAGCAAAGCTATTTCTGACCTGACTGCCAAGACTCTGGTACGCAATGTAACGTGCAAAATTGTAGGCAGTTTGCATTTCAATGCTGAACTTCAGTTCAACACAGACTACATTTGGCAAATTGCTTCCAAAGAATCTGAAGAAAGGTCAGAACTTCCACATGCAGCTATCCCAAATTTACAAATTTGTAATTTTCCAGAGAAATCCAGGCAATAAAGCTTTGCTATTATAAATTTTACAAAAAAGATGGAAAAATGTTATAGAATGAAAGCATCACAGTGAAAAGATGGGTCCCAACTTGAAACATAATCTATCCATTTCCCTCCACAGACGCTGCCTGAGCTGCTGGGTTCCACCGAAACTTCCAGCATCTGCATTCTGTTGTGTGTCCAGGTAACCATAGTTTGTGGGTCAGTGGGGTATAAAACTGACTTTTACTCCAAGAACAGAAACAGTAAGGTGGACTCAGGAATGGACAGAAGAATGAAAATTACACGATGTGGCCAGATGTGAAGGAAAATGACGACAAAGGTTGGTGCAGCCAAGAAAGATGATGAGAAAATACTTTTTTTTAAATGGACCTGGACTTCCATCATTCAGGTTATCTGCCACACATATTTTATCACAGTTTGATCACAGCTCAGGGAACTTCAGATTGAAAAAAACTTTGTCCACAAAAGAAATAACAAGAACAATTGTGGCTTAAAAGTTTCATCCATAATCTGGGCAACAAGAAGCCATTAACAACAAGCGATTCATGGGTTCTCACAATGTGCTGCAGCCTCTGTAGGAACATGACTATAAAGAGTGTTCTGATGGAGAGTAAACCCTGGAAATATGTCTCACACAGGAAAGTAGTGGATCTACAGAAAAGGTTACAAAGAGAATGATGAAATTGATACCCTGTCTGTAAATTGAAAGAGTACAAAAAAAGTGACCAAAACCAAAGGCAGGCAGAGAGAAAAAATGAAAAGGCCAAAACCGTCCAAGTGTTCCTGAACCAAGAGCCATCTATAAATCAGGAGATCCATAATCTTCTGAGGATGAGATCTTGGGCATTCAACTCTGTCAATGCAGATACAAACAAGAAATCTATGTACGATCTTGATAAGTCCTCAAAAAGGCTAAAAGGGCTTTTGCTCCAAATTGGAGGATGAAATGAAAAATCGGCAGGGCTTGCAAGCTATCAGTTCCTACAAATAGAAACCAAGTGGCAGCTCAAGAAACAGCGAGGCATCATTACCAAATGAACTCAATATGTGCCACACACGCTTCGCGATGGTGAATTCTGACATGTCTCAAACTCCCTTAGCCCCCAATGGTATTGTAATCTCAATCACAGAGGGTGAGTAAGATCCTTCAGGAGAGTGAACCCTTGGAAAGTGTCTGGACTTGATGTACTAGGTCGCATTCTCAAAACGCTGACTGGACTTTTTGCGGACATTTCCAACCACTCATTATTGAGCTACAATTTGCTACCGTCACAATAGATCTAAGGCGTGACGTGATCTTGCTGGCTCTCCGTGCACTGAATCACTTGGACAATAAAAACACATACATAAGGCTGTTGATCATCGATACATCTCAGCGCTCAGCACCATAATTCCCTCGCTGCACATCGTTTTGTAATTGGATCCTCGAATGCTTCATCAACAGACTCAATTGGTATGAATTGGCAACAGCAATTCTTCCTTGATAACTATCTGCACCGTGGCACCTTAAGGCTGTGTGTTCAGTTCCCTGCAATATACAGTTCCAACTCCATCTTTAAATTCACCGATGACAGCATAATTGTTGGACAAATTATAGGTAATGAATCAGAATATAGGAGGGAGATCGATCATCTTAATTTGAATGGAGCCAGAACAACAACCTTCCTTTCAACGTCAATAAGACCAATGTGCTGTTTGCTAACATTAGAACACCAAGGCAAGGATCCACAATCCTGTCTTCATGGGCAGGTCAGTGGTGGACAGAATCAACAATTTCAAGTTCCTGGGCATGCATATTTCTGAAGATCTGTCCTAGACCCAGCACATGGTGAAACAAGCCCATCAATAGCTTTACTTCCTTAGAAGATTGAGGAAATTTGATATGTTGATGAATACTGTCTTGAATTCTATAGGTGTATGGTGGAGAGCATAATGACTGGTTGTATCACAGTCTGGTCCGGCAACTCAAAAACCCCCAGGAAAGGAGATTACAAATAGTGGTGGGGTCTGTATGAAATATCATGGGTACTGACCAGCCAACCATTGAAGATATCTATTGGAAGTGCTGCCTCAAAAAGACAGCCAGCATCATCAAGGACTCACACCACCCTGACCATGCCCCCATTTCACTCAGCTATCAGGAAGAACATGTAGGAGTCTGAAAACCATGACCTCCAGGTTCAGTAACAGATTCTTCCTAAAACCATCAGGCTATTGAACACTACAAATACTACCTAAACTATGAACTCTCTTGGTTGCATCAGGGACTTTGGGCTTTCATCTATTTTGCACTAATATTGGTTTATTTTATTATTGAGCTTTTTTTCGTCTACCATATAACCATATAACAATTACAGCACGGAAACAGGCCCTCTCGGCCCTTCCAGTCCGTGCCGACCATTTGTTTTCCCCTAAGTTATGTTATCTATTGAGTACTGTGTTTACTGACCTGCTATGCTGCCGCAAGTAAGAATTTAATTGTTCTGTTTGACAATTAAATACTCTTAGTTCTTGACAATCAAAACAGAGACTTGCCATTGTCAGATCCTCGCCTTGTTCCAAATATAATAATCACATTCCAAGGACACTGAAAACAAACACTTTGTTTTTATTCCTCCATTCCTTTACATCCCGGCAACAGGTGTTCTCTGACTTTTCCTCCCACCTTGCACTCATGCACTCGCTTGTCCACTTGGGTCAAATAGATTTGAGCTGCTTCATTAAACGCCATATCTGCTTCAAATTAAACTAAATAATTACTAGTTCATCCTCGTCGCCAATGTCAGATCCTCTTCATGTACTCAGCAAACGTCTGAGAAATGAACTGAGGCCCATTGATTGGATATAATGTCACTGGTAGACCGTGTCTTGCAAAGATTTCCATCAAAACTGTTAATCTTTTCCAATGTTATAGACTTCATTATTGCATCCTCATCATATCTGCTGTGATAGTCAATCACAACTAGTATTGACTCTCCTGATGGATCTACGACAATATCTTCCCATGGTCCTGTCAGTAACAATGTTACTGGTAGATTTGGGTCTGCTTATCATCTGATATCTATGGCATGACCTCATATGTCGGCATGTTCCACATCTTTTCCCATCCCCGGCCACCATACCTCTGTCCAATGATTTTGTTTAGTTCCAACAACTCCTAAAGGTCCTTCATAAGCTAACTCGACCATCCTTGCTCTCAGGTATTGTTGGCACTATGATCCTGTTTCCTCTCAGCACACACTTTCCAATTGTCCAATCTGATAGCTGCGTGGATATTCCTCTAGTTCATCTCTTTGGATCCGGTTTCAAACATCTTGTAGGTCTGGATCCTTGTAGGTCTCTTCCTCTATTTCCTTTGTTCTCATTGCTCTTGGTGTAAAGTCGGCTGCAACAAATTGACAAATGATCCTGCTTCTGTCTCCAATGTAGACCCTTGTGGCTTGTCTACCTTCAGCAATCTGGATAATGAGTCAGCTATATTGTTCTTTCCAGCTATATGGATCACTCTGTATTTGTACTGTTGGGAGTCTAAGCATCTATCTTTCAATACGGGCACACGGTATGGATCAAGGGTGTCTCCAATACAATACAATACTGTTTATTGTCATTTGAACCTCAAATGAAGTTCAAACAAAATTTGGTTTCTGCAGTCATACAACAAGAAAAAAAACCAAGACACACAATTAACACAAACATCCATCACAGTGCATCTCCTCCTCAGTGTGATCCAGTGGTTTGTGGTTTATTCACAACTCATACTTGATGCCATACAGGTACGCTCACATGGCCACAACAAGGCCAAAGCCTCCTATTCTGTCTGGCAGTATCTTCAAATCACCAAACCAAGGAAACTCCTTACTTCAGTAGCATCTCTGGGTTCTCGAACTTCTTTCACAGCTTCAATCTTACCCTTGGGTGGATTGATGCCATTACTGGTCACCTTGTGGCCCCTAAACACCAATTCTGAAACACCAAGCAAACATTTGTCCACATACACTGTCAATCCATCAGCCTTCAACTGAGCCTGTGTCTGTCTGAGCCTCTCGTCATGTTCCTCACGTGTGGTACCATGAATAATGATATCATCTGAGATTTTTGAGGTTCCAGAAATCCCTTGAATTACCTTGTGAATTTCATATTGGTAAATTTCTGACTTCAAACAACAACCTCTTATATTGGTAGAGTCCATGATGTGTGATAAAAGTAGTTATTTTCCTTGATTCTAGGTCTGAAGGGCCTGTCCCACTTACGCAACCTTCTCGGGCGCCTGCCGGCACCCGTCATAGGTCATTACAAGTCGCTGAAAAATTTCACCACGTTGAAAATCCAGCGGCGACCAAATACAAGTCTTTGGGTGACTACTCACGATCATACAAGCTTCACCCCGCGACATGTCGCCAGGGTGTCGCCTGTATGGTCGTGAGTAGTCTCCTAGTCACCCAAAGAGTCGTAGCGTCTTTCTGGTCGCCGCTGAATTTTCAACATGTCGAAAATTTTCCGCGGCCTATGACGGGTGCCGGCAGTCAACGAAAAAGTTGCGTAAGTGGGACAGGCCCTTGACTCCAACTAATAACTCCACTTTACGTCTAGCTTTGCAAATACTTTCCTTGTAGACTGTGGTGGACCTACATTTTTGGGGCCTGAAGCTTGAACTGTTATGGGAGCCCTTTCGCAACCAGCTATGAGGTCTGGGTAACCACTGTTATCTTCTTCAATGGGGTTGTTCCACGACAGGCTGGCTA
This sequence comes from Okamejei kenojei, assembly GCA_035221665.1. Taxonomy (NCBI): domain Eukaryota; kingdom Metazoa; phylum Chordata; class Chondrichthyes; order Rajiformes; family Rajidae; genus Okamejei; species Okamejei kenojei. Next base: position 18,936,383 of record CM069147.1, read on the forward strand.
GACCCCCAGCGGGGTACAGGGGCAGTGCCCCAGTAGGGGTTTAGCGGGCTATGCCCCCTGAAGCTCCTACTTTTTCAATAAATTGAAAGTAATTCTCAAGCTTTCTGCTGGTAGTTTACATAACAGAAGCTTAGAATTTTTCTAACACACAAGCAGTAAAATAACCCCCAAAATATATATATTTCATGAAATAGACAATAGATATTTCTATGATCATCCACAATCAGTACCCCTTTTCTGCCTTCTCCCCATATCCCTTGACTGCTATCTTTATGAGCTCTATCTATCGCTCTCTTGAAAGCCTCCAGATAATTGGTCTCCACTGCCAATGCACTCTTGAAGATACCAAAGTCAGGGGATATGGTGAGAAGGCACGAACGGGGTACTAATTGTTGATGATCAGCCATGATCACATTGAATGGCGGTGCTGGCTTGAAGGGCCGAATGGCCTAGTCCTACATCTATTGTCTATTCACAACTCTCTGTGTGAAAAAACATTTCCTCATCTCCGTTCGAAATGGCCTACCGCTTATTCTTAAACTGTGGCCCCTGGTTCTGGACTCTCCCAGCATTGGAAACATGTTTCTTGCCTCTAGCGTGTCCAAGCCCTTAATAATGTTATATGTTTCAATAAATGGCATCATATAGCTCAAAACATTTTTACAAAAAATATGTTACCTGAAATGTCTCTTTGCCTAGCACTGAGATGAGTAAAAACGTTTTCACACAGAGTTGTGAATTTGTGGAAATCTCTGCCACAGAAGGCAGTGGTCTCATCTCCTTCAGCAGCATCTCGGTCTCCTTCTTGAACACAGACACCCACTTCTCCTCACCTCACCTTCCCTCACCTACACCTCGACTAATCCCGTCGCCTCACTAAACCCCTCGCCTCGACAATACCTTACTACTAAACTCCTCCTCACACCTAAACCTCGCCTTGACTAAACCGTACCTCACTAAACCTTGCCCCTCAAATAAACCTCACACCTCACCTCAAACCTCAACTTAACTAAACCTCACACCTAATCCGCGCCTCGACTAATCGCCGCCTCTCTCCCACTCCCGCTCCCCAGGAATGGCTCCAACCGGGGGACGGGGCCGAGAGCGGCGCAGGCGCATTGCCCGAGAGAGCTGGTGGATGGGGGGAGGGGCTCACACACATTGATGTTGACATCGAGTCCGAGCCCGGCCCCCGCGGAGGCCACTGCCCCTCCCCGCGGCAGGGGCTGCGGGATTTAAATCGGAAGAATATACTTTTGGGGCCACTCCGTGATTAGGGGCCCTGAGGCTTAAGCTTCATTTGTTTCACAGTAGATCCCCCCTTGCTTGTAGATAGCACTTGTAGAACCTCATCAACAGTAGGTATGGGGTGCCTCTCGTAGTATTGCCTTGTTTACTCGTCTCATGTCCATGCAAAGCATGTATCTCTCCGTTTGATTTTGGTACTACTACAACTGGACTGACCCATGGCGTCGATTCTTCAGGTTCAATTATATTCTGTTCAATGATCTCCTGGAACTTAGCTTAAATCTTTTCTCTTAATTCGAATGGAGTTCTCCTCATTGGTTGTGTTACAGGCTTAACATTGGATTTATCTTAAGTTTGACTTAATGATTACGCCATTTTCCAAAGCCTTTAAATACTGGCTTGAACTTCTCCTTTATGTCCACATATGACGTCAGTGAGTTCATATTTTCCCCAAGGTGTAGCAGACCTAATGCTTGGGAAGTCTCACAAATCATGAGTAGCTCCCCTTTCTCCTCAATTACTACAAATTCAGTCATTGTGTGCTTATCACCTGCTTGGACCTCTGCCTTGAAACATCCAACCATCTGGAGTGGTTTTGATGATGAATAAGGATACAATTTCTTCTCACATTTCCTTGAAGTTCATTTTATCTCATTCTGTTTTAAATCTTCCCACAGTGCTCTATCAATAACATTGCTGTCACTTCCAAAGTCAATACCAATATCTACTTCCACACCTCCAATCTCACCAGTACCTTTCCGTGTTTATTGTTAATAGCAAAAGCATATCCTGCATCCAACCATGTTTCGTCACATTTACCTTCACTCCAACATTCAACAACATGGCGTGAATTTTGATAGTATCCACCTATCTGCCCTCTTCTTCCTCCAAATCTATTTGTTTTTCCATCATCTCTCTTTGGTTTGCAAAATTCTTTGCAAAATTATATATTTTTCCACACTTTCTGCATGTTTGACCCCTGATAGGGCAGCATGAATCCATGCTAAAATGACCAAAATTTCCACATCTAAAACACTCACAGTCATCTTCAGTTTTGGAATGACCCTTACCATGTCCATGTCCCTTGCTAGTGCCAGTGGATATCATCTTGTTAACACAGCTTCCTCCTTCCAATCTCATGGTCTGAAACTGGGATTCCACGGCTTCAAATGAACAGGCAAATGTCAGTGTTTCACTAATGTTAGCATGTCACCTTTCTCCAACAACTTGCATCTCAAGCCATTTGATTTGCAACTTTGCACAAACTGACCTCAGATTTGATTCTGCAACTTTGACTCCAATTTCTTCAGATTCATTATGTTCTTTATATTTATTAAGATTTGTGCAAACTGTTCTGTATACAGCTTATATTAAGAAGATGATAATCCAAAACAAGTACAGATTCCAATATGTTCCAAATAATGGAGTTAATGTTAATGGAACAAATACAGAACAACATGTCAAATAAGTGTGTAAAATACCAACATGGAAAGGTGTTTTACTGGTATAATAGATGCCAGAAATAGGCACCTTAACTTGTTATATACAACTCATCGCAAAAAGGTTTGTAGACAAGAACAATGGACTAAATAAATGTGTAAATCAATTATATTTAAAACTGGCATATATTATATGTAGTTAGTTGTCGGCGCTCACCCCGGAGACAGGCGCCCCCCAGGAACCAATCACCCATTCCCCTATCGTAACCAGTTCGCCCAACGCAATATTCCACCACTCACCCATAGCCCCCAACTGCGCAGGCGTGGCTCATTTCCCCTCATCCCCTACCCCTCCTCTTCACCCTTCCTCTTCTCTCCCCTCACTTCCTCCCATCATCCACTCCCTCCTTCACCTCTCCCTCCCACTCCTTTCCCCTACCCTCAGTCTCTCCCTACACTCAGTCACTCCCTCCCACCCTCCATAACCCCTCTCCACTCCCTAACCCCCTGACCCGTTTGGCTCAGTTTCCAAAACGCAATATTCCACCACTCACCTGTTTCCGCAACGCAACCCATTTAAACCAGTCACCCTTTCCCCCTATCAATGAATGCTATCAATTCTTCCCATGTGGGGGAGGGGGGGCAGTTGGCACTTCCCAGATCCAATGAATGGACTGACTTTCGGGTTGGCGTCGCCGCTCTCTTGAGCCAATCAATCCTTCCCACGTAGTGGTGGTGGGGGGGGGGGGGGGGGGGGGGGGTGGGGGGGTGCAGTCAGCGCTTTCCGGAGCCAATGAGTGGACTCGACCTTTGGATCGGCGTCGGCGCTCCCTTGAGCCAATCAATCCTTCCACGTTTGGGAGGGGGGGGGGGGTCAAAAATCTCACTCCTTACTCCTCTTGATCCCATGGTCTCTCTGTCACCTCTCCCTCCCTCTCCTTTTCCCTACCGTCAGTCATTCCCTCCTTCATCTCTCCCCTTTCGCATTCCCTCACTAAAGACAATGTTTAAATAACATTTCTTCTCCTCCCATCCCCCACTCCGTCAACTCTCATAGCTTCTGTATTGGCAGCAGAGATCACATTATGATGTAATTTTCATTTTTTGGAATGTTCACGGCAACTTGAGTAAATGAGATCCCATTGTGATTGACGAATTGTGAGATACCATTGTGACATCATGAAGCTGGAGCGGGGGGGGGGGGGTGGCAGCGTCGGAGGAAAGCTGTGGAAATGTTTTTGTAAAATGCCAATCAATCTTTGCGTCAACGAATAGACTCGACTTTTGACTCGACCTCTCCCCCGTTTCACACTTCCCCCCATTGTGCGGCCCAGTTGGACTGAAGATGGTGGCGCACAGCATGCTCTTTCAAGCTGCTGCCGTTACCATTGGCAACCCCCAACGCAATATTCCACCACTCACGAGTTCCCCCAATGCAACCCATTTCCATCACTCACCAGTTCCCTAATGCATCTCTCTCTCTCTCTCTCTCTCTCTCTCCCTCTCTCTCTCCCTCTCTCTCTCTCCCTCTCTCTCTCTCACTCGATGGTGGCGCGCAGCATTCTCCTCCAAGCTTCTGCTGCCGTTACCGTTGGCAACCTCTCTTTCATGCTGTTGCTGCCATTATCTTTGGCAACGTCCCATTGCGATGTAAATGTCGCACTCGGCAGCTTGTGTAAATGGAAGCCCATTGTGATTGGTGCATTGTGACATCATCACTGGAAGCTGCTGGAAGACTCTCTTTCTCAGAAGCTGTTATTGGCGTTAAAAAAATTTTTAATCATCAATAACTTGTGAAATATAGCATCAAATCTGAAGGGAGCCCGATTATCGTGATGACCAGAAAAATGAGTGTATGATTCTGTAAAAATTTCAGTGCTACCGCATAGCATTTGGCAGATACAAAAACACGCACACACACGCGCACAAACACGCACACACACACACACAAACGATGAGACTTTTATAAGTATATAGATAGATTATAAAGGATGAGGTTACGGAGTCAGTAGATGTTGTTTAATTAGATTTTCAGAAAGCCTTTGATAAGGTGCCACACGTTATGCTGCTTAGAAAGATGAGAGCCCACGGTATCAAAGGGCAGATACTAGCATAGACAGCAGGTTGGCTGGATGGCAGAAGACAAAGTGTAGCGACGAAGGGGGCTTTTTGTGGTTGGCTGCCAGTGACCAGTGGAGTTCCGCAAGGGTCGGTGCAGGGGTCACTGCCCTTCACTTTGTATATTAATGATTTGGACACGGGGATTGTAGGCTTTGTGGCTAAGTTGGTGGATGATACGGAAATAGGTGGAGGGGCAGGTAGTACAGAGAAAGCAGGGACTGTGTAGAAGGACTTGGGCAGGTTGGGAGAGTGGGCAGAGAAGTGGCAGATGGAATATAGTGTAGCAAAGTGTGGACATGCATTTTGGTGGTAGGAATAAGTCATAATTATTTTCTAAATGGACAGAGAATCCAAAAATCGGAGTGCTGGTGCAGGATTCCCAAAAAATGTATTTAGTTTAGTTTTAGTTTAGTTTAGAGATACAGCATGGGAACAGGCCCTTCGGCCCACCAGGTCTGCGCTGACCAGCGATCCCCGCACATTAACATTATCCTACACCAACTATGGACAATTTTTACATTTACCAAGCCAATTAACCTACAAACCTGTACGTCTTTGGAATGTGGGAGGAAACCGAAGATCTCGGAGAAAACCCACGCAAGTCACGGGGTGAACGTACAAAGTCCGTACAGGCAGCACCTGTAATCAGGATCGAACCCGGGTCTCCGGCACTGCATTCGCTGTAAGGCAGCAACTCTACCGCTGTGCCACCGTGACTGCCCACGGTGGGCAAGTCGAATCGGTAGTAAAGAAAGCACACTCAATGCTAGCATTTATTTTAAGAGGCCTTGTATACAAAAACCGGGATGTAATGTTGAGGCTCTATAAGGCACTGGTAGGGCCGCATTTGGAATATTGTGAGCAATTTTGGGCACCATATCTGTGGAAGGATGTGCTGGCTGGAGAGTTGGTTGAGGCAGGTTTAAGAAACATTTGGGCAGGTACATGGATAGGACGGGTTTAGAGGCAAATGGCCCAAATGCAGGCAGAAGGAACTAGTGTAGATGGGACATGTCGGCCGGTGTGAACAAGTTGGGCCAAAGGGCTGTAAGGCTCTCTGACTCTAACTCCCAACCCCGAACATATCGGATATGAATCACACAATTCAGTGCTATTGTAGACCAGGTTTTCAACCACACATCACAGGCACAATGTTTAGTTTTCAACACATGCTGGTTTTTAAATATGTTTAAAATATGTTACAGTCCATTACAGTCTGTTTGACTGGATTGAATTAAACCTTATGGTGAAGAAAGCACAAAAGTAGGTTTCAGTGAAATAAAAACATGGAAATGATGCAATAGAATCAGCCAACACGAACAACTAAATATTGTATGAAGATGTACAGGTTACTTATGTAAAAAAGCAATATTCCACAATAGCAGTGACGGACAAAAATATGACACAGAAACCAAACGGGATGTACTGTTGTGGTTGCTAACTAATAGTAAGATTAAACGAGAACTTACCAGTTCGAAGTTTGATCGTTATTTTATGAGGAGTAACGATGAGGGATTACGTGAAGAAGCCCCGCCTGGCACTGGAACGGCATACTTCAAAGCAGCGGCATGAAAAACACAGAACATAATAGCCGGAGTAAGATAGTAAGGCTCAACATAGATTTAGAACTACCAGATGATCATTTATTTTATGAGGGTCGGGAGTGGAGGGCACGTAATCCCTCATCGTTACTCCTCATAAAATAACGATCAAACTTCGAACTGGTAAGTTCTCGTTTAATCTTACTATTTTACTTCGGAGTCACGTGAGTGACTACGTGAAGATTTTGAAGCTTTCTGTGTTTTTCATGTCGTAGACTCCTTCCATACGACACTCTGGCTCACACAACACAGTAATGAGCAAAATAACACATTTTTTCCCCCAAACATTGCCTCAAGTTATGTGATAAAGTATTTCACATTATAAAAGAATAAAAGTAATGCCCTTTCTATTGAAAGGCAAGTTTATCACAAAATATCAATTGATATATATAATTTGATGGTATGAACAAAGCAACAATTATAGAGAACCCAACACTCCATGTCCAATCGTGACACAATGACTGATTTCATTTAATTTAATATTTATTTTACACCCTCCTGTGGCCTTGCATCTTTGCTCGAGCGACTCATCCTGTGCCATTCCTGTGAATGTATCTACCTCCTTAACAGAGTAATTTTCCACATTTCAGTGTCTAGTTCCACTGAGTGTTATTCAATGTTTAACCATCTAGAATACATTTCTCTAGAACCATCAGTTTTACTGAACGTAATGTGGTTTTTTGTGTGTAATAAATAGTGCTGTCTCATTACCACAGAGACTCTTAGTTACTTTAACATATTTCATCAATGTTCACACACACACACACACACACACACACAATTTAAGGCCGACAGGATATGCTTATAGGTTTACCTTGGTTCCAGCTCCTCTTGGTCTGCTTTGTTTGGTAAATTCATAAACATATATGATAATGTAATCTGTATCCACATATAATTATAACATAATATTTACAATATTTGCACTCTTATCTTGATACTAAAGTCATCAGCATTATTACTTTCAATGTTAACTTTTTTGAATCATCGATAGAACTGGAGTCCATTGCCTAAGGCAATTCAGGACTATATTGATCTCCAGACTTATGTATTGCAATTTTGGACAGATTATATATACACATATACATATATATACTTATATTTATATCTACATATATATCCCTTTTCATATCGGGATTTTACGAATGAACCTGATAACTTCTTGGTTAGTATATTGTCCGTAAATAGGACGAAAACACTCTGAGCCCTATTATTGGCTCTATCAATTAGATACTCAGAAAAAATGCAATCCCCAAGAACTCACATATATCTAATATGACAAATAATTTTACTGTATACACAGACTTCCAATTTCTTATAAAATATTGTTTTTTTTTCTCCAAATTGCAGGTATAACACTTCTTTATACATAATTATTTTATTGTTATGTTGTTATATTAGTTAAACATTCATAGACTTCTTTGACCATTAAACTATTGTAATGGTCTGATCAACCTGCAGATAGTCAATTCATATTTTCATATTATGGATGCCTTTGTACAACAATAAATTACTGCAACTATGAATCATCACAAGTGGTTCAAAATCACACAATATTTATGAAAACCATGAAGGATCCGTTTTAGACCACCAAAATGCGTCTGGCAGTGTTTTGCTATATTTTCATCAGACACTGCCCTATCAGACAAAAATGAGGAACATAAAAACCCATTTTTCCTCATGTAATTGAGAGAAAAGCATCCACCTTTCCTGTTCTTGGTTTACCCACGAGAATATTTGAAAAATTGGTTATTTAATCTGTATACAACCAGATTAATTGTAAGTAATCCATATTAATGACAATGTATTTTCCCCCCTTAATGTGTAGTCTGTGATAACATTGTCTCTTTCTTAGAGATAAACAGCTGGACTAAACATTTTAGAATATGCCACATCTGTTTACTCAGATAATCACATAATTATCATATTCTGCTTTTTTTTTCCATATTTATTTTTCATGGTCTCACTCATACATTCAGGTATCAAACCTAGTACACTTATATATATTTTTGTGCTGAAGTGTACTTAAAATAAAACATAAAAAGTTTTATTATCATTCTGCTGTTTTAATCATAACAGCTTTAGTGAGAGACCAATTAAATTTTGTTTTCCATGGTTATTTTCCATGGCCTCACTTCTTATTCAGGTGTTGTACTTACACCTGTATATATATATATATATATATATATATATACAGGTGTATATATATAAAAATATATATATATATATATATATATATTTTTTTTTTATATACTGGTGCTGTGGTGGGTACTTCATGACCAGCCACCACTATCAGTGCATTTTTAGGGTCAGTTTTCCATTTTATTTTTACTGCCCTTATTACTCCTGAGTTTTTCCTCAAGGAGACTACCTTCAAATATCTGAGGTAGATATTCCCACCATAATTCATCATATATATTAATATATGAAACCCATTTAGGGTAGGTTAGGGAATGTTTTTGGGCCTTTTAGCCCTTTTTGGCTTGAATTCTTTATTTACTTTATTTTTGGATTTTTTTTTTTTTTTTTTCCATTATTTTTTCAAGCCATAACCTTTTTTAGTCTGAAGGCCTTTTATTGAATTTTTTAAATTATGGCCTTTCTGACTTTATAAAATTCCCCCCCCCCCCGTGCCAAAGGTTTGTGGAGCGACTAAAAAATCTTTCTAACGTAATTTTGACGGCCACCGGTATCGGAACCGGCTCCATAATCTCCCGTTCCGATCGCTCCCCTTAGGACGTTCTTTTTTAAAACTCCGTTGTTTTTCAACTTATTTTTTACTTTTAAATTAGTTTTAAATTCTGGTATTCAGTACCAGCCACGGAGTTTTTTAGACCCTGAAAGTGTTTTCCCCTGCACTTACCTGCGGGCCCGTACCTACCGCAGTCGAGGAGCTGCCTCTGCAGCTCTTGCTCTGCCGTCAGCGTCGACGTAATGCCGTTCCAGCGCCAGGCGGGGCTTCTTCACGTAGTCACTCACGTGACTCCGAAGTAAAATTTAAACTTTGCTGTCTTTGGATTGCTGACAATCAATTTGAGTGAGTTATAGTAATTGGTGGGAAATAACAGTTAAGTAGTAATGACAGAGATTCCTGTTGGTTCTTCAATTTAGTATAGTTTAGTTTATTGTCACATGAACCAAGGTACAGTGAAAAGCTTTTTTGTTGCATGGTTTGATTATGAATAGGTGATTTTTTTTTTTGCTTAATTATTAAATCTAAATTATACAACTGTTAAAATCTATATGGATATGGCAAAATAAATATGTTTTCTATGTAGAAAAGACAAACTGTAAGACGGAGCATAGTTCGATAAATGCACATGTAGTACAAAATAAATTAATTTCTATACCAAAGTAACTTTAGCAATTGTTAAATTTGGAGTTAACTGGTATTAATAAAGTACATTATTATGGTTGCAAGTTGTGGCAAATGCAAATAAGTTTTAAGAAATGACATTAAATATGATAAGAGTGATGAGATTTATCCTTGCACATGTTGGGACTTTGGCTAAAAGCCTACCTTGAAGCTAGTATAATAGATGCGTTGAGGCTGCTATAACAAGATAGAGACACTGCCATTGGGACAATCCATTTCATTATTCCTAGTGTGTCTTCTGCAAATGTCTGAAAGGCCAAGAAAATCATTATATTCCTCACTGTACATGTGGAATATAATCCAATACAGTAATTTTATTTTCATTAAGTCATATTATTTATATGAAACTCAGTTACATCTATGTGAAGAAAAGTTCAATGAGATGACCTGCCCATTGTCAGTTTCAGCCGGGATCTTATTTCTAAAAATATTCCAATTTTTGTACGGCAAAATAGACATTTTCTAATCTTCTTCCCAATTCTTTAATTCCAGTCAAATTAGTTTCTTAACCCCATTGGTAAAACTTGTTATAAAACATGGGGGCAATCAGAAGGCAAGGTGCTAAAATGATGCAAGGCAAATTACAATATTATTAAACAAGAACTAGGAGGGTACATTGGGAGCAGCAGATATTGGGTAAGTCCACATCTGACATGTAGGAGTCATTTGAAGGCCAGTTGATCAAAATTCAGTTCTGGCATGTTCCAGTAAGGAGGACTGATAAGGATGGCAAATTAAGGGAACATTGGATGACCAAAGAGGTTGTACATTTGGTCAAAAAGAAAAATGAATCACATTCTATGTTTAAGTGGATGGAATTGGGGCCATGAGGAATATAAAGAAAGAAGGAAATAAACGAAATGGGCGAGTAGGAAGACCAAAATAGTTTTGGCATGTTAGATTTAAGAAAATACCCAAACTTTTTTGACCTACATTAAAATAAAGCGGATACTCCTGGATAAAATAGGAGCACTCAAGTATAAAAGGAAGGAACTTGTGCTTGTGGTCTGGGGATGTAGGCAAGGTACTAAATTAGTACGTTTAATCTGTTTTCACCAAGGAGAAGGACATGGATGACAGCAAGATCAGTATGGCAAATACTATCATGCAAGGACAGTTTGAAATTAGGAAGGTGGAGGTGCCGGGGCTCTTGAAGAACATTAAGGTGGATAAATCCTCAGGACCTGATGGTATCTATACAGGTTATTGAGAAAGGTAAGCGAGGAGATTGTGGGAGCATTAACACAGACCTTTGCGTCTTGACACTTTTGCGTGTTTGACACAGACCTCCGATGTTTGTGATATATCTAAATGACTTGGATATAAACATCGGTGGGTTGGTTAGTAAGTTTGCAGGTGACACCAAGATTGCTGGGATTATGGACAATGAGGAAGGTTTAAAAATATATAGCAGGACGTGGATCATCCACAGAAATGGACAGAGAAATGGCTGACGGAGTTTAATCCAAGAAGTGAGAGGTGTTGGACTTTTGGAGGTTAAATATAAGGGGAAAAAGTACAATTCATGGCATGACCCTTGATAGTTTTGATGTACACTTGGTTTCATTTGTCGGGGCATTGCGTGCAAGTGTTAAGAATGTTGCTTTATAGGATTTAAGTTAGGCTTCATTTGGAGTATGGCATGAACATCTGGTCATCCATTACAGGAAGGATGTGGAGGTTTCAGAATGGATACAGAGGACTTTTCCAGAATGATGACTTTATTAAGGGATATTAGCTACAACGAGAGACTAGAGAGACTTGAGTTGTTCTAGAATGCTCGAAGTTGCAGGGAGACCTAATAAGATATATATAATTTTGGGAGGCATAGTTAGAGTAGACAGTCAGAACCTTTTTCCCAGTATGCAAAAATCTAACACTTGTGGGCATGTATTTAAGGTGAGAGAGGCAAAGTTCAACGGAAATATGCAGGGCAAGTTTATTTTACACAAAGAGTGGAACACGCTGCCAGAAGTGGCGTTCTAGGCCGATAATATAGGCACAGATAGTGTAAATATGCTGCACTTTACAAAATTGAGAGTTATTTGATCAAAGAACCAAAGAACTTCCTATTGCCAATGACTCCTGTCATCTCTCAGCTGTTGTGTGGATTTACTGGGGTGTACCTCTAAAGCCCCAACTCATTGCAAAATGTATATTTTGCTGAATCCCTGAATTGACCTCTGCCAACTCATTGTTCACTCTCTATTGGTCCTTGGCTCATTACATTCCATGGGAAATCTAATTAAGTTTGCTAATTAAGTTTACTCTTCAAACATCCCGGAGACATATTTGGTGTCCTTAATTGTTATTAAACTTGGATATTCATTTGTCAATGCAGCACTTTAACCATTAAATCTAAAGCTCAACTTCACCCTTTTTGGGATCTCTACTTAATTTCTGGTTGCTACTATCTCCTGCATAGACAACCTGGACACACTTATTGTAATTTATACTATGGCTTCGTAATCTAAAAATACCTCTGTTACTATTATCAGTATTTTGTTTGCCCTTCCTGTACTCTGTCCATTATATTTAGTTTTGCTTTCCATATGTTGACAGCTTCTTCTGGACAGGCTGAGATTCATTTTTCCCAATTTCAGCCTAACACATTAAATACCAACAGTAAATATTAACTGGCTATTGCATGCTAGCCAATCCTAGTGTTTGTCAGTAGTAGCTCCTAGTGTTTGTCAGTAGTAGTAGCCTAGCACGTGTTTTATATTATCAAGAGTTTGCATTACGCCAATCAGTAGATGTAGCAGCTCAGAGCTGTAATGTACTGCAGATCCTATGCTGTAAGTGATTTAATAAATATGTGTTGTATCTTCATGTGTGTTCGGGTCACATCATTACATGGTATCAGAAGTAAATCTTACCCACTCCGTTTAAGTCTATCGGGTTTTATTTTCTTTTGATTAGTTTGTGTTTTATTATCTCCGTTTTGGCTAATTCGTGTCACCGTCCGAGCCCTTTGATCTTTGATTCAGACATTGTTGAACGGTGGCGTCTTTTCGAATGTGACTACACTCATTATGCTCGCATCGTTCATCGGAATGACCCCACAGAAGTGTGTGCATCTGTTTTGCTCAATCTTGCGGGACCTGAGGCAATGAATCGTGCAGACACTTCACTTTTCACTTTTCCTCCTGCTGTTTTGGATGACAACGGCCAGGTCCCAGTGCCGGCAGAAACTATCGACGATCCTGTGGTTTTACTAAGAAAATTCAGAGAACTGTGGAACATGTCTTCAAACCATATTATTGAAAGAACCAAGTTCTATGCTCGTTTACATTAGGCTGATGAGCCTATTGAATAATTTATCAGCGGCAGGTAGCACATGGCTACGCGCTGTCGATTCCCTGATTTAAAGGACGAATTAGTACGAGATAAATTGGTAGGTGGAATGCTTGATAGCAAGCTGAGAGCTGAGCTTCTCCGCGACACTTAATTAACCCTTGACAAAGCAGAACATGTTTGCCATATTTCCGAGATAACGTCTCCCCTCTCTGAACCAGTGCCTCTCAGTCCCCGCCAGCAACATAGCGTTTATCTTACAGACTTCTCCTCTTGAAGACCCCCTACCAGGTCTACTGCTCGCTGTCAGAATTGTAACTATTTCCATGCGAAGGGTCGTCAGTTTTGCATTGCCTACGGAAAAGCTTGTAATATCTGTAAGAAATTGAACCATTTTGCACAATGTTGTCGTTCCCGTGTGACTCCTAATGCTTCAAGGACAAGCCTGCACCTGCTCCAGCAGGAGTTCACTGATACTGACTCCCAAGAGTCTGAGTTGTCGTCTCCCGCTTTGCTACCAGGCAATGTTGATAACAGTTCTGCCATCCACTCCTTCATCCCTTCGTCTAACGAGCTACTTGACTCTGAAGTAATTATGTTCATGAGCAACAGGCCTCTTCTTGCCAAGGTAGAAACTGGCGCAAAAGTGAACGTCATATCATTAAGGGAGTTTAAAAAAATTAGCGATACTGAATGTATTGATAAGGCCTCCGCAACGCTTCAGGCTTACGGGGGTGAGGTTCTGCATCCACTCGGAAAGGCTAATTTAAAGTGCACTGTAGATGAACAGACCCACCCTACAATTTTACATTGTTAAGGCTAATTCAGAGATTGCTCGGTATCAATGCATGCCACGATCTAGGCCTGGTCTACTTTGGACACGCTGTCCACAAACTCTGCCTCACTGATGAACCCACTCAGTAGCTACTCTCCCAATACAAAGACCTGTTTAATGATGAACTTGGCAAGTTGCCTGTCAAATACCGCATTACTGTGATCCCAAAGTCACACCCATGGTCCGAGCGCCACATCGTGTCCCACACGCCATGCGCGACAGACTACTCGCCGAACTAAAACGCATGGTCTCAATGGGTGTTATTGCTGAAGTAACTGACCCGTCCGCCTGGGTTTCCACCATGGTCGTTGCAACCAAAAAAAACAAGGAAGAGATCCGTATCTGCATCAACCACAGAGATCTTAACACTGCCATCAAGCGCCTGCACTATCCGATGCAAACCACAGAGGATGTTGCTCCGCAGATTGGAAACGGAGCAGTATTCTCGGTCCTGGATGCCAAAAGCTCTTTTTGGCAGATTCCACTAGGCCCAGACTCGTCCATGCTCACTACGTTTGGTACACCCTTTGGCCGTTTCAAATTTCTAAGAATGCCATTCGGCATCAGCTCCGCCAGCGAAGGCTTCCAGCGCACTATGGAACAATTGTTTGCAGAGTACCCGTGCGCCATCATTGTTGATGATATTCTCGTCTATGGTCGCGATTTGGCTGAACATGACGCTAATCTGAAGAAAGTACTCGACCGCGCGAAAGACATTCAGCTTAAACTTAATCCACTGAAGTGCAGGTTTTGAGTTCCTGAGGTCACTTATGTCGGACATGTTTTTACCAGTGACGGACTCAGACCAGGTCCATTGAAAACCGCAGCTATCAACGAACTGCCGGTTACTACTGATGCTGTGAGTTTACAATGATTCCTCGGTATAGTTAACTACCTGGGAACATTTATTCCCCACCTCAGTGACATATCGGCCCCCCTGGAGAACTGACACATAAGGACACGACACGGTCCTGATACCCGCAGCACCAAAGGGCTTTCGACGCTCTCAAACTGCAGTTGGCTAGCGCACCTACACTCACCTATTTCGATCTGGAGTTACCGGTAATGCTCACCTGCGATGCATCCCAGTACGGGTTAGGCGCATCGTGCCTGCAGATCACTGCTGATGGCGAATTCAAGCCCATGTCATATGCATCTCGTACGCTAACTGACACTGAACAGCGTTACGCCCAGATCGAGAAAGAACTGCTTGCGGTGGCTTTCGCCTGCATGAAATTCAAGGACTTCATTCTTGCTAAAACTGTGACCATCGAGACCGACCACCAGCCACTAGTCACCATTCTGAACAAACCGATCCATGCTGCCCCAGCACGGTTGCAGAGAATGATGATGCAACTGCAGCGATTTGATTTCAACATCGTCTACAAGAAGGGTAAAGACATGTACATAGCAGACACGCTATCCAGAGCCCCGCGCAGAACCAATGAGCAACAACTCTCCGAACAGGACGAATTCTCAGTCATGAAGGTCTCATTTTTGCCAACGGATCGCTTACGCAGCCTAGCTGAACACATGGCTGCTGACGATACTTTACAATTGCTGTCTACTGTCATCCAGCGTGGTTGGCCCGACAAACAGTCCAACACCCCGCTCGAAATACGCCCTTACTTCCTGGTTCGTGATGAACTAGTGCTACAGGACAAATTCATAGTAAAGGGCCACAAGGCAGTGGTCCTAGCCGCCCTCTGGGACGAAAACTACAACGACATCCACAGGGTCCACCCAGGTTTGGAGCCAACCCTCCAAAGGGTCCAAAGCATGTTTTACTGGCCCGGTATGACCAAATATATGCACGAAAGAACTGAAAAGTGCGCCGTCTGCAAAAGCCACATCAGCGGAAGCAGCCCCTACTTCCACAACCAGTCCCTCCTCTCCCGTGGTCCTTGCTAGCTACCGACATCTTCGAGTGGCACGAGAAACACTATCTGGTCCTTGTTGACTCTTACTCGGGCTGTTTCGAAATAGACTTACTGCAAACCATTTCGTCGGAGGCAGTGATTGAGAAGCTGCAATGGCACCTCTCCGTGCATGGCTCTCCTGCTCGTATTCAGTCTGACAATGGCAGACAGCTCACCAGCCAAGCCTTTAAAAACTTTGCTAAACGATGGAACTTCCAACACGTTACCAGCAGTCCCGCGTTCCTGCATTCCAACGGACTTGCTGAACGCGCCGTTCGGAGTGCAGAAATCTTGCCAAATCCGACGTATACCTGGACTGACACAATCTACGGAACATTGCATGGGATTCTATACTGGGTTCTCCTGCTCAACGACAGATGTCTCGCCAAACCCGTGGTCCCCTGCATGACTCCCACCAGCTGCTGCAGCCACAAGTTTGTTCCCCGCCTGCGGTTCAGAAACAACTGCAAATTAAACGTGACACGCAGAAGCGGTTCTTCGACAAGTCCAGCAAGCCATCTAGTGCACGTGGTCAAGTGGTTCGTCTGCAAACCGACAAGGGCCATGCACGTCTTGGACACATCCACGGCCCTGCTAAAGAACCACGCTCGTATTTGGTAGAAGTGGACGGTGTCCTCTACAGACGCAACTGTCAACACATCCTTCCTGTGATGGAACCACGTCCGGTGACTCCATATCCTGATGCACCGCGCCTCATGCTCACTCCCACAGACGGTCCTAGTTCCTCACCTCCTACCGTTGTTCCCACCGCGGTCTCCCCGCGTCGCCTGGCGCCTGGTTCGTCTCCAACTATGCCTATCGGGTCGCCGGTTGTTCTCCCACTTCCCCCCCCCCCCCTGTTTTTTTCTCCCGTGAAAGGAGGTGAGGCTGAGGCGGTCTCCTACCACACGAGGGCCGGACGGGTTTGTAGGCCACCCGTTAGATATGGCGATTTTGTATAACTTTGCTAGTATGTTCTTAATATTCCACTTATATTGCTTAGCCGCCGGTGTTTCTTATTTCTATAAGAAGAGATGTAGATTGGCGATTGCATGCTAGCCAATCATAGCGTTTGTCAGTAGTAGCTCCGCCTTGCACGTGCTTTATATTATCAAGAGTTTGCATAACGCCAGTCAGTAGATGTAGCAGCTCGGAGCTGTAATGTACTGCAGATCCTATGCTGTAAGTGATTTAATAAATATGTGTTGTATCTTCATGTGTGTTTGGGTCACATCATTACTTTAACCACTCACTCTTTACATTCTATTAGTTCAACTCAGCCAAGACATTATTTAGAATGTTGAAACAAAGAACTGCAGATGCTGGTTAATACACAAAAACACTCAAAGTGCTGAAGGAACCCAGCAGCAGGTCAGGCAGCATGGATAAGTGATGTTTTGAGTTCAGACAATTCTTCAGACTGATTTTAGAGGGAAAGAAGATAGGCGAGGGAGAGGTATGAGAGAGGGTTGAAGAGTTGCAGAATGTAAAGCTAGAGGGAGGAAAGTGGTAGAAGGGAGTGAAGAAATTGGTAGAAGGGAAGAGGCAGGGGCAGAAAACACGGGGAGGGGGGCAGAGGGGACACGTCCCCCACATGTTTTGAGAGGTGGGTGTAGATGATATGTGGCCGTTCCAGGCTGGCCGTGGTCGTCGTTCTGCCGGTTCCCCTCGTTCGTACCTTGTCAACCACGACGGACGGGTGTACCGCCGGTCCTGCCAGCATCTCCGGCTCGTGAACGAGCCTCTCCCTCCCCCGGCGGCTCCGTATGCCCCCCCGCTGCCACTGTCGCGGCCCTGTGCTTTGCCCGTTCCTCTGGGGCCGACCTCCCCTCGTCCTCCTCCGGAACGCCTCCCGGCTGCGGTCCCGCTTTCTCCGGCTTCCTCGCCCTTCTCTTCGCCGCCCCCCCCCCCGATGCCTTCGTCGCCAAGGCGTTCTCCTGTCCGTAGCCCCCACCATGCCCCAGCGTCCCCGCTTGTTCCCGTCGGGGAAGGAGGTGATGGCGAGGTGCGGACCCGGTCTGGTCGCCTGGTCAGGCCGCCGGTCCGTTACGGCGATTACGTGTGATCCTGTATCCCTGTGCTTTACTGTTTGCACTCACCCTGGCGCATGAGACGTGGTCGCCCTGTCACTCACTGTTTGTTTTGGTAGAGGAAGGATGTAGATGATATGTGTGTACACCTTTAATTGATAGTAACGATGTCCATGCTAACCACTCCCCCACCAGTTAGTATAATTGTAACCCACACGCCCCTAGCTCTCTCTCTAGTGTTCGTGACAGACCACGTACAGCCAGGGCTATGTATAATGTATACTTAATAAAGTACTGACGACTTTAAAGTGTCTGTGTGCCTTCTCTAAAGTGGGGGACATCCCTCCCAAGTTTATGTCATCCGGTTTGAAAATCTCCGCTTTCCGCGATACAGTAGAGGTGGGACCGCTGATCGAGGGCGCCGATTGGACGAGAGAGACGTCGGTCAGCAGGCAATGGGGGTGGGACATGATGATTCAGCGCGGTGATTGAAGGAGGGATGAGTGGGTGTGGGACTGAGGATAGAGTGCGGTGATTGGAGGAGGGAGACGCGACACAGACCTGCGCCTCATCCGCAGCCAGGATCGATCCCGGCTGGGTCTCCGGCGCTGTCCCGTCCCCACCCGAGTGCCCCCCCCAATCCCCCCCCACGGGTGACCAAAGAGGTCGGGAGTCAGACGCGAGCTGTACTATCAGGCCCACAGCCAGCACAGAGAAGTAGCGCTAAACCCAGCTCACTCTGCCTGGTTAACCTGCCTGGGCTTGCGGGAAATATGGCCAGTGTAGAGAAGCAGCGCTGGTATCCCATCAGTCCAGTCAGGGCTGTAGGCTAACCCGGCGAGACAGGCAGAGTTGAGCTGCTTATAGGGTTGGATTGAGCCTCCGAGGCCTCGTGCATGTGAGTGTGATGGTGCATGCGCGCGCGGCCGCCAAAAAATTGTGTGTCCTGTCCCCCGCATGATTTGATACCGAGTTCCGCTCTTGGGAAGAGGTGAGTGGAGGGGTGAAATAAGTGGGAGTTCAAGGAGTAGAGGGAAGGGAGGGAAGGTTGGGGGGGGGGGGGGGAAGGGGTGAGGTTTTGTGAGGTTATTTAAAATTGGAGAATTCAATGTTCATACCGTTGGGTTGTAAGCGACCCCAGTGGAATATGAGGTGCTGTTCCTGCAGTTTTGAGTGTGGTCTCACTCCTGGCACTGAAGGAGGAACAGGACAGAAAGGCCAGTGTGGGAATGGGAAGGGGAGTTGGAATGGTTAGCAACCGAGAGATTCAGTAGGCGTTGGCGGACTGAGTGCAAGTGTTCAGCAAATCAGTCACCAATTCTACATTTGGTTTTGCTGATGTACAGGAGGCCACATTGGGACACCACATTTAGTAGATGAAGTTAGAGGAAGTGCACATGAATCTCTATCTCAACTGGAGGGACAGCTGGGGTCCCTGGATGGTGGCGAGGGAGGAGGTATAGGTGTTACATCTCCTGCAATTACAAGGGAAAGTGCCTGGGGATGGGGTGGTTTGGGTGTGATGCAATGTGTGAACCAAGGCGTTGTGGATGGAAGGGTCTCTGTCTCATACCCTCCCTTCCTTTCTTATCTTTGTTCCAACCAGTTGCCTATCAAAACCCCCCTCCTTGCCTGTGTCGACCTATTACCAGCCAATCTGGTCCAGCCTCTCCCCTCTTCCAAACTTTTTCTCCTCTCTTACAATCAGTCAGAAGAAGGGTCTCAACCTAAAACGTCACTTATCCCCGTTCTCCACGAATGCTGCCTGACCTGCTGAATCACCCCAACACTTTAAGTCAAGAAATTATTTTTCCACGCAGCCTTCTCAATTTTCCAACACAGCCATACACAGCTTGAATAAAAGGAATACTTAAATACATCTCACATACCAAAAATAAATGTACTTACCACTGCCACAGCATCAGAGGTGAGGATAGTATTTGGTTCTAACACTATGTAATAACTTAAAATTGTTAGAATATATAAGACAATCACCACTGGCAATGAAATTAAAATCGCCATTGGAAGATTCCTGAAAAACAAGGAAAGGTGAGTGATTATTCAAGCGAAAGGAAGTCTTGTTCTCTCAATCCAACTGTAAATGTATGGTTCAAAATTTCAGTGTTGAATTTACCATTTTGTAAAATAAGATGCCACCAAACCTATTTATTTAGTTCAAAAACTGTAGCTGAGTTGATTTTACAATGGTTCTAACACCACATAAAGAATCAATGTTTACATCAGTCATCTGACATTTCATCAATTAAATTTAATATATTTATTTAATATAAAGGCAGTATTGCTGGTTTGATCCGTGTCTGCTTTTGTTGCTGATGACCTGATCCATAATCCATCGTCAGGTTTCCCACACCACCGCCACCTCGTGCATGTGGGCAGCCATGTGTGTTTTAGTTTTAACTTACGATTCGGAGCCTGCAGTACTTATCTTGATGGTCTCTGTATGTATACAAATTAAAGTACTTGTTATGATATTTAATGACTCTGTATCACATGTACTTTGCACATGGTGTCAGAAGTGAGATTTGACCCCACGCCTCCAGTCGGAGACCAGAAGAATCAACAGGAGATTCGTATATGTATTAATCCAATGGACCTGAACACTGCACTCAAAAGGCCCCAACAGCCCATGCGCACCGTGGAGGAGGATGCTGCCCACGTGGGTAAGCCAACGGTATTCTCTGTATTAGACGCCAAGAACTCCTTCTGGCATATTCCCCTGGATGATGCATCATCTATGCATACCACCTTCTGCACTGCTTTCAGCCACTACAGATTTTTACGCATGTCGTTTGGCATCAGTTCAGCCAGTGAGGTGTTTCAGCACTTCATGGAGCAACTGTTTGCCAGATACTCTTGTGCTATCATCGTGGACAATATCATTGTTACTGGCAAAGACATGGAACAACATGATGCCAACTTGAAGAAGGTACTCAAGCTTGCCAGGGAAGTGAACTTAAAACTCAATCCCCAAAAATGTTGGTTTTGTGTTAACAAGGTGAGCTACGTGGGGCATATTTTCACGGCTGATGGTCTCAAGGCGGATCCTTCTAAGACTGTGGCTGTTAACAAAATGTCCACGTCCACTGATGTTGCAGGCCTGCAGAGATTTCTGGGCATGGTGAATTACCTTGGAAAATTCATTCCCAACTTCGCCGACATCTCTGCTCCCTTGAGGCAACTTACTCGCAAGGACACTGCCTGGACATGGCACGAATAGCAGCAACATGCTTTTAATACACTAAAATGTCAGATGTCATGCCCACCTACCCTGTCTTTTCTTACGATGTCAATAAACCTGTACTTTGACCTGTGATGCATCCCAGTACGGCCTTGGTGCAGCATGTTGCTTATGCCACCTGGACGGTAATGGACACGGAGACAAGGTATGCTCAGATCGAGAAGGAATTACTTGCAGTGGTCTTTGCATGTGTCAAATTCAATGATTACATTTTTGGCAAGGCTGTAACCTTTGGATACCTATTTAAACAAGTCTATACATGCTGCTGTGGCGTGTCTGCAAAGAATGATGCTGCAGCTCCAGAAGTATGACATCTCTCTCACTGAAAGCAGGGTAAGCACATGTGTCTGGCTGATACACTATCCCGTGCTCCCAGGAGGTCAAGCGCCTCAGAAATAAACACGTTTGATGTCATGGCAATTGATTTCACTTATCCTTCACATCTGGATACCTTGGTGGTTCGTACGGCAGAAGATGCCACCCTGCAGCTGCTCGTCTCAGTCATCAATCACGATGGCCTGGCAATCAGCATTTGTTTCCGCTTGCTGTTGGGCCTTATTTTTCTGTCTGAGACGAACTGGCCTTTGAAGGCGGGGTTATCAAAAAGGGCCATAAGGCAGTGATCCCAGCTTCACTCCAATGTAAGTACTTTGACACTGTACATGGAGGTCATCCTGGTTCTGAAGCTATGGTGCAACGAGCAAAGAGCATGTTTGAGCGAGCTGTCCGCACTATAAAGATGCACATGGAGAAGTCCAGCAGCACCGGGTCTGATGTGTTTTTGGATCTTCTCAATCTCCGCAACATTCCACGTGATCCCACACTCGGTTCATCAGCTCCAGGGCTACTCTTCCAGTCTCGAAGCAGCTGCTCCAGCCAGAGGTCTGCGAACCCAAGGTAGTTTGGGCGCGCCTGCAGCGTAACAAACTGACGCAGAAGACCGTTCTAGTTGTCCTTTCCAACCATTGTCGGAGGGCCAGGTGGCCCGTCTCCAAACCCAGAAGGGTTATGACCATATGGGCACGGTCAAAGATGTGTGTCCGGAACCAAGGTCTTATTTGATACAATCTGGAGGAGGTCTATACAGACAAAACTGACGACATATTCTGCCAGTAAATGAGCCGGTGCCATTGAGGCAGGTTCAGTGTGATGATGCAGATGACCAAAATGATGCGTTATGGACAGCGGATGGAAACTATTATTTGAATGAGGGACAGATGAGCAGTTCTGCGATCAGAACTTTGTTTCTGTACCTGCAAAAGGACTGCCAATGGGACTGGTGCCAGTGACGAAGAACCCTGTAAAGCCTGTCGACAAATCCCCTGCAAAACCTGTGCTGGTTGAGTCGTCGCCTGCTAAGAAACTCCCAATGGAGGCCGTGCCTGGGGCGACATCTCCTGTGAAGGGCACGGCTGAAGGCCTGTACCATATGCGTGCAGGATGTGTCAACAAGCCTGTGTCTAAATGCGGGGATTATGTCTAGATGCAGATCTTGGACTCTAATTAACTATGACCAACGTTACTTATATTACTGCAGTATATCCTCCATTGCTTTACTGTAGATGATAGTTAATTTTTACAGCTTTATATACGTATTACTCCTGTACTTTGTGTTTGCCCTTTGGGCAAAAGTTGAAGAAGGGTGATGTAGATCAAACAGTATTGCTGGTTTGTTTCATGTCTGGTTTTGCTGCTGATGACCTGATCCATAATCCATGTCAGGTTTCCCACACCACCGCCACCTCGTGCATGCGGCCAGCCATGTTGTGCTTTAGTTTTAACTCACGATTCGAAGCCTACAGTACTCATCTCAATGGTCTCTGTATGTATACAAATTAAAGTACTTGTTATGATATATAATTACTCTGTATCATAAGTACTTTGCACAGGCAGTAAATACATAAGTGCAATTAAAAATGGAAGCTTTTCCCTGTCACCTGTCGTAATATTAGAATAACATTAGCAAAATCATGAGAGATATGGCATTTACAAATTATTTCAAATATGTATACTGTTTCTCTGTGGATTGGCTTTCAAGAAATTACCTGCTGAACTTTAGAACAATGATTTTTATTTTGCCACAAATACAATGAATATAACCTTTTTGAAATTACTTGGGAATAGAGGAGATGGCCATACGAGAATTATTTGTTTTTTCTTGCTCAGTTTCTCCAACTCCATTTCTTGGGAAAGGTTAGCTAGCAGTAGATACCACAAGCCCACAACTGCAGCTATCGTCCATTTTCTCCTATCCTGTGTCTTGCATCAATTTTATTTCAGTCTCCCAGTTTCTCCCTCTCCATTGCTTCTGTCCTCCTACACTGTCACATGAAAAATAAATAGATGCAGGCGTAGACCAAACTATTCTTCAAACCTAATCTGCCATTCAAATGTCGGAGGATTATGTGCTGTAAGTGACGGCATACAGGTAAATGGGGGACTGTATCCCTGTTCCGACTGGAGTGAGGGGGAGCAAGAGCTCCTGGTATGGAACTTAGGCGCAGATGTGGCGTAGACGGAGGAATTGGTTGTAGAGGATAGAGTCTTTGCTGGAGGCAGAGTGGGCAGAAGTGTGGTCTCGATTGCTGTAGAGTTAATAGGTTTATAATAGAAGTCAGTCGATCGTCTATCTCGGGAAGGCTTTAAGACCTTTCTGGTGGGCGATGGAGGTGTAGAGTAACTGAATATCCATAGTAAAGATTCAGGAGTGGGGGCCTGTAAAATGGAAGTAATTGATGAGACGAAGGGAATGTGAGGTGCCTTGGACATAGGCCGGGAGGGATTGGATCTGGGTGGGGGGCTTGGATGGAGTTGAGGTACATGGATATGAATTTAGTGGGACAGGAACAGGCAGAAACAAGACTGGTTTTACAGTCTGCATTTTATACATTTGTAATGACATCTCTGTGTGGGTAACTTAATATTACAACATTTTCATTAGGTACGCCCAAGGCTGTTGAATAATCAAATTGACTGTAGTTTACATTTGGAACTAAGGATTATGTTTAATGTTTACAGGCTACGGCAATTAAGCTTCTGATGAATATAATAAAAAACTAGGAGAAAGAAAGGAGAAAAGAGATATAAAGACAACATTCTCCCAAAAAAGCTAATGTAGAGAAATGTTTTGAGATTCGTTGGTTATGTGCAAACTATGCCAGAGAATGTAACATTCAAAGGTGAAGTCATTCAGTATGGTTCAACAATATGCATATCAATGCAGTATGTGCAGTCATACCTTTCAGGATTTGTAACTTCTTCTGTTACATAGTTAAGGGTGTCCCAACCGGAATAAGAGAATAGTACAAAATAAAAGGACATGATGATCTTATCAGGATCCCACACTGTCCCACTGAATGCGGAACTAAAATCAGTATCACCTGAAAGTAAGAAGGAATAATCAGAACAGACATTTCACACACATATTTTAATACACTAGGAAAGAGCCTGGAAAAATCCCTGAATATTTTATAGCATTTACAGTAAGTCTTCCATCTAATGTTATTCCATCTAATTCCCTAATGCAAGGGAACATAATTTTGCTTGCAGTCAGTGTAACTAGCTTGACAGGTAAGTATACTTCTGATTAGTTATGGCATTCCAACAAAGTGTTGCCATTGACAGGTTTGCAATTTTATATTTCCTTAAGCAGATACCAGGATATTTAACAACAGAATGAAGATGACCTAGGAACTAACATTTGGGGTTTTTTTTTTTGTTATTCATAATCACTATCAGGATGGGTGTAAATAGCACAACAGTTTTAATTGATTATGTCAAGCTGATGTTTAGGAATGCACAGATAACAGCAATACATTTTCAAGGATAGTATGCAGCTTGAACACACGTTACAGGTGTTACAACACATTGTTGATTCTGCTCGTCTTTACAGGTGGTAAAAATGGATACTTTCCATGTGCTGCCAAGAGAACATGTTCCTGGCATCTATTTGTCAGATAATGCACATTGTAGTCAATGTGTCAAGCTAAACAAAAGCAAATTTTGATGTGGAGATTAGGCTGGCATTTGAGATTGCTGCATTGGCCTGGATTCGCTCAAGTTTCTTTAACACTTATGGATTGTACATAGAGAGCATTCTTTGTGTATTTGGAACAGCAGTCACTGCGGCCTGTATTACATCCGCTGCTCCAGATGCCAGATGATCTATATCGGTGAGACCAAGCGGTGGCTTGGCGATCGTTTCGCCGAACACCTCCGCTCGGTCCGCAATAACCAACCCGACCTCCCGGTGGCTCAGCACTTCAACTCCCCCTCCCATTCCGTATCCGACCTCTCGGTGCTGGGCGTCCTCCTCGGCCAGAATGAGCAACACCGCAAGTTAGAGGAACAGCACCTCATATTCCGCTTGGGGAGTCTGCATCCTTTGGGCTTGAACATTGAATTTTCTCAATTCTGTTAACCCTTGCTGTCTCCTCCCCTCCCCACCTCTCCCTCAGCCCTCGGGCCCTGGCATTCCCTCTCTCTCTATCTCCCTCCCCCACCCTAGTCGCACTAGCTTCTCATTTTCACACTACAAACAACTTACAATGGCTTGTTCCCTTTATCATCGATACTTTTTTGCATATCTTTCATTCATTGTTCTTTATCTCTCCACATCACCGTCTATATCTCTCGTTTCCCTGATCCCTGACCAGTCTGAAGAAGGGTCTCGACCTGAAACGTCGCCTATCTCCTTCGCTCCTTAGATGCTGCTGCACCTGCTGAGTTTCTCCAGCCTTTTGTGTACTCTCGATTCTCCAGCATCTGCAGTTCCTTCTTTAACATTACATTTACACCGTTGGCTAGTGTCTTGCAGATGGTGAGAAGTCTTTGTGGTCAGTTTAGTCCTTTGCTGCAGAATATGAAAGTTCTTGCATGCTCTTGAAGCCACGGGAATTATGTGCTGTAGTAACAGAGGGCCAGGCAGCATCAGGGAGAAAAGGAATAGATGACATTTCGGGTTAAGACCCTTTTTCAGCCTGGTTACCTTCATCAGAGGTCATAAGCATTAATGAGATTTTAGATATTGTAATTTCTCTAGAATTATTTCCTTACTAAAACTAATTTAGAGTAATAGAGTGATACAGGCCCTTCGGCCCAACATGCCCACACCGGCCAACATGTTCCAGCTACACTAATCCCACCTGCCAGGTTTGGTCCATATCACTTCCAAACCTGTCCGATCCATGTACCTGTCCAACTCTTTCTTGATGTTGAGATAGTCCCTGCCTCAACTACCTCCTCTGGCAGCTTGTTCCATTC
The DNA here is from genome assembly GCA_035221665.1 of Okamejei kenojei. NCBI lineage: Eukaryota > Metazoa > Chordata > Chondrichthyes > Rajiformes > Rajidae > Okamejei > Okamejei kenojei. The sequence goes on from CM069147.1 coordinate 18,962,767, forward strand.
ACCCACCACTCTGTGTGAAAAGGTTACCCCTCAGATTCCTATTAAATATTTTCCCTCTGACCTTAAACCTATGTTTTCTGGTCCTCAATTCGCCTACTCTGGGCAAGAGACTCTGTGCAGGTTTGTGAGTCTGCTGAGGTTTGTGTGAAGGTGTTGGTTTTCTTTGGTAACCTTTGAGAAACATCTAGTCTCTTGATAATGAGATGCTGTTGACATGATCTTTAAGATTACTTTTACATCCTCCTTGGAGATTTTCCTTTTTAAACAAATCTGTTTAAAAAAGTCACAAGTAGCAATAACAATGGAAAGTCAATGGATGTTGTTTACTTGGATTTTCAGAAGGCCTTTGAGAAGGTGTAGCACATGAGGCTGCAAAACAAGATAGGAGCACATGGTATTAGAGGCAAGGTACTAGCATGGTTAGGAAATTGGCTAACTGGCAGAAGGCAAAGAGTGGAGCCTTTTCTCGCTGATGCTGGTGACTAGTGGTGTTCCGCAGGGGTCGGTGTTGTATCCACTACGTTTTACTTTATATATTAATGATCTGGATGATGGAATTGATGGTTTTTTGGTCAAGTTTTCAGATTATATAAAGATAGGTGAAGGGCAGGTGGTGTTGAGGAAGCAGGAAGTCTGCAGATGGACTTGGACAGGTTGGGAGAGTGGGCAAAGAAGTGGCAAATGGAACACAGAGCAGCAAAGTGTTTGGTCATGCACTTTGATGGAAGGAATAAAGTCGTACAAATTGCAAATGGGATGAAGATTCCAAACTCAGTGATGGAAAGGGACTTTGGAGTGCTGGTCCCGGATTCACAAAAGATTAATTTGCAGTTTAAGTCACTAGCAAGAAAGATAAATGCGATCTTAACATTCATTTTGTGAGGACTAGAATATAAAAACAAGAATGTAATGCTGAGGCTTCATAAGGTACTGGCCAGGCCACATTTTGAATATTGTGAGCATTTTTGGGCCATATCTGAGAAAGGTTGTGTTAGCAGAGTCCAGAGGAGATTTACGAGAAAATTCCAGGGATGATTGAGTTAACGTACGTAGAGTGTTTGATAGCTCTGTACTTGCTTAAGTTTAGGATATTGGGGTATCTCATTGAAACCTACCGAATAATAAAAGGCCTAGATAGAATGGATGTGGAGAGGATGTGGGAGCGTAGTAGGAGTACAGGACCAGAGGGCACAGCGCCAGAATAAAAGGAACCCATTTTCTGAATGGAGATGACGAGAAGTTTCTTTAGCCTGAGGGTGGTGAATCTGTGGAATTCATTGCCACAGACAGCTATGGCGGCCAACTCATTGTGTATTTTTACAGCGAAGATTGATCGTTTCTTGATTAGTAAGGGCATCAATGGTTATGAGAAGGCAAGAGAATGAGATTGAGAGGGAAAGATAGATCAGCCATGATCGAATGGTGGAGCAGACTCAATGGGCAGAATGGCCCAATTCTGCTCCAATGTCTTACGGTCTATTTTTTCTAGAATTATTGTTGAACTCCTGATAATCAGTTGTGAATCAATGCACATGTATCATGGTGTCATGTGTAAAACTTTTGGGGGGTGATTATTGGAGCAAGGGAAGGTTGACTTATCTTCTGCCACTATTTCCTCCCCTCCTTTGAAAATGCCTCCAAACCAGAGAATAATACTTTAAAAAAAGTGCTTTATAGGTAGATATGGAGGCAGCCTGCTGGAAGTTCAATGACACAGACTGTTAATTCTTGTAGTAGGGAATGCAACAAGCAGCAGAGACAGTAATGTGGATGGATCCAAGACACATGCATCTTCATTGAATATCAATTAAGTATATTCAATGTTACTGGGTTTTTTGTATGCATGTAATATACACTTGTGTGTTGTGGTTGCTTAATGAGCATATATCTAATATGTTCTTTCACAAAGAGTCAAAGTCAATGTACAATAAGGTTCCTTCATTTAAGTGGAAATTGCTTAAATGATTCGGGAATAAAATAATACTGATATAAATCAATAAGGTTAGATAAAGAAAGATGGTAAAAGATTTATAGAATCCTGGCAGACAAGGAGTAGTTGAGATAAATGACTTGAATACCTGCATCATAATCTACAGTATCCTCTTACCTTGGCCCAGTTTAACCAGCCCTGTAACAATAATGATGACGAGGCCGATAACTTTGGCAACCGTAAACACATCTTGAATTCTTGTTCCCCATTTTACACTGGAACAGTTTATAAAAGTAAGCAAGCCTGGATATGAAGAAATACAAGCAAGTAACACAGGAGCTACTAATACACATATATTCCTACTCAATGATTCAGGCTTGGTTATATACATTAAGCTTTATTGCACAATCAGTAATATAGAATCATGAACCATTCATTGTTAGTCAAAATCACAGCATGCTATAAAAGATTTGGGGGCAAAATTAGAGCACATGGTACTGGGGTAGGGTATTGACATGGATAGAGAATTGGTTGGTTGACAGGAAACAAAGAGTCAGAATAAAGGGGTCCCTGTCAGAATGGCAGGCAGTGGCGAGTGGAGTGCCGCGAGGCTCAGTGCTGGGGCCGCAACAATTTACTATATTAATGATTTAGATGATGAAATTAAAAGTAACACTAGCAAATTGGCAGATGACTCAAAGATGGGTGGCAGTATGAACTGCGAAGAGGATGCTAGGAGGTTGCAGGGTGATTTGGACAGGTTAAGTGAGTGGGCAGATGCATGGAAGATGCAGTATAATGTAGATAACTGTGAGGTTATCCACTTTGGTGGCAAGAACAAGGAGGCAGATTATTATCTCAATGGTGTCAGATTAGGAAAAAGTGAAGTGCAACGAGACCTGGGTGACCTTGTACATCAGTCACTCAAAGAAAACATGCAAGTACAGCAGGCAGTGAAGAAAGCTAATCGCATGTTGGTCTTCATAACGAGAGGATTTGAGTATAGGAGTAAAGAGGTCCTTCTGCAGTTGTACAGGGCCCTGGTGAGACCACATCCACAGTATTGTGTGCAGTTTTGGCCTGCTAATTTGATGAACGACATCCTTGCTATTGAGGTAGTGCAGCGTAGATTCATGGGGTTAATCCCCAGGATGGCAGGACTGTCATGTGAGGAAAGATTGGAAAGACTGGGCTTACTGTATATTCACTGGAATTTAGGATGAGAGGGGGTCTTATAGACAATAGACAATAGGTGCAGGAGTAGGCCATTTGGTCCTTCGAGCCAGCGCCGCAATCAATGTGATCATGGCTGATCATCCCAAATCAGTACCCCATTCCTACCTTCTCCCCATGAAAAATGTTCCCAATATTGGAGGAGTCCAGAACCAGGGGGCACATTCTAAGAATAAAAGGGAAACCATTTCAAACTGAGATGAGAAAAAAACCTTTTCACCCGGAGTTGTGAATTTGTGGAGTTCTCTGCCAAAGAAGGCAGTGGAGGCCAATTCACTGGATTAATTTAAAAGAGTTAGACAGAGCTCTTGTGGCTAGCGGAATCAAGGGATATGGAGAGAAGGCAGGCATGGTATTGTGGATGATCAGCCATGATCACAATGAATGGCGGTGCTGGTTCGAAGGGCCAAATGGCCTCCTCATGCACCTATTTTCTATGTTTCTGTTTCTAAAACAGTGGGCAACTAATTTATTTTTATCACTATATAATATTGATATTATTATAAAAACGATTGTATTTGTACGTGCTAATTCCTTCAACAAGTTGTCCAGTTCATTTCAATACTCTTCTAGTAATCTTTTCTTACATTTTGTCTTAAACTTCTGCTCTTTTGGTTATCAAACTTATTAACAAAGCAACAGTTTCTTAATTGCAATCTCCATCAAAATCCTTAGTTGGCTCTGTCTAATCTGTCCTCAATCTTCTCTGTATTAAGGAACTGAATTATTCAGTCACAGTTTTGAATTACTTCCCAAAATGTTGTATCCATTATTCCAATATTCAATCCAAATAAACTAGCTGCGATCCAAGTTGATTTACAAAGAATTGGCATGACTTCCTTGTTGTTATTCTATGTCTGCTAATAAAGTTAAGGGCCCAAATAATTATGTACTGTGATTTACAAAGATTTATGCAAATACCCAAGTCCTGTACAAGTGGTACAGTTTATACTGTCTTTCCTTTTTCTTCATACCAAATTCATAGTCATGGGTGGTAATGAGTCAGCACACAGGAGTGAGATAGAACACCTGGTTGACTGGTGCCACAACAACAGCCTCTTGCTCAATGTCAACAAAATGAAATAATTAATTGTTAACTTCAGAAAGGAAAAGTTAGGAGACCACATATCAGTATTCATTGGTGGGTTGGTGGCGGAGAGTTAATTGAGTTAATGTGGTGGAGAGAGAGCTTCAAATTCCTGGGCATTAACATCTCAGAAGAACCGTCTTAGACCTAGCAAACAGATATAATCATGACGAGGTGCACTAGCACCTCTGCCTTTTCAGATATATAAAGATATTCAGTATGCCACATTCTGGAAGACATCCACAGATGCACTATAGAAAGTATCCTGACTGATTGCATCGGGGCCTGCAATGGCAATTATAACACAGAGGAGTCTATGTCCCTGCAATGCTGCTGATGCAAGATTTATATTGTACCTATACCGCACCAATCTTGTGGATATGACAATAAACTTGATTTGACTATATGAATTTTGAACCTCTATATTACATCTAATCTGCCCTGCGCATGCTCCTTTTCTAGTTCTATGTAAAAGCTTTTATACTGAAATATTTTATTATTCTTGTAATGTTTATTACTTTCCAAAGGATTGTGTCATTGGTAAATGTTGAAATTATGCCTTGGAGACTTAAACCTAAGTTACACCCATGTTTATAAAATTTGTATAAGACTGCTGGCCCAAATATAGACCTCTCCATTCAGGAAAACAATTATTCACCACTACTCAAGGGACAAAGGACATTTATTGTCACGTGCATCAATTGGTGTAGTGAAATTTGAGTTGCCATTTGCAGCACACCAATAAAAATAAAACACATTAAAGAATTTAACATTCAACATAAACATCCCCCGACAATGGTTCCCACTGAGAGGGAAGGCAGCAAAGTCCAGTCCTCTTCCTCTTGTTCACCCATGGCCTCCACAGTCGCCACAACGGCAGCCCGATGTTACAGGCCCTCTCGCCTGATGTTGGAGCTCCGACATCGAGAGAACATCTCAGCAGCTTGGAACAGCTGCGTCCTTCCCGGAGACTGCAGCTCCTGAAGTCCACAGGCCAACGCTGGTGATCTTGGCGAGAGATCCCAGGCTCCGCGATGTTTAAACCCAGCGCCGCCCGCAGCTGAACGCTCCACGACCACAGCTCCGCGATGTAGGAGTCGGCGGTCTCAGCACTCCGAAGCTTACCACACGGCGACCTGGGTAAGGCATCGCCCGCTCCGCGATGGTGCTTCAGCGCTGTGCCCCCGCCGATGCTGAGGTTCTGGCCGGTCCCGGCAGGAAACGCCGCTCCAGTCCTGTTGGTAGGCCACGAAGAAGGGGCGAAGATGCAGCTTGGAGGAAAGCCGCATCTCCGACCAGGTAGGGACTGAGAAAAGCAGTTTCCCCCTTCCCGCTCCCCCCCCCCCCCCCCCCCCACCCCTCACATATAAAGACTAGACTTACAAAAAAAAATTTTAAAGGGCGAAAGGACAAAGAGCTACAGGCAGGGCAGTCATACACTACGGCGCCCCCACTCATAATGTAATAAAAAGGAACTGCAGATGATGGTTGTACTAAGGAAAGATACGAAATGCTGGAGTAACTCAGCTGATCAGACAGCATCTCTGGAGAAGATGTATAGGTGACATTTCAGGATCCTGACCCAAAACGTCACCTATGTTCTCCAGAGATGCTACTTGACCTGCTAAGTTACACCACCATTTTGTATCATCCACCACTACTTTCTGTTTCTGATTCTTTGCCACTGTTATTCCTATTCCTATTACTATTGTGCTATAAATGGTTAAACACCTTTTGAAAGTCCAAATACCCATCCTAGCATTCATCAATCCTCTTTATTCCATTAAATAACTTACTCAAGATTATCTTTAAAAAAGTGTTAGTTTTAATCTATTAATTGACGGATTTTCAAGTAATGATTAATTTTGTTTCAGATTATTGTATCTAAAAAAATTTACACATTTTGCAGTACACCTACAGAACTATAATCAATTATTTACCTCTATCCCCTTTTTTTATGACCCAGATATGAAAATGTACTGTCCCCCGGTCTACTGGCATTACTCTCAAACCTAAAGAGATTTGGAAAATTCAGACCAAAACGTTTGCTGCCTGCACACTTACTTTCTTCAAGAATCTAGGATGCATCACATCTGAATTGGTTAAATCTCTACTGAGTGTAGTGGCCATTTGGCTTGTTTTGCATGTCATTGATGATGGCATGTGTCCTTAAATTTTAGACTGCCCGTTATATTGTGGGCGGGATTTATGACGGGTTTTAGGCCATGTTTTGGGCTATGTATCTTGCACAGAAGCTTAGTTTTTAGTTTTAATTTGGAGGACCATGGAGAAGGTTTACCCTTCGACCATGCGAAGTGTAAAGGAGATCATGCGAGGTGTGAAGGAGATCATGCGAAGTGTAACAGAGACACAAGGAGTTTTCTAATGTTTAAAGTAATAAGCTGGAGTTCGATGAAGATTATAGTAACGAGTCGGAACAAATTTGGATGTATCTTACTGTTTTCTATCAACAATAAAACATTTATTCATCAAAAGACTGTGTTTTGAAGACTTATCTGTGAAGAAGCTCTGAAGGTCTCTGTGGGTGAGCTCGCATGCTTATTGAAGATATTCCCCTTAACCATGCTTGTCCATTTAGCGGCTAGAGGGTTAATTTCTCGAACGATATAAAAATCGGCCGTGACTGAGTATAACCAACATTTAAAATATCTTTAAATACTTTACTTTTTTAATCCAATTAAATTTAATTTAATTATCCTACCATCTCCTGAATGATCCATCTAATTAATCAATATAATAATTTAATTTTAATTTATTATATATATGAAATTCATTCTTAATGTTTATTAGAATTTAAATGTATATCAAAAGTATATACTGTACTCTCAATAAAAGGTATGATAACACTTACTGATGCAAATAGCTGCGAGTAGTCGTTCTGCTACATATGGTGTACGGCAGTTTACAAAGATCGGCTGCACCAGGTAGTTGCCAAAAGTGATAGCAACAACAGCTTGTGCAGTGGGCTGAATAATAAGTATTGACGCCCAGAGTTTAAGAAAAGCAATGAAACTGCCAAATGCTTCCAAAATGTATGCATAGCTTGCACCAGATTTTGTAATAGTTGTACCCAATTCAGCATAGCACAGGCCTCCAAGCATTGAAAACATACCCCCAACAGTCCAAGTAAGCAAAGATAGACCATAGGAGCCATTTTGCTCCAGGACCCCACCTGGAGAAACAAAAATCCCTGATCCAATTATGGCTCCAACTATAAGAGAGATACCGTTCCATAAAGAAATTTCCCTCTTTAGTGCAACTACTGCAGTATGGGTTTGGGGCTTATTTGCTCCTCTAGGCCTGATAGGAACAGATACATCAGAGCTTTCGGGAAAACTGCTGTGTGCACTTGTCTTATAATTAATACGTTCCTTATCCATATTTGAGTATCTTCATACTTCTATATCCAATGGGAAACAGCAACCTAGAAAGAGCAAAAAAATCAATTGTATTTTTTTTATCATTATACATTTTTTTCATGTATACTTTATCTATAATTCATTAATAGCTTACATTTGACATTATTAAGGTTGGGAGAGGGAAGAAGAGAATGGGTATACTTAAATCAACCCAAGAAACGAAGGATGTTGACAAGTCATTGTAACCGGTGATCTGCAAGAAACTCATATCTCCAATCATTGCAACTATTCATGGATTCAACACAGTAAAGACTGCCTGACGCTGAAAGTTCTGGACCATCCATACCTCCAGTGCCTTGACGGGTAACTTGAGCCTTCTCGAACACAAGTCCCTCTTTGCAGAGGTTTCGACAACAATTTTAAACTTAACAGCTCGCTAATTTAATGAGAAAGAATCAGGAGAAAGACATTGTTTCTTTAGGTGGCATTCAAAAAATGTATACATTGAAGTATATGTAATAATGCGTGTAGATACCTGTAGATACTCGCCGGTAAATTATACACGTACTACCTTTACCACGCCACCCCAGCTAACCTTCCCTATGATAACCCGCCCCTCGCCTGACCGTCAGTTATGTCGTTGTCCTCGCGATCTCCCCGTCGCGCGGATGCGCTGCCTGACCTCGCGCCCCGGCCGTTGGCGCTCGAGCTTGCTGCTCCCCGAGCGCCATTGTTGGCGGCGCCAATGAAGCGACGGTGAGTATGGGATGGAACTGCAAATGCTGGTTTACACCGAAGATATACACAACATGCTGGAGTAACGTTTGGTGTCTAGACCCTTCCCCAGTCGAGGAGTCGTGCAAAACAAGAGAAAAATACAGTGAAATACAGAGAGAACAAGTGAATGAAAATCATGCAAAAAAGTAACGATGATCGAGGAAACGGTCCATTGTTGGCTGTGGGCTAGGTATAGTTGGCAGTCAGCGGTGGAAATCCTGGAGTGGTGGGGGACGTGTTCCCCCCCCCCCCCCCCATGTTTTGAGAGATGGGGACAATCCCCCCCCCCCCCCCCCATGTTTTGTGAAACATGTTGCAGCAAAATCTAGCAATGTTACAAAATGTTGAGATTTAGAAAATCAAGTTTGCAATATATCCCATCAGATAAAGCATAAAAAGAAGTTTAATTTGACACCTAATTCACTTTCATATCTTCAGTATTATAAAAGTTATGGCCATTTTCATACTGGGAAATTAGCATCTTGTTCCCCATTGCCTTTCCATTGACTTCAAAGTCAAAGAGTCAAAAGAGTCAACTTAACTCAAAAGCTGTGATCTAGGACAGTCAAAAGCCCAGAACTTTCTTAAAAATTAAGAGAACTCAATGAAATGTTCAGTTATTATAGATTGAAGCATTCTGAAACAATCTTAGGGTACACAAAATGCTGGAGAAACTCAGTGAGTGCAGCAGCATCTATGGAGCGAAGGAGATAGGTACCGTTTCGGCCCGAAACCCTTCAAACAATCTTATTTGGATGACCTGAAATTAAAGCATTTAATTAGTTAGTTGCCTAATTGTAGCTAATTACAAAATTCAATTACTAGATATAAACATCTATCCATTTCTTAAGAAAATATAAACATTTTTTAATTGCCTAAGTGTCCAAATATCATTCACACAATAATTCACAATATAACATGATTTTTAAATCTCATTTTCATGAATTTATAGGCCAAATGGAAGGAATTTAGTGTTTAATTCCCGTAAATTAATTGCCATTAAAATCAACTTGCGAGTGGGCTTTAGTGGAACGCGGTGGATTGGAACGTTGCAGTTTGCGGAGAGTTTAACCCACATTCGGCAGAAAAAATACTGCCGGTTCGTATATTTTTGTCCCCTTTTCGCAACATGAAAATTTGATTAAAGGCTTCCCAAAAAGCACGTTTTTATGAAAAAATAAACTGTGTACCTTATTTTATCCCCTACGTAAAATCCTTCCCGTTGTCGGTGCTCAAGGCTTTAGAAGATGATTTTTAAATTACTCTAGCTAATCAATGATCTAGTGTAGTTTAAAAATACCTTCATAAACCAAATGTTGGAACGATTTCTCTTCAGCAACGAAATCCTCTGAGATGGATCGATTTGCCCTGTCTGGAGAAAAACGGCACTTTAAACCTGCCCCCCTCTGAAAGGCGCCAAAGACGCGCACACGGGACTGCAGCGCCGCTCAAGGTAAGTTTTGTAACATACCTACAAAATCGCCTTGGAATTTATCATTTTTAAAAAGCTCGGGTTTAATGAGTACTGCAGAAAGATTGGAGTTGTTTATCACTTGATTCCTCTGAGACAAAAACGATGTGTTAACTACCACTGTTAGCGCTTGTTAACTGCCACAAGTTAACAAGTAGTTATACAATGTGTCACCAATACATCGATATGCATTCCTCAGTAAATATAATTGTGTTTTGACCTTCAATTATACTGACGCTGCGTTTCTTTGAATAAAATTCTCGGTAGAATTTCTAAAAATTGTCCCCCATGTTTTGAGCACGGGCTTCTTCCTGGCATGCAGATAGGGTCCCTCATTCACCCACATTATTTAGTTATTTTTACCCATCATTTAGGGATGTTATATGTATATTTAAAAAAAGTATGTTTATTTTTGTTAGTTTATCAAAAGTTTCTTTATGTTTTTGTTTGTGAAAAGTTTATTTGTATTTTTTTTTCTCTCTCTCTCTCTCTCCCTTTCAAGGTTAGTTCTTCTGTTTGCCTTTATTTGCTTCAGTTTTATTTAGTGTTCTTTATCACGTTGTGGTTGTAGCTTTTGAAAGATTTAAACGGATATCGGATTTAAAAAATGCATATAACATCCCTAAATATTGGCAGGGTGGGTCTAGTGTAGCTGGGACATGTTGTGGGCAAGTTGAGTCGAAGGGCCTATTTCCATACGGTATCACTCTATGACCTGCTATGTTTATGAGCACGGCTGCCTCCATGCTGAAAATTTCCAGCGCCAGTGTCAAGAGATACTTTAATGTGTGACTCCACTAATGGAAGTTGGGAAAACTGGCACTGACAGCTGTCCATGTGAAAGATCAGCACCTACCAGCAATTAAGGCACTATGAAACCAGCTGCCGTAAGCCCTTCGCACAAGATGGGGTTTTAACTCTGCATAAAAAATCAAAAAAGAGTTACATTAATTTAATAACAAAAATGTCACATGTATAAATAGTTCTTGCATTCAGAAACCTGGTTTATTTAGTGGTGAGATTATTTCCCTGTCCTAACCATGCCTTTGCTTTAGCCGGTGGTTACATCCATTCCATCCCTGCCTCACAAAGATGTGAGATTTCATTAAGAGCACACTTGGATGGATAGATGCAAGCATAAACATAAACATGTAAAAGTCTAGCGTCTCTTCCAATGCATGAAGCCGATGAAATGAGACAACTGTAACACGAAAGATAGACACAAAATGCTGGAGTGACTCAGTGGGACAGGTAGCATCTCTGGAAAGAAGGAATGGGTGGTGTTTCGGGTCAAGACCCTTCAGACTCAGTCTTCAGGTCTGAAGAAGGGTCTTGACCCGAAACATCACCCATTCCTTCTCTCCTGAGATGCTGCCTGTTCCGCTGAGTTACTCCAGCTTTTTGAGTCCATCTTCGGTTAAAACCAGCATCTATAGTTCCTCCCTAAACAACTGTCACACCAAAGTAATTGTCCAGGTTGGCTTGCTGAATACTGCATAACACATGCCTCTTTTATGCGTATTTGGGAAAAAGATTAAACATGTGGCAAATATATTATTACTGCCTTTGTGTTGGGGAAGGGGGAAAGTTGCAGTTGAATAATTCGCAATTTCCATTTCATTCTTTTCCACTCTGTGCGACGTGGGCTGATCGATACCGTGTCGCCTGGCTATCTTTCACTCGTGCTCATGAGATTGATTTCAAGATGCTCAGATGATCTTCTAATGCGGTCATTGTTCCGAGCACCAAATCTCCTCAGCTCTACCTGCAAGATCTTGAAGAGGCATTGACACTTTATTTTTATGTAGAGGGGTAATAGAGGTTAGGTATGTGATTTGAGTGTAATGTATCGTCTGCGGGGGGAAAAAAAAGTATGACTTCCTCGACACCGCTACTAAAATGACACTGTTAAATGCGCAAAGTTCAAAAAAGCAAATGAATCAAATAAACTGAAAAAATACAGATTATTTGGTGTTTTGTGGGTGGGAGATTGTTGTGTGCGTTACGCAGGCAACCAGACGTGTGTTTAAACAATAAATTAAATGTGCTTCTTGTTGTCAAGGTGGGGGGGGGGGAATGGGAGGAGATAAAATTGGTAGTTGTCATGCACACTTGTCATCGGCCCGTCAGAAAAGTTGTGTGTGTGTGTCCCCGTCCCCCCCATGTTTAAAAAGCGATTTCTGCCCATGGTTGGCTGTGGGCTGGGTGGACGAGTTATACAACAAAACTCGTCAGGATGACAAAGTAACTAGCAGCGTTGCAGTAATATTTTTATAGGTGCCGGAGCTGTCAAACAGGCGTTATTGCAGGTTTTGTTTGGGGGGTTGTGGGCAAGCTAGTCTCCCAAGAGGGTCAAACAAGATTATAGCCTATCACTACATCCCAGTGTATAACTAGTTCAAGTTCAAGTGAGTTTATTGTCATGTGTCCCTGATAGGACAATGAAATTCTTGCTTTGCTTCAGCAGAACAGAACATAGTAGGCATTGACTACAAAAATAGATCATATACCATTTATATAAATATATACACACATGAATAAATAAACTTATAAAGTGCAAATAACAGATAATGGGTTATTAATGTTCAGAGTTTTGTCCGAGCCAGGTTTAATAGTAAGATTAAACAAGAACTTAGCAAGTTCGAAGGTTGATCTTTATTTTACGAGGTGTTGCGGTGAGGGATTTCGTGAAGACCTCGCCAGCACGCATGCGCGACATCCTTCAAAGCAGCGATGTGGAATCACAGAACGCACCATAACTGAAAATAGTAAGATGACGAACGTAGAACTTCCGAGTTGACCTTATGATAGAGGGTGGGAGCGGGGGGCACAAAATCCGTTACCGCAACTCCTCGTAAAATAAAGATGAACCTTCGAACTTGGTAAGTTCTCGTTTAATCTTACTATTTTACTTCGGAGTCACGTGAGTGACTTTGTGAAGATTTCAAAGCCCTGTGATTTCACGCCCTGGACAACGTCCATGCTATCACACTGCCGCAATTCTGATGGAGGAAGGCTGTTAATGCAGTTCAGTCGAAACTGGCTGAAAATAATGCAATTTATTAACCAAATAATAACAAACAAATAACCCCTAATTCGGGGACAAACATTCACTGAGCGGCTCCCAGCACAGCTTCTGCGAATGTCGCGGGGGCATTCTAGAACCTTTGGAAGGTTTCTTCACTGGCCCAGCCCGCGGTGGCGAGGATGTGCTCCATGGGCACCTCCATGGCCCTCGCCGCTGATCTGGATGCAGCCCTAGTGGAATGAGATTTAAAAATGTTAGTAGCAACTCCTGCTGCACCCAACACCTCCCTGAGCCGCCTGGCAATAGTCTGTACAGTCACCTGGTGATGCGGAGGTGTGTGGCTAATGAGGAGCCTCTGCTCCTTCTTCCTGATGGTTCTTGTAATTTGGATGTAGTGGTGGAGTCCATGCTATCCAGCCGCAGCTTTTGTAATGTCTGGACTTGTTGGACTGTAGTCAGTGCCATCAGCATCACCACTTTGAGGGTGAGCTGTTTGAGTGGCAACTCGTTCATTGGAGACCAGCTCCTCAGTAGGGTCAGAACGATCCCTACATCCCAGGTGAAGGTGTATCTGGGCCGTGGAGCGTTGGTGTTAAACACTCCCCTCATGAGTTTAGACACCTGGTGGTTAGAGCCTATACCTATGTCCAGGTATGAAGATAGTGCACTCCTGGCGCTGTTGATGGCACTGTAGCTAAGGCCAGCATCGAAATGAAGGCCAACTAGGAATTCCAGGACATCAGGGATTGTTGCCGTGTTGGAAGTCGTGTTGGTACGAGAGCAGAATGCCTCCCACTTCCTGATCTGTGTGAGGTACTGCCTCCGAATTGATTCTCGGCATGATGCTGAGAGGAGTTCCATGGCTCGTGGTGAGATGCCCGCCTTCATGAGTGGTCTTTTTAGAACCTGCAGGACAACAAGTTTTGGTGACCATGGCATGGGTGACTGTCCCCCGTTATGGGGTGTGTAATTAATTTGGGGTGTTTCCCAATCGAAAGCCATGGTCGTTTCAAAATTTTAAGGACCATCGGGTACCATGGCTGTATAGGCCAGTCGGGAATGATCAATATGCCAGTTGCAGAGTCCAGTTTAATTTTCTGCAATACCCGACTGATGAGGCAAAATGGGGGAAATGCGTAGCAAAACCATTTAACATATAACAATAACAAATAACAATTACAGCACGGAAACAGGCCCTCTCGGCCCTTCCAGTCCGTGCCAACCATTTGTTTTCCCCTAGTCCCATCTACCTGCACTCAGACCATACCCCTCCATTCCCTTCACGTCCATATACCTATCCACTTTACTTTTAAATGTTAAAATCGATCCTGCCTCCACCACTTCTGCTGGAAGCTCATTCCACACAGCCACCACCCTCTGAGTAAAGAAGTTCCCCCTCACGTTACCCCTAAACTTCTGTCCCTTAATTCTCATGTCATGCCCTCTTGTTTGAATCTTCCCTACCCTCAATGGGAAAAGCTTATCCACGTCAACTCTGTCTATCCCTTTCATCATTTTAAAGACCTCAATCAAGTCCCCCCTTAACCTTCTGCGCTCCAAAGAATAAAGACCTAACTTGTTCAACCTTTCTCTGTAACATAGTTGCTGGAACCCTGGCAACATTCTAGTAAATCTCCTCTGTACTCTCTCTTGAACCCTTTTTAAACAATGGAACAACATACGCAGTACGCCAATCCTCCGGCACTATTGCCGTTTCTAATGATATTTGAAATATTTCTGTCGTAGCTCCTGCTATTTCTACACTAACTTCCCTCAATGTCCTAGGGAATATCCTGTCAGAACCTGGAGACCTATCCACTTTTATATTTTTCAAAAGTGTCAGTACTTCCTCCTCTTTGAGCAACAGCATTAAAAGTAAATGCTGGGCATTTTGATCGACCAATCCGATTACCACCAAAGGCGGTAATGCTCCTAATGCTCCTACTGACTTTCTATCCATTTCCCCCAATGGATAGAAAACGCATCCATTGCTATTGCCCCAGGGTCTGGTTCCCAAGACACATACATTGGTATCTGATGGTTCAACCTGGAGGCAAAAAGGTCAATATCTGGTGTCCCATAGTGAGCTATATGTCTCCAAAAATTTGGGGGTTCAACATCCACTCGATATTGTCATTGAATACTCGTGACCTGGTGTCCGCCACTGTATTAAGCTTCCCTGGCAAATAGGTCGCTGTAATCCAAATATTTCTCTCAATGCACCAGTGCCAAATTGTGTTTGCCAATTCATTACAAGATAGCGACCTGATACCACCCATATGATTGATATAAGCCACCACTGTTGTGTTATCTATTTGGAGGCGGACATGAAAGTCCCGTGAGTTAGTACAGTAAGCCCGCAGTCCATGGAAAGCCCCTAACATCTCTATATAATTTATCCCGTGTGACTGAAGGAGGGTAGACTCATGAGAGTCCCATCTGCCACTACAACTGGACATGGTGTCAGTAGCACCCCAGCCTTGTGAGCTTGCGTCAGTCTGTAGCACGACGGATGGGTTGCTTACTATGATGGGTCTGCGATACTCGCTAATATTGTCAATCCACCATTGTAGCTCGGTTCTAGCCTTTGGTGGTAATCGGATTGGACGATCAAAATGCCCAGCATTTGCTTTTAATGCTGATATAGTGGCCTGGTCAAGGTCAGGAAAAGACCGGATGCCAGGCAGATTCAAAACAAGTTTTTTATTGTTGCAGCTCGAGTACACACCACCGACACTCTTATCTCTAGCTCAAGGGAGTGACCACAGCTAACCCCATGGCAAACCAACGCCCCTGTCCCTCAATCAGCAAGGGGGATGATCCAAGGCCTACCCCCCAGGGACCGCCACAGGACCCCCCCCCCCCCCAAGTACCCGAGGTACGAAACGGACAGGAGGGCGTACACGGCGGCCAGCCCGAGTGCACGCAACGCTCGTGCCCGGAACAGGCGCCTGATCAACAAGTGCTGGGGGGTGAAGTAGTCAGAGCAGGAGGTACCCTAGACAGAGGCCGCCCAACGCTTACGGGGCAGCGCTATTAGCGCCGGCTGATCGATATCAATATGTGCCGGCTTCAACTGCGCAATTGAAACAGTCTCACGCCGACCCCTCATGTCCAGGACGAACGTCGACGAGCCCTGTTCCAAGACCCGGAATGGACCTTCTACGGCCGCTGTAGAGGTGTCCGATGTGCATCTCTGCGCAGAAAAACAAACTGGCAGTCCTCCAGAGCAGAGGGAACGTGCGGACGGAAGGACCCATGACGAGAAGTGGGCACCGGCGCCAGCTTGTCCACCGTCTGCCGAAGACGTTGCAGAGCATCCGAAGGCTGCTCCACCTGGCCACGTGCCGGCGGGATGAATTCCCCAGGCACCGTTAACGGAGACCCATACCCCAACTCGGCAGAGGAGGAGGCCAAGTCCTCCTTGGGTGCGGTGCGTATCCCCAGCAAAACCCACAGTAGAGCGTCTACCCAGTCTGGGTCAGTGAGCTGCACCCTTAGGGCACCCTTAAGCTGTCGGTGAAACCGCTCCACTAGGCCGTTCGACTGCGGGTGGTACGCTGTCGTGTGGTGCAGACAAACACCCAGGAGGCGTGCCATGGCCGACCACAGCTCTGACGTGAACTGAGGCCCCCGGTCAGAAGTCATGTCCAGTGGAACACCGAACCGGGCGATCCAGTGCGCAAACAAAGCCCGAGCAGCGGTGCTTGTTGTGGAATTCTGTAGCGGAATGGCTTCAGGCCACTGCGTGAAGCGGTCCACAACGGTGAATAGGTACGTCATGCCTTGGGACGGTGGCAGCGGTCCCATGATGTCCACGTGAATGTGGTCAAAACGTTTATGCGGAATGGGGAATTCCTGCAATGGCGCGTGTGCGTGGCGTTGCACCTTGACGGTCTGGCACGGGATGCAAGTGTGCGTCCAATGTCCAACCTCCTTCCGCAGCCCGTGCCAGATGAAGCGGGAGGCTACCAGGGCTGTTGTCGCCCTGATGGAGGGATGCGCAAGTCCATGGAGCACCTCAAACACCCTGCGCCGCCAGGCGATGGGAACGATGGGTCACGGAACTCCAGAGGAGACATCACACAGCAGCGTGACTCCCCCAGGACCACAGACAACGTCCCCCCGAATGCCCGAAACTGCCGTGCGATAGGCGGCCATCTCGTCTACAAGCTGAGCGGCTGCCAGGGCGGAATAGTCGATCCCCTCACCGACTTGGAGAACCGCATGGACTGCAGGTCGCGATAAGGCATCGGCCACCCTGTTAAATTTGCCCTCAACGAACCAGATGGAGGTGGTGTACTCGGACACATACGCCAACTGCCTCTGCTGCCGGGCAGACCACGGGTCTGATACCTTGGCGAATGCGAAGGTTAGTGGCTTGTGGTCCGTGAATGCAGTAAATGGTTTCCCCTCCAGAAAATAGCGGAAATGACGTACGGCGAGATACAGGGCAAGGAGCTCACGGTTGAAGGCGCTGTAACGAGGCTGAGGACCACTGAGATGCCTGTTGAAGAAGGCAAGTGGCCGCCAGCAACCCTCAAGGAGCTGCTCTAACACTGCCCCAACCGCAACCTCAGAAGCATCCACCGTCAAGGCGGTTGTGGCGTCCTCTCGTGGGTGGATGAGCATTGTGGCCTCGGGCAGTGCCTGCTTAGCCCTCTCAAATGCTGCTGTTGCTTCCACGGACCAATCAACCTCCCTGCGATGACCAGCAATCAGGTTGAAAAGCGGACGCATGACTGCAACCGCTGACGGCAGGAAGCGGTGATAAAAAGTGACCATCCCCACAAATTCCTGCAGGCCCCTAACTGTGGTCGGACGGGGGAACCTGCGGATAGCGTCCACCCTGGTCAGCAGTGGCACCACCCCTTGTTGAGTCACGCGGTGGCCGAGGAAGTCGATAGTCGTCACACCGAAACAGCACTTGGACGCGTTAATGGCCAAACCGAAATCGCTGAGGCGCTGACAGTTGACGGAGGTGGGTGCAATGCTCCTGCCGCGAGCGACTGGCCACGAGTATGTCGTCCAGGTACACAAAAACAAATTCCAATCCGCGGGCTCACGCAGTCCATAAGCCGCTGAAAGGCCTGCGTGGCGTTCTTCCATCCAAACGGCATCCGCACAAATTCGAATAGACCGAATGGTGTAACAATGGCCGTTTTCGGGATATCGTCGGGGCGGACCGGAATTTGATTGTACCCTCGCACGAGGTCCACCTTGGAAAATATGGATGCTCCAGCCAGATGGGCATTGAAGTCCTGAATGTGCGGGACCGGATATCTGTCAGCGATGGTCGCATCATTCAGGCGACGGTAATCCCCACACGGGCGCCAGCCCCCGTTCTTCTTAGGGACCATGTGGAGCGGTGAGGCCCATGGGCTATCAGAAGGACGCACAATGCCCATCGCCTCCATCTGGTGGAACTCCTCCCGAGCTAGTTGGAGCTTGTCTGGGGCGAGGTGACGTGCCCGGGCGTGCACAGGCGGGCCAGTAATGGGGATATGGTGCTCCACCCCGTGCTTCGGGGTGGAGGAGCGGAAATAGGGTTCGCAAATGCCGGGAAAATCTGCCAGGATGCACGCGAAAGTCGCATCCACGGATGACGGGCCATCAGGGCGTACTACAGGATCACCAGTACGGAGGAAGACCGGCTCCAGCGTGACAGAGTGCATCAGGCGTCGCCGCTTGACATCCACGAGCAGTGAATGGGCTTGAAGGAAGTCGGCGCCCAGCAGCGGCTGGGAAACGTCTGCAATGACGAACCTCCACGAAAACGTGTTGCGGTCAAAGTTGAGGGGGATGGTGTGAAACCCCTAGGTGCGAATAGCACTCCCGTTCGCCGCGGTGAAGAGGGGGCCTTGTTTGCCCGCACGGATGTCGGTGATGGAGGGATGGAGAACACTCACTTCCGCACCAGTGTCGACGAGGAAACGTCGCCCACTGCGGCGATCCCAAGCGAAAACGCGATGAATCGTGCCGGCCGCCGAAGGAATCACTGACGACCGGCCCTTTAGTTTCCCAAAAACGAACAGGGTGGGCGACAAAGCCTGGCTGCAGTTCCCCAGCGGCGATGATAATAACACCAACCAACTTTGCTGGCATCTGGTTGAACCGCAGGCGAATTAGGCTGGTTTGAACGCCAGCGACCTCTGCTGGCATTGGTTTGAACTGCAGGCTGGCCCTGCTGGAAGGACGTGCCTGCTGTGGAATGCGCAATGGCCGCCGGATTTTGCCGCGGGGGCCGACTGGGAGCAGTGAAGACGCGGTGGATAGTGGTCCCGACCTGCTCTGAGCCTCCAAACGCCTCGGGAAGGACGTCCACTGCTTCCAGGTTGTGATGGCAAGAATTCCACAGCTCGTCGGCTTGTTCACTCAGTGCCTGCATGTCGGTAAACGGGTCCCTGGCGAGCTGCATGCGAATGTCGGGAAGCAGCTGCTGCAGGTAGGCATATTTAAACAGAAAGCACGGCTCATGGTCCCCCATCAGGGTCAGCATGTCTTCCAGGAGGGCAGACAGCCGGCGGTCGCCCAGACCGTCCATTCTGAAAATGCGAGCTGCCCGCTCGGCGTCACCCAGGCCAAACCTCCTGATGAGAAATTCTTTAAGGCCAGTATATTTGTTTGTTACCGGGGGGGCCCTGAGGAAAGACTTAACTCGCCTCGCAGTTAGTTGGGCAAGCGAGCCAACCAGGTAATGATACTTAGTCTCATCCTGCGTGATACCTCACACAGCAAACTGTGCCTCTGCCTGCTGGAACCAGGTTTCGGGTTCTTCGATCCACAGAGTTTGGAGCTTCAGCGCAACAGCGTTATTCTCCATCATGATGCGTGATGAACGACGCGGGATCACCAGTGTAGTGGCCTGGTCAAGGTCAGGAAAAGTACCGGACGCCAGGCGGATTCAAAAGAAGTTTTTTATTGTTGCAGCTCGAGTACACACCACCTCTTATCTCTAGCTCAAGGGAGTGACCACAGCTAACCCCGTGGCAGACCAACGCCCCTGTCCCTCAATCAGCGAGGGGGATGATCCAAGGAGTGGCCTACCCCCCAGGGACCGCCACACTACGATCTTTGTTCTTTGTAAATTTTGGTCATGTATCGGCCTGAATTGTGCAGCTGAGAATGTAGCTACCAGTTTCCCTATTACTTTTGCCGTTTGCCGGATGGTCGGTACCCTGGCGCAAGCAAGACTGTGACACACTTCTTTTATAGCGGTAGCTTTGTTGGTTGGGATGGTGATCATCATTAAGGTGGTGTCTAGGGTGAACCCCAAATAATCCATTACCCGTGATGGGTGCAGTTTTGACTTGTCTGGATGGATTACAAATCCTAGCTTCTCGAATAAAGCCTTAGTTGCTGCCACTGCCTGTGTAGCCAATTGGAGGGTCTGACCCACTATTAGACTATCTCTAAGTATGCCATGACAATGTAATTTTGTTGTCGAAGGAGAGCCAATATAGGTTTCACTAATTTTGTAAATAGTCTGGGGGCTGTGGTGAGACCATTGGGCAATGCTTTGTATTCCCACAACTGTTCCTTCCAGACAAAGTTCAGAAACCTTCTGTGAGATTCAGTGATGGGCACTGTATAGTATGCATCTTTTAAATCGATGCAGGCCATAAAGTACCCCAGGTAAAGCATCTGCTTGGCCGTTTCAAAGGTATCCATTTTAAAGTGGGTATATTGTACAAAAGCGTTCAGCTCAGTTAGGTCTATTATAATTCGACACCCCCCCATCTTTTTTAATTTTGGTGAAGATGTTGGACACAAACTCAAGGGGTTTATGCGTTGTTTTCCCAATCACCCCTTTTGCTGCTAGCCGTAAGATTTCGGCATGTCCTGCTTCAACCTCTTTTTGGGAGAGTGTAAATTTCCGATGAGGCGAATGCTGGGTAGGGGGATTTTTACCATCGATGAATTCTATGACATAACCTTGAACACTTTGTAAAATGAACTCGTCAGTGGTGATAGTGTCCCATATTCCCCAAAAGGCCCGCAATCTCCCACCAATTTGTGCAGGAAGGGATGCTACTGTCTGAGAGGAACCAGGCCCCCTTACCTCCATGGTTAACGGCGGGTCCTGGCATATGTCGCTTTGGGTGGACGTTGTGGAGGTTGCCGGGATGGCGGCCGCATCTTCCATGCAGGCCGCTGTTGGCCTTGCCCTAAAAAAGGCCGCTGTGTTTGGGGAAGTGGAGGGGGATAGGCCCTTGGTGTCCTATCCGGCTGCCGCGGTTTCCAGTTGGTGTGTGGTTGTTGCCGGTGGTATGGGTGAGGTCTAGTCGAAGGAGGTTTCATTAGGCCCGCTGTTTTGGCCTCCTCGTCTAGTTCCTTAACTTGTTTGGACAGATCTCCAAACAGTTGTTGAGGCGGTGGAGCGGTTGATGAACGGCACAACCCCGCGAATTTGGGGTTGAGTGTGGGCTTTATGGAGCTCTTACGCAGGCAGTTGATTTCATACTGAGCTTTGCATAGGAGTGCCAGGGCATCTTGTTGCTCACTGGACACATTGTCCCCATCAAGGGTCCTAGCAAACGCCGTTATACCCGTGGAGAGGACCTTCAAGATACGCTGGAGGCAGACATCCTGCATCCTGGTGGCCGTGCTCAAATGTCCCCAGATCTGAGCATTGGCCAGGGGAACAATGAAGTTGATGCAGTTCTCGGGTGGCTTTATTTTCTCCATTGTGTCATTGAGTACCTGACCCTGGAGTTGGTGAGTGGTCAGGTAATCAATGGTGCCCGCCAGTTTGTGGTGCAGGGGTTCCCCTGTTTGTGCGGTCGTGGCAAACTTGCCCACCACGTCCAGCATATCCTCGTGCTCTGGCTCAGCGGTCTCTGGCAGTCCTGGGTCGTCTTCTAATACAGCGGCCGGGCAACTGCTGGCACTTCTGGCTGGTGATGTCGACGCAGCAGTAGATCTGCCAGACTGCTCTACGGTAGATATCCCTGGCAGTTGTGCGTGGTGGTATGCAGCTGCAGGGCTCCCCTGCAGTGCAGCTGTCCCCTGGCCCAGTCCCCATGGGTCTGCTGGAACTCGGGGTGAGGTCGCTGGTGATGAGCGAGGCTCCTTCCCACGTACCTGGTTTCCCCCTCTTTTTCTGGAGGATGGGGGCTCGAAGTCTGGATCAGCAGTCTCCAGCTTCGGTGTGGTGAACCATTCAGGTGATGAGTCGGGCGCTGGTGTAATGGGAGCGCCCGACTTCCGCATTCTTACCGCCACACGTCCTGAAGCTGCTGGTGGTGCTTGCAGCTCCGGTGACAAAGGCCGCTGGCTGGTCGATGCACCACGGCTCCTGGAGAGCGTCGCCTTCCGTTTCCCTTTGTCCATCCTGTGGGATTAAGGTAAGTACTTACCTGACGGTCCTTATGAAGGAGCTGGTGGAGAGAGCGCACTCCCTCCCCCCCCCAGCTTGTCGAGCAAATGCACGCGACGATATGTTGCGCATGCGTGCTGGCGGGATCTTCACGAAGTCACTCACGTGACTCCGAAGTAAAATAGCCTGATGGCTGTGGGGAAGTAGCTATTCCTGAACCTGGTCGTTGCAGTCTTCAGGCTCCTGTACCTTCTACGTGAAGGTAGCATGGAGATGAGTGTGTGGCCAGGATGGTGTGGGTCTTTGATGATGCCAGCCTTTTTGGGGCAGTGACTGCGGTAAATCCCCTCGATGGAAGGAAGGTCAGAGCCGATGATGGACTGGGCAGTGCTTACTACTTTTTGTAGTCTTTTCCTCTCCAGGGCGCTCAAGTTTCCGAACCAAGCCACGATGCAACCGGTCAGCAAGCTCTCTACTATACACCTGTAGAAGTTAGAGTCCTCCTTGACAAACCGACTCTCCGTAATCTTCTCACGAAGTAGAGGCGCTGATGAGCTTTCTTGATAATTGCATCAGTGTTCTCGGACCAGGAAAGATCTTCAGAGATGTGAACGCCCAGGAATTTGAAGCTCTTGACCCTTTCAACCATCGACCCGTTGATATAAACGGGACTGTGGGTTCCCATTCTATTCCTTCCAAAGTCGACAATAAGTTCCTTGGTTTTGCTGGTGTTGAGGGCCAGGTTATTGTGCTGGCACCATATGGATAGTTGCTCGATCTCTCTTCTGTACTCCGACTCATCCCCATCAGTGATACGTCCCACAACAGTGGTGTCATCAGCGAACTTGATGATGGAGTTCGCACTGTGACCGGCTACGCAGTCATGAGTATAGAGAGAGTACAGCAGGGGGCTGAGCACGCAACCTTGAAGTGCTCCCATGCTGATTGTTATCGAGTCTGACACATTTCCACCAATACGAACAGTCTGTGGTCTGAATAAGGAAGTCGAGGATTCAATTGCAGAGGGATGCGCAGAGACCCAGTTCTGCGAGTTTGATAACCAGCTTGGAGGGGATGATGGTATTAAATGCCGAGCTGTAATCGATGATTAACAGCCTGACATATGAGCTTTTGTTGTCCAAGTGGTCCAGAGCGGAGTGGAGAGCCAGCGAGATCGCATCCATCGTTGATCTGTTGTGGCGGTAAGCGAACTGCAGTGGGTCCAGGTTTTTGTCGAAGAAGGAGTTGATTTGCGCCATGATCAACCTCTCGAAGCACTTCATCACCACTGTGCCGCAGTTAGTGCCACAGGTCGATAGTCATTGAGGCACGTCACCCTGCTCTTCTTGGGCACTGGTATAATTGATGCCCGTGGGAACCTCAGACCTCAGAAGTGAGAGGTTGAAAATGTCCGTAAAAACTTCAGCCAGTTGGCCCGCACAGGTTTTTAGAACACGACCAGGTATCCCATCAGATCCAGGCGCTTTTGAGGGTTCACCCCTCTGAAGGATTTCCTGACGTTGGCCACTGTGACTGAGACTGAAATACCATCACAACGAATGGGGGGCTCGGGAAGGCACATGTCAAAGCGTGCGTAAAACGCATTGAGCTCATCAGGGAGTGATGTTTCACCGACATTCGAGCTGCCTCCTGATTTCGCCTTGTAGGAGGTGCAACTAGTACAATAAAACATATAATACTTAATTTAATAACATGACAAAACATTGCATGGTTGCACTCACTAATTATCATGAAATATAATTATCAAGCAAGTCAAGAAAAATACGGTAATCATGTATTTTACCAATTTACAAGTAATGACCTACTTACCATATGCTACCAATGAGAAGATTCACAGTAATTCCCACAAAGGGTCAGGCATAATATGTGTTCGGAGGTCAATAGACTATCTATCTATATCTATCTATATACTATCAAAACTGTGTGTGTGTGTCTGCCGACCGACCGGCTGTGTGTCAGATTTGCCCTTTGATACCATGGTTCGACAAAACCACACTTTCAAACCCCGAGATATTTTCCATTTTGCCACACATTACACTTTTACATTCACCCATTCACTCCTCATTACATTTAGACATTTTAATGTACACTTTTTAACATAAAATCCTTCACCCCTCCCCCCCAACACACTCACTCATTTTGTGGCCTCCTGCTGGCCAGACACCATAACGGCAGCTGCTGCAGCACTCACTCATTTTGGTTTTTTTTAATTTTAGTTTTTTTTAAATTTTATTTATTATAGAAACAAAATAATAACAGAGTACATTATTTTACTATAATGAAAGTACGTGATAATAATGATAAATTCATACTATTAATATTATTTGTATTATTATTAATTATAAATTTCAAGGTTATATATTTTATATAATTAAGAATACATGGTACTAATAATGCATTTATAGTATTAGCAATATACTCATACTGTTAATAATATTTGTATTATCTCAGATTTTTAAATATAAGACCAAATTTTTATGTAATTAATAATACATAATACTAGTAAAACTTTTATAATATTCATTATATTTTCATTATGTTAACAATATTTGTATTATCATTGATTTTAAATTTAAAATTATTATATAATTGAAAATACACAGTTTTATATAATTGAAAATATAAGATACTAATAATATTTTCATGAAGTTAATGATATTTATATTCGTACTGATATTAAGAATTTAAGATAATGTGTTTCTATACTATTTTCTAATTTTTTATATAGATATAAGAAAATAGAAAATAGAGTAAAGAGTGAGAAAAGTTTGATGGAGAGTAAAATATTCCTCATTAGTCCGTACTTGGAGATATATTCATGATTTATTATATATATTTCTTCATCCATTCAAATATTCAGGTCCTCGCGCCGAACCATTATGACCCTGTAAATATTTAATATATGGAGACCAAATCCCTTTGAAGAGGTCTAACCTATCCATAAGGACAAGCCTCAGTCTCTCCAAATGGAGTGTCTCCGACATTTCTGTATTCCACATTTTGATTGTTGGGAATGCAGGGCCTTTCCAAAATTTTAATATTATTTTTTTCCCAATTATTAGACAATAGTCGATAAAAATTCTTTGGTTCATTGTTATTAGTTGGTCAGTTTCAAGTATTCCAATTATTATTAACTTTGGATCAGGGGTCATACTTATATTGACAACATTCGAAATTATCTTAAATATTTCGTTCCAATATTCTACAATTTTTATACAGTTAGTAAATGAATGTGACAAATTTGCTTCTGAGATTTGGCATTTATCACATGTAGGAGATATTTTTGGGAAAATATTATGTAATTTAGATTTAGAGTAATGTAATCTATGTAATATTTTAAATTGTATAAGGGAATGTTTAGCATTTAACGAGCAATGATGTATATGTTGTAGACTTTCACCCCATATTTCTGGTCTTATAATTTGGCCTAATTCATTTTCCCAAGACTCTCTATATGTTTCTGTTAATGGAATATCACTTTCCAATAAAATATTGTATATATATGATATCATTTTTTCCTTATTTGGATGTTTATTCAAGCATTCATCTAAAATTTCTGTCTTTCTATTTCTAAATTCTTGTGTATTTGCAGAAACATAGTTTTCTAATTGTAAATATCTAAAATATTCTTTATTATGTAGTCCATAAGTTTGTTGTAACTCTTGAAATGAAAGAAAAGAGTTTTCCTTATAAAGATCACCTATCTTAGAAATTCCTTTATTTTTCCATTGTAAAAAAGCTTTATCCAACATTGAAGGTTTAAACGTAAAATTATTGGCAATGGTAAGACCTAGTGGTATGAATTTTAGTTTTAGTGTTTTCTTTATTTGTTTCCAGATGCGGATTCCATTTTCTATTATCGGATTTTCACTATAAACTTTCTTAGCTACGTTAGTGTTAGCAAATATTATAGAGCTAATTTCAAATGGAGAACAGTCTTCTTTTTCCATATTTAACCAATTTGGTTTATTATCTATTTCTTCTAACCAAAAATTCATATTTTTTAATATTAACTGCCCAGTAATAGAACATAAGATTTGGTAATGCTAATCCTCCATTTATTTTGGGTTTACATAAATGTTTTTTACTTATTCTATGGCTCTTATAATCCCAGATAAAGTTAGTAATTAGAGAATCTACTTTTTTTGAAAAAATTTTTAGGAAGATATATCGGAATTAATTGAAATAAGTATAATAATTGTGGGAGAAAAAATCATTTTTATTGCATTAATTTTACCTATCATTGAAATAGGTAAGCTTTTCCAATATAAAATATTCTTATTTAATTTATTCAGTAATGGAGGGAAATTAAATTTAAATAAAGAATCAAATCTTTTTGTAACAAAAATCCCAAGATATTTAATATTTTCATTTGTTATCTTGAAAGGGAATTGTTGTAATATATGTAAATTATTCAGCGTTATTGGCATAAGTTCACTTTTATTCCAATTGATACTGTATCCTGAGAATGATCCAAATTCCGTTATTAGTTTTAACAAATTTCGGATACTTATTTCTGGCTCAGTGATGTAAAGTAATACATCATCCGCATATAAGGAGATTTTATTCTTAGTATCTCTAGTATCATATCCATGTATTTCCGGGTGTAATCTCACCCTCTGGGCAAGAGGTTCTATTGCTAACGCAAACAATAAAGGTGATAGAGGACAACCTTGTCTACAACCTCTAGATAAACTAAATTTAGTTGATAACATTCGGTTTGTTGTTATTCTAGCTATTGGATTTGCATATAGCAATTTAATCCAATTAGTAAATTTTTCTCCCAGTTTAAAAGCTTCCATCACCGAAAATAGATAAGGCCATTCCACTTGATCAAAAGCTTTTTCTGCATCAAGCGAAATGACTACTAAATCTTTTTTTATCACTTCTTTTCGAATATATAATATTGAATAACCGTCTTAGATTGTATGAAGAATATCTTTTTGGTATAAATCCTGTTTGATCGGGGTGGATTAATTCGTTAACGACTGAACTCAGTCTTTGTGCTAATATTTTTGTTAGTATCTTTTGATCTGTATTTAATAGAGCTATTGCTCTATATGATCCTGGTTCATCCAAGTCTTTATTTATTTTAGGTATAAGTGTTACAATAGATTCATTCAACGTATCTGGTAATTTCTGTTGTGTGTTATATCTGTTCATATAATGATTTCAGACGCGGAACCATATAGTCATGAAACATTTTATAAAATTCCGAACCTATACCATCGGGTCCCGGTGTTTTACCATTTTTTAATGATCTAATAGATTCTTGGATTTCTTTTATTGAAATATCAGCATTTAATAATTCTCTATTTTGTAAATCCAATCCTTTCAGGTTACATTTTTTTAAGAATGCATCTATTTCTGTTTTATTTACTGTTGCTTTAGCAGTGTATAAGTTTTTTATAATATTGCATAAATATTTCATTAATATCTTTAGGTTGTATTAATAATTCACCGTTTTGTGATTTGATCCTATGTATGATTTTTTCCGCTTCAATTTTCCTTAATTGTCGAGCCAATAATTTTTGGGGTTTGTCCCCAAATTCAAACTGTAATTGTTTAGTATGTTGATAAAATTTTATAATTTGCTCTGTATATATTTTATTTAATTTATATTTCAATGCTACAATTTTATTATGTAATATTATATCTGGTTTTGTTGCATTCTGTATATCTAATTGTTTAATCTCCCTTTCCAAATCTTGTTGTTCTTTCCGAATCTTTTTGTTATGGAATGCTTGTGAAGAAATCATGATTTCCCCGAAGATATGCTTTAAATGTTTCCCTTAATAAGGAGCGAGATATTTCTGGTTGATCATTTATTTCAAAGAAAATCTTAATTTGAGTTATGATATATTCCTGAGTGGTTTTATTTTTTAAAATTTGTGGGTTAAGTTTCCACTGTCCTGAATTTTCTGTTTTGCCATTTATTTTAATTTTAAATGTTAATGGCGCATGATCTGAGATTATAATATTATGATATTTAGATTCATAAGTAAGTGAAATGAGTTTTGCATCCACCAAGAAATAATCTATTCTTGAATAAGTTTTATGTACTGGCGAGTAAAAAGAGTATTCTCGTCCCGTAGGGTTTTCTTTTCTCCAAACATCTTTAATATTAGTCGTTTGTATATATGCGTTTAATAAATCACTAGAATGTGATTTAGTTTTTCGTTGTTTTGTAGATCTGTCTAAGTAGGGGTCTAGTGTCTCCTCCTATTATCAAATTATATTGTGTTAATTCCGGAATATTGTTAAATACTTTCTTAAAAAACAATGGGCTATCAAAATTTGGTCCATATATGTTAACAAAAATCATTTTTTCTGTATTTAATTCTCCTATCACAATGATGTATCTGCCCTCTTTATCAGCTATGGTTGATGTATGTTTAAATAAAGTACCTTTACGAAATAATATTGCTACACCTCTTGATTTATGCGTAAAAGAAGAATGATATATTTTATCTATCCATTTAGCTTTCAACCTGTTTTCCGCGTCTTTTTTTAAGTGAGTTTCTTGAATGTAGATTACATCAGCTTTGCTTGCCTTTAAATGTGCCAATACTTTTCCTCTTTTTATCGGTTCGTTAATGCCTTTAACATTCCAACTACAAAACGTTAATCCCTCATTCCCCGTATTTCTTTTTAAGTCTTGCATTTTAAGTTTGTAGAGATCTACAATAGAGTCTAAGGATCAGCGCGACAGACCCAACCTTACCACCCGAACTCTGAATAGATAAATTTTAAATCTCGTTTGTGTCCCTCACGAATATATCTCCATTTGTCCAATGTGTTGCTCCATTCAAACTGAAATATACAATAGGTATAAAAGAAGAATAAAGGATAGTTCGAAATTAGTGTTGTGTTTAAAGGTGGAAAGAACTACATCTAGAGTAGGATGTAGTTTGTGCTAGCCATACTAACATGGCTATCCATCTAATGACTTCCGTCATTGATGTTTATTAACTCGGTCATCTCAAGATTTAGGGAATTATTATTCCATAGTAATATTTTAGCGGGGGTTATAATATTAAGGGGAAAAAGAAAAAGGGGAGATAATAGAAAGGGAAAAAAAAAAAATGGGGAAAGGAGTAGTAGGATTCATCATATAAACGTATCTATATCTAGAGATAATTTAGAAATCTAAGTAATATTAAAACATAAAAAAAGATATAAAGGCTATATAAAAAAGAAAAATGGTATACAATTAACTCTATTCAATAAAGAAACATTAGTTGTTAATTATTAGTAATAGTGATTAACAATAATGAACAATCTTAATTGATAAAAATAATACTAATAATAAAACGCGTTGTGATTTTAATGTATATGTTATTTATTTATGTTAGTTATATGTTAGGACTAATTTATCAATATCCAGTTAACGCTTTCCAATCCAGTTTTATTCCTGTCCATTCCGTTCGACATTGTCCATTCCATCTAGTCCAAATATTATCTTGTAGGATCTCACAGGATGTTAAAAGTCTGTGTTGGATCTCTAAAAGTAGTAAGAGTCAGTATATTTACTTTAGATACTTTTCAGGTCTTGAACTGCTGGGCAAATTCCAATGCTGCTGCTGGAGTTTTAAAAAGTGTTCCGCGTTGTTATAAGTAACTCTTAAAATAGCTGGATAATTCAAACCGTATCTCAGGTTTTCTACTCCCATAAGACTTTTGCTTCATTAAATGCTTTCCGTTCCTAGCGACCTCTGGTGGGTAGTTCGATAGATACTAAATCCTTCAAATGTCAGGTCTTTGATTCTTGAAGCTTTCGGAAAATCTCATCCAGAACAAAGTCATATTGTACCTTTATAATCATTTGTCTTGGAGGGGCGTTTGGTCTTGGTCTGACGTCTGCTGACTCTATGGGCACGAGCTAGTAAAAGGCATTTCTTCCAGAGATAGAACATCTTTAAGTATTTTAGCAGTGAATCTCGAGGACCGTCGTTTTTTTCTCGACCTTCAGGAATCCTGCAATTCGAAAGATTTTGTCTTCTCTGATGTCCTTTCTAGCTCAGTGCAGTTTCTCTGTTGTTTTAGTCAGCAGGCTCATTAGACGTTCATTTTCTGTAATCAGCTTTGCTGTAGTCAAAGCACTCGTCTCAGCTTTTTGTTCAAGGTTCTTTATACTCCCATCTTGTTGTTCCTGTACATCCACAATAGGATTAATCCTATTATGAAAGTCTTTTTTAACCTTTTCAAGTTTTTTGTCCATCTTCTTTCCCATTTCATAAAACATTTCAGTGAGTTCATCCTTCAAATCTTCCGATAATTTTTTGACCTTTTTTTCAATATTTGACTTTGTTTCTTGTTGGAATTGCTGCAGTTGATTTTTCATCTGATTCATCTGAGTATCCATCTGGCTATTCATCTGGTTTATTTCTTCCTTTATATCCTTTATAGCACTCACTCATTTTGTAGCCTCCTGCTGGCCAGCACCATAACTACAGCTCGCTCTCCTCCAAAAACACCGCTTTTTTTTTCCCCACGGCCGATTTTTCCCTGCCGATTCGGCTCCCGATTTCACTTCCTCCTCCTCCCGTACTCGGGTACTGAAGCACGTTCGGGGACCAGACCCAACGGGTCTGCATGTGGTCTAGTATACTTTTAAAACTCTGTGTGTGTGTGATTTTGCATGTGAAACGTATGTCCTCGAAAACCAGACGCAAAAACGCGGAGATTTTTACCACTTCGGTAGGGATTTACCTTATGAGTTCGGAAATCCACTCCTTGGTCAATTATTTCCCCAGATTTTGAATAAAATTGATCACAAACCTCAAAACACCATTTTTTTAATCTATTGTGTTAAAGAAGGAACTGCAGATGCTGGATAATCGAGGGTACACAAAAGGCTGGAGAAACTCAGCGGGTGCAGCAGCATCTAAGGAGCAAAGCAGATAGGTGACGTTTCGGGTTGAGACCCTTCTTCAGACTGGTCAGGGATCAGGGAAATGAGAGATATAGACGGTGATGTGGAGAGATAAAGAACAATGAATGAAAGATATGCAAAAAAGTATCGATGATAAAGGGAATAAGCCATTGTAAGCTGTTTGTGGTGTGAAAATGAGAAGCTAGTGCGACTAGGGTGGGGGAGGGAGATAGAGAGAGGGAATGCCAGGGCCCAAGGGCTAAGGGAGAGGTGGGAGGGGAGGAGACAGCAAGGGTTTAACAGAATTGAGAAAATTCAATGTCAAGCCAGAGGATGCAGACTCCCCAAGCGGAATATGAGGTGCTGTTCCTCCAACTTGTGGTGTTGCTCACTCTGGCCGTGGAGGAGGCCAGGACCGAGAGGTCGGGATACGGAATGGGAGGGGGGAGTTGAAGTGCTGAGCCACGGGAGGTCGGTTGGTTATTGTGGACCGAGCGGAGGTGTTCGGCGAAACGATCGCCAAGCCTCCGCTTGGTCTCCCCGATATAGATCATCTGGCATCTGGAGCAGTGGATGCAGTAGATGAGGCTGGAGGAGGTGCAGGTGAACCTCTGTCGGACCTGGAAGTACTGCTTGAGTCCCTGAAAGGAGTGGAGGGGGGAGGTGAAGGGACAAGTGTAGCATTTCTTGCGGTTGCAAGGGAAAGTGCCCGGGGTTAGGGTAGAGCGGGAGGGAAGGGAAGAATTGACAAGGGAGTTGCGGAGGGAGTGGTCTTTGAGCAAGGCAGACGGGGGGAGATGGGAAGATGTGGCGAGTGGAGGGGTCACGTTGGAGGTGGCGAAACTGGCGGAGGACTATGTGTTGTATTTGTCGGCTGGTGGGGTGAAAGGTGAGGACCAGGAGGACTCTGCCCTTGTTGCGAGTGGGGGAATGGGGAGAGAGGGCAGTGTTGCGGGGTATGGAGGAGACCCTGGTGCGAGCCTCATCTAAAAATCGAAATGGCTCTCATCAGCTGCTGACGTCACAATGCCCACATGCCGACCAATCCAGGCCCACCTGCGTCCTGGCCCCGCCACCCGCCGCTGTGGATTAAAGGCGCAGAAATATCGAGAAAGTTCTACTTTGTTGGGAACGTCGAACAATCCTTGTTCTCGGCGTACCAGGGCCCCATCCCCGACCTCTACCTCCGTTACATCGACGACTGCTTTGGTGTCACCTCCTGCACCCACACACAACTGACTGACTTCATTCATTTCACCACCAACTTTCATCCGGCACTCAAATACACTTGGACCATTTCCGACATTTCCCTACCATTCCTTGACCTCACCATCTCTATTCAATGTTCAAGCCCAGAGGATGCAGACTCCCCAAGCGGAATATGAGGTGCTGTTCCTCCAACTTGTGGTGTTGCTCACTCTGGCCGTGGAGGAGGCCCAGGACCGAGAGGTCGGATACGGAATGGGAGGGGGAGTTGAAGTGCTGAGCCACCGGGAGGTCGGGTTGGTTATTGTGGACCGAGCGGAGGTGTTCGGCGAAACGATCGCCAAGCCTCCGCTTGGTCTCCCCGATATAGATCATCTTTGTTGGGAACGTCGAACAATCCTTGTTCTCGGCGTACCAGGGCCCCATCCCCGACCTCTACCTCCGTTACATCGACGACTGCTTTGGTGTCACCTCCTGCACCCACACACAACTGACTGACTTCATTCATTTCACCACCAACTTTCATCCGGCACTCAAATACACTTGGACCATTTCCGACATTTCCCTACCATTCCTTGACCTCACCATCTCTATTGCAGGTGATACGCTCCTGACCGACATCCACTACAAACCAACTGATTCCCACAGCTACCTGGACTACACTTCCTCCCACCCTGCTTCCTGTAAGGACTCCATCCCCTATTCCCAATTCCTCCGTCTACGCCGCATCTGCTCCCAGGATGAGGTGTTCCACACCAGGTCATCACAAATGGCCTCATTCTTCAGAGAACGGGGATTCCCCTCTCCCACTATTGATGAGGCTCGCACCAGGGTCTCCTCCATACCCCGCAACACTGCCCTCGCTCCCCATTCCCCCACTCGAAAACAGGGGAGAGTCCCCCTGGTCCTCACCTTTAACCCCACCAGCCGGCAAATACAACATATAGTCCTCCGCCAGTTTCGCCACCTCCAACATGACCCTCCACCCGCCACATCTTCCCATTTCCCCCCCTGTCTGCCTTCCGCAAAGACCGCTCCCTCCGCAACTCCCTTGTCAATTCTTCCCTCCCCTCCCGCTCTACCCTTCCCGGGCACTTTCCCTTGCAACCGCAAGAAATGCAACACTTGTCCCTTTCACCTCCCCCCTCCACTCCTTTCAGGACCCAAGCAGTCCTTCCAGGTCCGACAGAGGTTCACCTGCACCTCCTCCAACCTCATCTACTGCATCCGCTGCTCCAGATGCCAGATGTTAATCTATATCGGTGAGACCAAGCGGAGGCTTGGCGATCGCTTCGCCGAACACCTCCGCTCGGTCCGCAATAACCAACCCGACCTCCCGGTGGCTCAGCACTTCAACTCCCCCTCCCATTCGCATATCCGACCTCTCGGTCCTGGGCCTCCTCCATGGCCAGAGTGAGCAACACCGCAAGCTGGAGGAACAGCACCTCATATTCCGCTTGGGGAGTCTGCATCCTTCGGGCTTGAACATTGAATTTTCTCAATTCTGTTAACCCTTGCTGTTTCCTCCCCTTCCCACCTCTCCCTGAGCCCTCGGGCCCTGGCAATCCCTCTATCTCTATCTCCCTCCCCCACCCCAGTCGCACCAGCTTCTCATTTTCACACCACAAACAGCTTACAATGGCTTGTTCCCTTTATCATCGATACTTTTTTGCATATCTTTCACTCATTGTTCCTTATCTCTCCACATCACCGTCTATATCTCTCGTTTCCCTGATCCCTGACCAGTCTGAAGAAGGGTCTCGACCCGAAACGTCGCCTATCTCCTTCGCTCCTTAGATGCTGCTGCACCCGCTGAGTTTCTCCAGCTTTTTGTGTAACCCCCCATGTTACAGCTCCGTTCCGCTATAGCTTCTTTGTCCTACAGATTTCGGGGTAGCGACTCCTCACGCGCTGAACCTTATCATCACTGTTGGCGCAGCTCGTGAAGCCCTGATCGCTCATTCCAGCTGTGGGTTTACAGTCACAAGCCGCTTCTCTCTCTCTTCATTTGGCAGCCCGGTTCCCCTCCATCCACCCCCGCTGCCCGCGCCCAGGGCAGCTGGACTCCCATGCCCGCCCGCTCCAACCCCCCTCCCCCGTTGTTCAAATTGCACAAAAGAACCAAATTAGCGACTATAGGATCTTTGGAAAGAACGAGCGTTCTGCAGATCCGGAGGTCACAGCCGCCGCTCGCTCACAGCCGCCGCTCGCTCACAGCCGCCGCTCGCTCACAGCCGCCGCTCGCTCACAGCCGCCGCTCGCTCACAGCCGCCGCACGCTCACAGCCGCCGCTCGCTCACAGCCGCCCACGCACTCGGAGCCGCCGCTCACTCAGACCTGCAAACCGAACTTGCTGCCAGTCGCGCCGCTCGCAAGTTCTTTGAAAAAAACCTTGCGAGCAGGCAAGTGAGCTTTGAAATAAACCTTGCGACCTCCCTCCCCTCTCTTTATTCACCCCTCTCCCTCCCCCTCTCGCTCTCCCCTCCTCTCGCTCTCCCGTCCTCTCTCTATCCCCTCTTTCTCTCTCCCTCCTCTCGCTCTCCCCTCCTCTCGCTCTCCCCTCCTCCCCCCGCATTCTCCCTCCTCTCCCTCTCTCCCTCCTTCTCTCTCTCCCCCTCTCTCTATCCCCCTCGCTCTCCCCTCCTCTCGCTCTCCCTTCCTCCCTCATTCTCCCTCCTCTCTCCCCTCATTCTCTCTCCCCCCCTCTCTCTCTCTCTCCCCTCCTCTCGCTCTAACCCCCTCATTCTCCCTCCCTCTTCCCCTTCCCCCCTTCTCTCTCTCCCCTCATCCTCCTCATTCTCTCCACCCTCCCTCCCCCCCTCTCCCCCCCTCTCTCTCTCCCCCTCTCTCCCCCTCTCACTCCCCCCTCTCTCTCTATCCCCTCTCTCTCCCTCACCCCCCTCTCTCTCTCCCTCACCCCCCCCCCCGCTCTCTCTCTCCCCGCT
The DNA here is from genome assembly GCA_035221665.1 of Okamejei kenojei. Lineage (NCBI taxonomy): Eukaryota > Metazoa > Chordata > Chondrichthyes > Rajiformes > Rajidae > Okamejei > Okamejei kenojei. The sequence continues at coordinate 18,998,039 of CM069147.1, forward strand.
CTCTCCCCGCTCTCCCCCTCTCTCTCCACCCCCTCCCTCTCTCACTCCCCTTTCCCCTCCCCTAAAACCCCTTCCCTCCACACACACCTGTCCCCTACTCCCCTCCCTCCCCCCAACCTCTCCCCCTCCCTACCCCACCTCTCCCCCTCCTTCCCCACCTCTCTTCCTCCCTTCTCACCCCATCTACCCCCTCCTAGCCCCCCTCTCTCTCTCCCCTCCTCCCCTCACCCTCCCTCCCTCTGTCTCTTGCCCTTCTGTCTCTGCCTCTCTCACTGTCTCTCCCCATTCTCTCTCTGCCCTCACTCTCTACCCCCACTCCCCCGCTCTCTAGACGCGCCTGCGAGTTGGAGGCTATGCGTCAGTGGATAGTGCGGTTATGGGGTAAAAGGAACAAATTAATAATATTAATATAATATCAAGGGGGGTAGTGAACATTTGTGCGGGGGGGTAGTTAGTGTGTGTGACGCCGCATGCCGCCCCCACCCCGCCCTCCCCCGCACACATGTTGGGGGAACAGACCCAACGGATCTGCACTTGGTCTAGTAGATTACTAAAATTCTCATCTTCACCAATTAAATTTGCGGATCCCTCACATCGCTACAATTGTTTGCCACCTTACTGATCATCTCCTCTGCTGCTAGTCAATTAAATTTTGTTCCGATTGGTGAAATAGTACAAAAGTTATGTAGGTTTTGAAGGTTCCCCTCCCCTACACCCCCCCTCCCCACACCCTCCCTCCCCCACGTTCATTAGATGGGGAATAGAATCACATCCAAAATGTTAATGTATATCAGATTCAGATTTTATTCGCCAAGTATGTTTTGCAACATACGAGGAATTTCACTGGCCAGGTCAGTCATACAATTAAAAAGCAACAGACTCAAAAACACATTTTAACATGAACATCCACCACGGTGACTCCTACACATTCCTCACTGTGATGGAAGGCGAAACAAAGTTAAAGTCCTTCCCTTGTGTTCTTCCTTGGTCGGGGGCCTCGAGTCCCCGTTTACGGGATGATCTTTACTCCCGTAGCCGGTGGCGTTCAGGCCCTCCGCGTCGAAGCATTGAGCTCCCGCATCCGGGGGGGTTGTCAGCTCCCCGCGCCAAGCGATCAAATCTCGCGTCTGGGCTGGTTGAACCTTCTGCGACGTTGGAGCTCCCGACTAGCCCCACCCGAGACTGCGAGCCCTTGGTAAGTCCGCAGGCCGCGGTGGGAGCGATCCCAGGCAAGGGATCTGCTCCGATGTTAAGTCTGCGCCCTGCGCTGGGGCTCACGTCAGTCCTTGGCGGCTACCAGCTCCATCGATGGTAGGCCGGAGAATGTGATCCGAAAAATGAACACGTCTCCAGGAAAGTAAGAACCTTATCCCCCAACTCCCCCCCCCCCCCCCCACATAAAACAAACTGAAGTACATTAAATCAAACTTTTAACAAACACCAAAATAACAAAAAGATGAAAAAACGAACAGACTGCCGGCAGGGATGGCCATCTCCCCGGCTCCCCTGGTGTTCCCAACATTAAGCTCTGTGGAACACCATTGTTCACAGACTTTAAATTAGAAAATTATTCTTCCACCACTGCCCAATTACTGAGATCGCCTTGGAAACCTTCTGTCCCAGCTTTCAGTGCAGTGTGTCATCATATGCATATGGACAAAGATTACCACCCTGTGAACATACAATAGATTTGAGATCCATGCATCCATTACGGCTCTACCCAGGTAGTGCCTCAGGCGTCTGTGTCAATTGTTGAACGACAAGTAGCTGTAATTCTGCACACTATCAGAGGTTTTCTAAGCACCAAAAACTAGGGAAATGATGAGGGGAGATATCTAGGCTTTCACTGCAACATCAGAAGTTGTTTAGTTTCTGCTTATGTATCAATTAAAAATGACATTATCTTCAAATGGGTATCATCTTCAAAAGACATTATCTTCAAATGTCACAAAAACAATAAAATAGAACTAACTACCACCACACAACGTAATGGGTTCCAGCTTCTGATAAAGTCTTATTTTCCCTGGATTATTGGAGTGCCATCATCTAATTGATTGGTGGAATATGTTAGAGGGATTAAGTACTTCATGGCTATAATCATTTTCAGAACATGGGATTATGATATTGCACCATATAGGATGATGATATTTTGTGGAAACATTGTCACAAACACCAGATGTCTTACCCCGAGGCTGGGGACTTCAATAAAGCAAACCTTATGAAATTGCTCCATAACTTTTACCAACATGTCTCCACCAGAGGACCAAACACCCTCGACCACTGCTACACTGCTACACCACCATTAAGAATGCCTATCGCTCTATCCCTCGCCCTCACTTCGGTAAATCCGACCATACCGTGGTGCTGCTTCTTCCTGCCTACAGGCAGCAATTGAAGAGCACACCCCAGAGGTGAGGACTGTACAGAGCTGGTCGGGGGGGGGGGGGGGGGGTGCAGAGGAACAACTCCAGGACTGTTTGGAGGCTGTAGACTGGTCAATGTTCAAGGACTTGGCAACCGTCCTGAACGAATACGCCACAGTCGTTACAGACTTCATAAAGAAATGTGGAGGACTGCATCCCTACAAAAACCTTCTGAGTGTTTCCCAAGCAGAAGCCTTGGATGAACTTTGAGATCTGCACTCTTCTGAAGACCAGACACCGGGCTTTCATGTCTGATGATACAGTGGTCTGCAAGAAGTCCAGATACAACCTTGGTAAGGCCATCAAAAAGGCCAAACGGGATTTCCGCTCCAAGCTGGAGGATGAGATGGATGTTCGGCAGCTGTGGCGGAGCCTGAATGCAATCACCTACAAGGCGAAATCAGGATTTAGCTCGAATGTCGGCGTAGCATCACTCCCTGACAAATTCAATGCGTTTTACGCACGCTTTGATAGGGAGAACACTGATGTGCCTTCTCGAGCCCCCATTCGCAGTGATGGCATTTCAGTCACAGTCACAGAGGCCGATGTCAGAAAATCCTTCAGAGGGGTGAACCCTTCAAAAGTGCCTGGACCTGATGGTATACCCAGTCATGTTCTAAAAACCTGTGCGGACCAACTGGCTGAGGTTTTACGGACATTTTCAACTTCTCACTTCTGAGGTCAGAGGTTCCCACCTGCTTTAAAAGGGCATCAATTATACCGGTGCCCAAGAAAAGCAAGGTGATGTGCCTTAATGACTATCGACCAGTGACACTAACGACGGTGGTGATGAAGTGCTTTGAGAGGTTGATCATGGCTCGAAACATAGAAAATAGGTGCAGGAGTAGGCCATTCGGCCCTTCGAGCCTGCACCACCATTCAATATGATCATGGCTGATCATCCACCTGCCTTCTCTCCATACCCCCTGATCCCTTTAGCCACAAGGGCCACATCTAACTCCCTCTTAAATATAGCCAATGAACTGACCTCAACTACCTTCTGTGGCAGAGAATTCCACAGATTCACCACTCTGTGTGAAAAATGATTTTCTCATCTCTGTCCTAAAAGACTTCCCCCCTTTTCTTTAAACTGAGACCCCTTGTTCTGGAGTTCCCCAACATCGGGAACAATCTTCCTGCATCTAGCCTGTCCAACCCCTTAAGAATTTTGTAAGTCACTATAAGATCCCCCCTCAATCTTCTAAATTCCAGCGAGTACAAGCCGAGTCTATCCAGTCTTTCTTCATATGGAAGTCCTGCCATCCCAGGAATCAGTCTGGTGAACCTTCTCTGTACTCCCTCTATGGCAAGAATGTCTTTCCTCAGATTAGGAGACCAAAACTGTACGCAATACTCCAGGTATGGTCTCACCAAGACCCCGTACAACTGCAGTAGAACCTCCCTGCTCTTATACTCAAATCCTTTTGCTATGAATGCCAACATACCATTCGCTTTCTTCACAGCCTGCTGCACCTGCATGCCTACTTTCAATGACTGGTGTACCATGACACCCAGGTCTCGTTGCATCTCCCCTTTTCCTAATCGGCCACCATTCAGATAATAGTCTACCCTCCTGTTTTTGCCACCAAAGTGGATAACCTCACATTTATCCACATTATACTGCATCTGCCATACATTTGCCCACTCACCCAACCTATCCAAGTTACCTTGCAGCCTCCTAGCATCCTCCTCACAGCTAACACTGCTCCCCAACTTCGTGTCATCTGCAAACTTGGAGATGTTGCATTCAATTCCCTCATCCAGATCATCAATATATATTGTAAATAGCTGGGGTCTCAGCACTGACCCTTGCGGTATCCCACTAGTCACTGTCTGCCATTCTGAAAATGACCCGTTTATTCCTACTCTTTGCATCAACTCCTACCTCGACAAAATCAACTCCTATCTCGACAAAAACCTGGCAGTTCGCCTACCACCACAACAGATCAACGTTGGATGCGATCTTGCTGGCTCTCCACTCCGCTCTGGACCACTTGGACAACAAAAACTCATATGTCAGGCTGTTATTCATTGATTATAGCTCGGCATTTAAAACAATCATCCCCTCCAAGCTGGTTACTAAACACTCGCAGAACTGGGTTTCTGCACATCCCTCTGCAATTGGATCCTCGACTTCCTCATTCACAGACCACAAACTGTTCGAATTGGTGGAAAGGTGTCAGCCTCGACAACAATCAGCACGGGAGCACCTCAAGGCTGTGTACTCACCCCACTACTGTACTCACTCTATACTCATGACTGCGTAGTCGGTCATAGTGCGAACACCATCATCAAGTTCACTGACGACACCACTGTTGTGGGACGAATCACTGCTGGGGATGAGTCAGAGCATAGAAGAGAGATCGACCGACTGACCAAATGGTGCCAGCACAATAACCTGGCCCTCAACACCAGCAAAACCAAGGAACTGATTGTGGACATTGGAAGGGGTAGGATGGGGACCCACAGTCCTGTTTATATCGATGGCTCTGAAGATATAACCATATAACCATATAACAATTACAGCACGGAAACAGGCCCTCTCGGCCCTTCCAGTCCGTGCCGACCATTTGTTGTCCCCTAGTCCCATCTACCTGCACTCAGACCATACCCCTCCATTCCCTTCACGTCCATATACCTATCCACTTTACTCTTAAATGTTAAAATCGATCCTGCCTCCACCACCTCTGCTGGAAGCTCATTCCACACAGCCACCACCCTCTGAGTAAAGAAGTTCCCCCTCACGTTACCCCGAAACTTCTGTCCCTTAATTCTCATGTCATGCCCTCTTGTTTGAATCTTCCTACCCTCAATGGGAAAAAACGTATCCACGTCAACTCTGTCTATCCCTTTCATCATTTTAAAGACCTCAATCAAGTCCCCCCTTAACCTTCTGCGCTCCAAAGAATAAAGACCTAACTTGTTCAACCTTTCTCTGTAACATAGTTGCTGGAACCCTGGCAACATTCTAGTAAATCTCCTCTGTACTCTCTCTATTTTGTTGACATCCTTCCTATAACTAGGCGACCAAAATTGTACACCATACTCCAGAATTGGTCTTACCAATGCCTTGTACAATTTTAACATTACTTCCCTACTCCTATATTCAATGCTCTGATTTATAAAGGCCAGCACACCAAAGGCTTTCTTTACCACCCTATCTACATGCGATTCCAACTTCAGGGAACTATGCACAGTTATTCCTAGATCCCTCTGTTCCACAGCATTCCTCAATTCCCTACCATTTACCATGTACGTCCTATTTTGATTTGTCCTGCCAAGATGTAGCACTTCACACTTATCAGCATTAAACTCCATCTGCCATCTTTCAGCCCACTTTTCCAAATGGCCCAAATCTCTCTGTAGACTTTGAAAATCTACTTCATTATCCACAACACCACCTATCTTTAGTATCATCTGCATACTTACTTATCCAATTTTCCACCCCATCATCCAGATCATTGATGTACATGACAAACAACAGTGGACCCAACACAGATCCCTGAGGCACCCCACTGGTCACCGGCTTCCAACCTGACAACCAGCCATCCACCATTACTCTCTGACATCTCCCATTCAGCCACTGTTGAATCCATCTTGCTACTCCGCCATTAACACCCAAAGATTGAACCTTCTTAACCAACCTTCCATGGGGAACCTTGTCAAAGGCCTTACTGAAATCCATATAGACAACATCCACTGCTTTACCCTCATCAATTTCCCTAGTTACCGCTTCCAAAAATTCAAGAAGGTTTGTCAAACATGACCTTCCAGGCACAAATCCATGTTGACTGTTCCTGATCAGACCCTGTTTATCCAGATGCTTATATATATTATCTCTAAGTATCCTTTCCATTAATTTGCCCACCACTGACGTCAAATAATAGGTCTATAATTGCTAGGTTTATTCTTTGAACCCTTTTTAAACAATGGAACAACATGCGCAGTACGCCAATCCTCCGGCACTATTCCCGTTTCTAATGACATTTGAAATATTTCCAAGTCATAGCTCCTGCTATTTCTACACTAACTTCCCTCAATGTCCTAGGGAATATCCTGTCAGGACCTGGAGACTTATCCACTTTTATATTTTTCAAAAGTGTCAGTACTTCCTCCTCTTTGAATCTCATAGTTTCCATAGCTACTCTACTTTTTCCCCTTAACTCACAGAGTTCAATATCCTTCTCCTTGGTGAATACCGAAGAAAAGAAATTGTTCAATATCTCCCCCATCTCTTTTGGCTCTGCAGATAGCTGTCCATTCTGGTTCTCTAATGGTCCAATTTTATCCTCGTTATCCTTTTGCTATTAATATAGCCCTAGAAAACCCTTTGGGTTTACTTTCACCTTTCTTGCCAAAGCAACCTCATATCTTCTTTTAGCCTTCCTAATTTCTTTCTTAAGATTCTTTTTACATTCTTTATACTCCTCTAGCACCTCATTTACTCCATGCCTCCTATAATTATTGTAGATATCTCTCTTTTTTCGAAACGTGTCCAATTTCCCTTGAAAACCATGGCTCTTTCCAATTTTTACTATTTCTTTTCAACCTAACAGGGACATAAAGATTCTGTACTCTTACAATTTCCCTTTAAATGCCCTCCATTTCTCTTCTACATCCTTCCCATGAAACAAAGTGTCCCAATTCACTCCTTTAAAATCCTTACGCATTCCTCAAAGTTAGCCTTTCTCCAATCAAAAATCTCCACCCTAGGTCCAGTTTCTGACTCTCTCCATAATTATATTGAAACTAATGGTATTGTGATCACTGGTCCCGAAGTGCTCACCAACGCATACCTCCGTCACCTGACCTGCTCATTTCCTAACAGGAGGTCCAGCACGGCCCCTTCTCTGGTCGATACCTCTATGTACTGCTGCAAAAAAACTATCCTGCACACATTTTTTACAAACTCCAAACCATCCAGCCCATTTACAGAATGTGTTTCCCAGTCTATTTTTGGAAAATTGAAATCTCCCACAATCACTACCTTGTGCTTACTACTAATATCTGCTATCTCCTTACATATTTGCTCTTCCAATTCACGCTCCCCATTAGGCGGTCTATAATACACCCCTAAAAGTGTTGCTACACCGTTCCCACTTCTCAGTTCCACCCAAATAGCCTCCCTAGACGAGCCCTCTAATCTATCCTGCCAAAGCACTGCTGTAATATCTTCTCTGACAAGCAATGCAGCACCTCCCCCTCTGGTCCCTCCAAAGCATTCAAGATCTCTCCTGGTCCAAGAACACTGATGCAATTATAAAGAAAGCACATCAGCGCCTCTACTACCTGAAAAGATTACAGAGAGTCGGTATGTCAAGGAGGACTCTCTAACTTCTACAGGTGCACAGTAGAGAGCATGCTGACCGGTTGCATCATGGCTTGGATCGGCAACTTGAGTGCCCAGGAGCGCAAAAGACTACAAAAAGTAGTAAACACTGCCCAGTCCATCATCGGCTCTGACCTCCCTACCATCAAGGGGATCTATCGCAGTCGCTGCCTCAAAAAGGCTGGCAGCATCATCAAGGACCCACACCATCCTGGCCACACACTCATCTCCCTGCTACCTTCAGGTAGAAGGTACAGGAGCCTGAAGACTGCAACGTCCAGGTTCTGAAATAGCTACTTCCCCACAGCCATCAGGCTATTAAACTCAACTCAAACAAATCTCTGAACATTAATAGCCCATTATCTGTTTATTTGCACTTTATCTGTTTATTTATTCATGTGTGTATATATTTATATAATGGTATATGGACACACTGAACTGTTCTGTATTCATGCCTACCATATTCTGTTGTGCTGAAGCAAAGCAAGAATTCCATTGTCCTATCTGGGACACATGACAATAAACTCTCTTGAATCTTGAACTCTCTTGAATCTTGAGGGAGGCTCAATGTTCTGGTGTGCAGAAATGTCATGCATTATGTGGGATGGGGGCATTAGAACGGATTTATAAGCATGTCACACAAGGGTGTAAAAGCAATAAGGTTGTAGAACAGGGGATTCCAATAATGACTGGGATTGCCTTTATGCAAGGGGCTTAAATGGGGACGAATTGAAAATACATTCAAGAGGGTTTCCAAATCAATATATAAAGATTCCTTTCCTGGAAGAGGGCTGCATTTAAAATGTCGATGTAGGAACCCTTTGAGACAGTGCACATATCTCAAGGTAGTCATGGAACAAGATGAAATTGGTCTACAATTTAGGAACAAAGAAACAGTTATCATCTTCACCACAGCCAATGATGGACCATTGTGGGCTCCATTTTTTCATGATCATCGTTGATGGCTTTTTTTGCATACCTTTCATTCATATATTTCTTTGTATCTTTTCATATCTCCCGTGTTCCTCTCCCCTGACTCTCAGTCTGAAGAAGGGTCTCGACCCGAAACATCACCTATTCCTTTTCTCCAGAGATGCTGCCTGACCCGCAGTTAGTCCAGCTTTTTGTGCCTATCTACAGTCTAGACCAGCATCTGCAGTTCACTCCTACACATGCTGACTGCTCAACTCGTTAAACGTACATTATGTGAATCATTGTATAGTTGACGTAAGTTACGTGTTCTCCTCCAAGGGGCGCTACAGGATATCCTTATGTAGACCGCAACTCTGCTCATTGCACTTCCCAATTTATTTCATGTAGTAATGTTGAACATCTGCTGGTTCCTGGGAACTTAACTCTGCTCGGTCTTACATGACAGCTGCAGATTATTTATAAGCAATTATAAACATTAGTAATTCCATTTTAAGATATGAATCGTTGCTTCTTTTGACCAATTTTTTGACATTTGGTTATTAGTAGGCTGCTTGTAAATTAAATTGCAGTGTCTTATTATTTTCAATTTAGGATTGACAATCTAGTGTGTACATGGAATGTACCAGGAAGTACAGGCACTTTAGTTTTATGTTCCTTAGAATGCAATGGATACGAGTTTCCTCAACATTCATAGACCTGGTGAAATAATCAATCAACGCCGTAAACTTCAAAAGCAAAGCATGTCGGGAAAATAACGAAAGGAAATTATGAGAGAATAAGGGAAAATGATAATGAGAGAACACGTTAAGGGGTGACGCAAGGGTTGACATTGAAACAGGAGATGTGGAGTCTGTATGGATAGAACTAAGGAATTGTAAGGGTAAAAAGACCCTAATGAGACTTATCTACGGGCCCCCAAACAGTAGCCTGGACTTAGCGTGCAAGTTGAATATCAAGGGGAAATCATGCTTGACTAATCTGGAATTTTTTGAGGATGTAACTAGGAAAATGGACATGGGAGAGCCAGTGGATGTAGTGTATCTGGACTTTCAGAAAGCATTTGATAAGGTCCCACATAGGAGATTAGTGGGCAAAATTAGGGCACATGGTATTGGGGGGGGGTAGAGTGCTGACATGGATAGAGAAGTGGTTGGCAGACAGGAAACAGAGTAGGGATTAACGGGTCCCTTTCAGAATGGCAGGCAGTGACTAGTGGGGTACCGCAAGGCTCGGTGCTGGGACCACAGCTATTTACAATTTACATCAATGATTTGGATGAAGGGATTCAAAGTAACATTAGCAAATTTGCAGATGACACAAAGCTGGGTGGCAGTGTGAACTGTGAGGAGGATGCTATGAGAATGCAGGGTGACTTGGACAGGTTGGGGGAGTGGGCAGATGCATGGCAGATGAGGTTTAATGTAGATAAATGTGAGGTTTTCCACTTTGGTATCAAAAACAGGAAGACAGATTACTATCTAAATGGCGTCAAGTTGGGAAAAGGGGAAGTACAACGGGATCTGGGGGTCCTTGTTCATCAGTATATGAAAGTATGCATGCAGGTACAGCAGGCAGTGAAGAAAGCGAATGGCATGTTGGCCTTTATAACAAGAGGAGTCGAGTATAGGAGCAAAGAGGTTCTTCTGCAGTTGTACAGGGCCCTAGTGAGACCACACCTGGAATATTGTGTGCAGTTTTGGTCCCCTAATTTGAGGAAGGACATTCTTGCTATTGAGGGAGTGCAGCATAGGTTTACAAGGTTAATTCCCGGGATGGCGGTACTGTCATATGCTGTGAGAATGGATTGGCTGGGCTTGTACACGCTGGAGTTTAGAAGGATGAGAGGGTATCTTATTGAAACATATAAGATTGTTAAGGGTTTGGACATGCTAGAGGCAGGAAATCTGTTCCCGATGTTGGAGGAGTCCAGAACCAGGGGCCACAGTTTAAGAATAAGGGGTAAGCCATTTAGAACGGAGACGAGGAAACACTTTTTCTCACACAAAGTTGTGAGTCTGTGGAATTTTCTGCCTCAGAGGGCGGTGGAGGCCATTTCTCTGGATACTTTCAAGAGAGACCTAGATAGGGCTCTTAAAGATAGCGGAGTCAGATGTTATGGGGAGAAGGCAGGAACGAGCTACTGATTGGGGATGATCAGCCATGATCACATTGAATGGTGGTGCTGGCTCGAAGGGCCAAATGGCCTACTCCTTCACCTATTGTCTATTGTCTACTACTGTAATGTTATTAGGGTAATTTAATGTTAATTAAGACAATTTACATATATTAAAGGGCAGCTAGAATGTCATTTTGCCATGCCGTGCAGTCCATGCAACAAATGCAATCTATCGACTTAACCATGTTTATCTTTGTTGATGCTGCAGGGTGGTTTCCGATATGATTGGTATTCGCAAATTTCGCCATGGAATCATCCATGCATAGAGTCCTGTGTACACCTCGGATTTTTGTGACTTTGGGTGTACACGTGTTTGCATTATGTAAATTTAAATATGTACACGAGTCCATTAGTGCATATTTATAATCAGCACACAGAGGTATCTTTATATATATGTCCGTGTATGAACACGTATTGGAATTGATTAAATGCACATTTTCGAAAATTGCAGTGATTATGAAACGAGTAAGAAAACATAATGAGAAAGTAAAGGGGATAGAAATTACGTTAATATCTGAAGCGAAGTATGCAGGAATATGGCTTTGCTTGTGGAGTACAGATATGGTATAACTAAACGATAGAGAAAGTGGGGTGATGAAAACTGATAATTAGATTCTACAGTAAAGCGAGTCAATTTTGAGACGGCCTCCAGGCTGGAAACAATTATGGTCTCCTGACTGTTATACGGCAGAGGGCGCTGACTTTTACGGTCAGTACAGTTTGATCGTAGAACGGATGGGAGAGAGGGAGAGAGAACTGAAGGGATAACCCGTCCTCGGGGCGGTAGAGCCAAAGTGCATTGCTTGGAAATGGCCGGTGAGGTTTGCTGGTGCCGAGGCTGGGAAGTCCCTACTCTCATTCTTTGGTTTTGCGCCATTCTTAGCCGGGCTCAACAGGCCAACTTTAACGCAGAGGTAAAGAAGACATCTATATTCTAATTTGAGTCAATTGCAAGTCGAGTCGATGCATGCACAACTGCTACAGTAGTCATGCAAACACTTGCACCTTCGTGTGAACCGTTGCTGATCTGACTACCCTGTATTAACACACACCGGGAAATTCAACATTGAGACACACTGATAATCGTTATATGATTTTAATATGCATGTTGGACTAAATGGTCGGTACTAACGAATGCTAATGCCTGACATAGTTACGGACATTAATATACATGCTTGTGTTTATTGTCGAGTCCTAGAGTGTAAATATATATGATTGTAATATATATTACTTACACAATGTTATTATGGAGGTTATGACTACACATGATTAATATACACACAATGAGTTAACATGTGTTAACGTATTATAATGTTAATATGAATTCAACAATACTATACGGAAACGCAGGAAGTGATTCCTTGGCCATCTTTAACCTGAATGACATACTAGATGCCCTTTAATATACATTAATTGTCTTATTTAATATTAAAGTATCCTAATAACTTTACAGTATTACGTTGCATGGATGTAGTTTCAAATAATAAGGTGATCAAATATATTTATAACAATAAGATTTATGTGCATGAGAATATAAAGTTTTGCAAGGGAAAGGGCTATCCAACATTCTGATTCAAACTCAGCATCACGACTATATACATGCATAACATGCAAAAGTAGACTGCAATAATAACAGAAAACACTGGAAGTACTGAGGAGTACAGGCAGTATCTGGAAAGAAAAGCAGACTTAATGTTTCAGGTTAATGACCTTTCATTAACCCGAAATGTTAACTCCTTTTTCTCACCACGTATTTCATTTGACTTGCTGTGAATTCCTAGCATTTTCTGCATTTATTTCAGATTTCCAGCATCTGCAGTTATTTGCTTTCCAAAAATTCATACCACGGCTCACTGTAAGCCACTTAGTTTCTGGTCTTAACTACTTACTAATACTGACATTATTTGACTTGATGCAACTAAGGTGTGATTATTGTGAAATGATAGGCACTGCAAAACATTAATTGATAGTTTCCAACATGTCAATAATTTAGAGAGAGCCTGTAATATAGCATAAATGCATACATTGTTAATGCAAGAAACCTCATTGTTCAGAGAAAATTCACGCATTATTGGTGGATTTAAGGATTTATTGGTGCTTTTGTGGGGGGTTATATTATCAGATAATAAACATAATGTCTTAAACTTCTATCTTATGTCTGTTACCTATTGATGGCATTAGACTTTAATGCTTTGCAGAAGCTCATAGAAAAAGCTAAAGGCAGGTGCTGGGGAAAAATGTAAAGAATGATGCTGCAGAAGGATCAGTTATTTTTTAATATCTCAGGAATACCATGTAAATATAACAATTTGGACTGGGGAATCAGAAATGCATTTTCCAAATTTACGAACAACATTGATATCATGAAAGACTAATAAAATGTAACATGCATAATGGGCATATCATAAATAAATAGATATCAGTATAGACAAGTACGAAACAATGTATTTTGATACAAAGAATAAGTCATAAGGAATAGTAGAATAAGGTCATTTGGCCATTCAATCATGACTGATCTATCTCACCCTCCTAACACCATTCTCCTGCCTTCTCCCCATAACCTCTAACACCTGTATTAATTAAGATGCTATCACTCTTAACTTAAATGGATTAAAAATATCCACTGACTTGGCCTCTACAGCCTTCTGTGGCAAAGAATTCACAGATTCACCATCCTCTGAGTAAAGATATTTCTCCTAATCTCCTTCCTAAAATAACGTCCTTTAATTCTGAGGCTATGACCTCTAGTCCTAGACTCTCCCACTAATGGAAACATCATCTTCACATCCACTCTATCCAAGCCTTTCACTATTCTGTATGTTTCAATGAGGTCCCCCCTCATTCTTCTAAACTCCAGTGAGTACAGGCCCAGTGCCAACAAACTCTCATCATAGGTTAACCTATTAATTCCTGAGATCATTCTTGTAAACCTCCTCTGGACCCTCTCCAGAGCCAGCACATCCTTCCTCAGATATAGTGCCCAAAAGTGCCACAAAGCTTTCAATCCCCTCGTCCAAATCATTAATAAACAATGTGAAGAGTAGCAACCCCAGTTGCTACTTGCGACCGTTGCGGAACTTGGGAGTAAGTTGGGGGGTTGACCTTAGAGGAAATATTTCCACTTGTAGGATTGATTAAGAACTACTGATCTTGAATTTTAAGATGGTGACTTCCAAATGCTACAGGGAGTGTAGAAGTAGGACATTCACTGTAGGAGAATGTGGGTAGTAGTTTTCCATGAGGAATTTTTACTATGAACAATTTATACAAACACATTTGGAAGGAAGGTGGAAGGAATAGTCAATATTGAGAAGGACTGCAACAAATTACGGGACGTAAATAAACTTTCAGAATCAGCATATAATTGGTAAAAGATGTGTATATGAACAAATTTAAAGCTTTGCATTTTAGTAGGAAGAACAAGAAGGCCACATAGGCCTTCTAGGAGATCTATGAGATCTAAATGGGGTAGTGTAAACTAGCAATACTGATAAATGTCATTAAACACAGTCACTAATTTTAATGAAGCTATACCAAAGCAAACAAACCACCAAGGTTTATTATTACTGGGATTAATTGAAATTTGGATCTTACGGGTAAATTTGTTTAATCACGGTTAGATAGTTTTTAGAAAACATTTTTGGCTTTCGATTTATAAAGATTATGAGGATTATCCAATAACAGTGATTAGACACGATATTTTTTTTTCCTATTGGGAAAGGGACGGGAATAACTTGGGAGGATGACCTTAGAGGTGCTATTTAAATACAACAAAGAGTGTAGAATAAATTACGTTTGCTCAAGGGAATGTAGATCTTGCAACCACAAATAATAGTTGAGGCAGCAAGCACAGATGCATTGTAACAGATTTAGAGATGAATGGGGGGCATGAAAGGGACTAGAAGTTTATGCTGCATGGTTGTAAAGAAGGTTAGGAGTAGGCTGAGGATAAACAGAACACATCTTAAACCTATTTCAGCAGATGTATTTATATGCATCTATTCAAATTAATTGTGGAAAATAATCACTTATCTTGTATACTGCCACAGTACTTGGAGTCACACCAGAAGTATTTATCACATTGGTATCCTTCCATTAAAGGATTTTTATTATGTATCAGCATATAACATAAGTGTTTTAGTGGCTTTTTGCTGCCACCCAGTTGAATTTGAAGCATTTCCATAGAATATTTAGGAGCATTTTGGCCTACAATGTCAGAAGAATACTCTACTGCATCAATTTAATATTTTTCCACTTCTTACATAAGTTTAAATTGTCACTGAGCAGGATTGTCTATTTAGTGACGATTAATGGCAAGTTAGAGCAGTTTTATCCAAATATTTCACACAATGCTCTTACAACGAGCAGTTGTAAATATTAATTCAAACATTTAAAGTCACATCCCCAAGGTGAAAGGCAATGCCATTCAGTTTCATATGTCAATGCTATCCTCTATTTTGAACTGTAGAGCATTGGGAAAACCAGAAGGAAGAAATGTGAGAAATAAAAATAAATAAGTTCTTCCAGCAGTTTGTTTTTTGCCCATGATTCCACAAATCAAGAGTGTTGATTTGCGATGTGCACCGGTAATAAACAGGAACAATG
This sequence comes from Okamejei kenojei, assembly GCA_035221665.1. Lineage (NCBI taxonomy): Eukaryota > Metazoa > Chordata > Chondrichthyes > Rajiformes > Rajidae > Okamejei > Okamejei kenojei. Next base: position 19,013,505 of record CM069147.1, read on the forward strand.
AACAATGTGCCACAGCTTTACCGAGAGATTAGGCACAACAAAGTTGATGAATATTCATTAAATTGACATTTATCATGTAATCTGGACCATGATTGTGCAAAAACCGAAGTACATAGACCAACCCATAGTAGCGTGAAATCTGTAGTGGTTTGGTTCTGAGTAGGGTTGGTTCAAGAACCTGATGGTTGATGTGGGGGAAACTGGAGGTAACTATTCTCGGGTTCCTTCTTGCCAAAGGTAGCAGAGAGAAGTGAGTTTGGCCAGATGGTGTTGGTCTTGATGTTATTACCTGCCTTCAGGAGGCAGCAATTCCTGTAGATCTCTGATGGTGGGGACACAAAATGCTGGAGTAACTCAGCAGGAGCACCAGGACCAGCAGGACCAGCAGGACTTCTCTGGAGAGAAGGAATGGGTGATGTTTCGGGACCCTTCTTCAGACTGACGGTGAGGTTGTCAGTACCTGTGATGAACCGGGCAATTGTCCACCACTTTCTACAGCCTCCGATCTTGACCATTCAGATTACTGAACCGCGCTTTGATACAACCAGTCAGTATGCTTCCATGGTAGACTTGTAGAAGTTTGATGTAGTATTCGGTGACATGCCGACTCTCCTCAAACTTCTGAGGTAGTAGGGGCATTGTAAGCCTTCTTCATGATTGCATTAATGACTTGTGCCTCAGACAGCACCTGCAGTTTCTTGTATCACCATGCAGAAATCTTTTGGGACTTTGCAATAAAATGAGACAATTACTCATCAATTGCTTTCTGCTTTTTGAACCCATTTCTCATATCTTTTCAGCATCGAGAGCATAACAGGGTATTCAGCTAATGTAGGTAATTAGGATTAGTGTAAAAGGGTGCAACAGTTGGGAAGAACATGGTTGGCCGAAGGGCCCATATCTGTGCTGAATGACGCTGTGACTTTATAATTTTACAATGCCTGATCTTGCCGATGATACAGGCTAAGATACCTTTCTAGTGCTCTTTCGCCCAACATCTGGAAGTTTCAAGTAAAAAAAGAAGACTGTGGAGGTGTGTAGGGAATAAAGGAGAATTTGTAGAAAGGGAATCAACTAATGTTTCAAGTTGCTGACCTTTCATTATCTCATGTCAATTCTGATACAAACTCTAAAGGGTGGTTATCTGTTGTATATGTCCAGTATGCTCTAAAATCACAATTTGAGTCATTGTTCACCGGTGTTACATTAAGGTCCATTGGAACATTGTAATAGATCAAAGATAACGAGGTCAGAGCATTGTGGTATGTAGGTCACCTTTACTTGCTGCTAATAGCTAGGTGCTCCACGTCTTGATTCTCTGATGGTTGTTCTCCCATGGTTTTATTTTGACCTGCAACTCTTTTGGCAAGAATTTGTTTATATTTTAGTTGCCTCGCCTCAAATTTGCACTGCTCAGATTCTAAAAAATGAAAGATATATTGTATTGAAGACAGCAAAGCATTCAACAAGGTTCTTTCTGCATGGTAGGCTGCTCTGGAAGGTTAGATCGCATGGAATCCAAGGAGAAATAGCAGAATGGATAGAAAATTGGCTTAATGGAATGAAGCAGATGTGATGGTGGAAGGTTGCTTCCTGGACTGGAGGCCTGTGACTATTGGTGTGACTCGGGGTTCGGTGCTTGGCCCGTTACTGTTTGTCATCTATATTAATGATTTGAATGAGAATATAAACCACAAGATTAGCAAGTTTGCAGATTATATAAAAGTGGGTGGTTTTGTAGATAGTGAATATGGTTGTGAAAAATTGCAGCAGGATCTTGATTGATTGGCCAGTTGGGCTGAGGAATGGTTGATGGAATTTAATACAGGGAAATGTGAGGTAATGCATTTTGGGAAGTCTAACATGGGCAGGACCGACACAGTGAATGGTTGGGCTCTGGGGAGTGTTGTAGAGCAGAAGGATCTAGGAGTGCAGGTGCATAGTTCCTTGAAGGTGGCCGCAGGTAGATAGGATTGTCAACAAGACGTTTGGCACATTGGTCTTCATCAGGCAGAGTATTGAGTATAGAATTTGGGAGGTCATGTTGCAGTTGTATAAGACATAGATGTGGCCGCATTTAGAGTATTTTGTTCAGTTCTGGGCACCATGTTATAGAAAAAAATGTTGTCAAGCTGGAAAGGGTACAGAGAAGATTTACAAGGATGTTGCCTGGTTTAGAGGGTCTGAGCTACAGGGAGAGGTTGAGTAGGCTGGGACTCTATTCCTTGGAACGCAGGAGGATGTGGGGTGATCTTATTGAGGTGTATAAAATCATGAGAGCAATAGATTGGGTAGATGCACATAATCTCTTGCTCAGAGAAGGTGAATCGAGGACCAGAGGACATAGGTTTAAGGAGAAGGGGAAAAGATTTAATAGGAATCTGAGGGGTAACATTTTCACATAAAGGGTGGTGGGTGTATGCAGGGTTACCAACTGTCCCGGATTCGCCGTATTTCGTCCCGGCGAAACAACCTAAATACGGTGTTCCGGCAGGCAAACATGTCGTTACGGAGAAGGGCGGGAACGAAAAATAATCAAAACAATAAACGGGAAGGGCTGGGGGGGCGGGAGCGGGAATGAGCGGCGGTTGGACACGTGCAGCGGGAAGGGCGGGAGCGGGAACGAGCGGCGGTTGGACACGTGCAGCGGGAAGGGCGGGAGCGGGAACGAGCGGCGGTGGGACACGTGCAGCGGGAATGAGCGGCGGTTGGACACGTGCAGCGGGAAGGGCGGGAACGAGCGGCGGTCGGACACGTGCAGCGGGAAGGGCGGGAGCGGGAACGAGCGGCGGTCGGACACGTGCAGCGGGAAGGGCGGGAACGAGCGGCGGTCGGACACGTGCAGCGGGAAGGGCGGGAGCGGGAACGAGCGGCGGTTGGACACGTGCAGCGGGAAGAGCGGGAACGGGAACGAGCGAGAACGGGAACGAGCGATGGTGGGTACAGGATGATGCTACAGACAGAGATGGTCAAAAGGCTGTTAAGACATTCATGTGCAAGGAACAGAGGTAACATTAGCATTGTGGGGCTAAGGGCCCATTGCCTGTGTTGTATGTTTCAATAGACAATAGGTGCAGGAGGAGGCCATTCGGCCCTTTGAGCCAGCACCACCATTCACTGTGATCACGGCTGATCATCCCCAATCAGTACCCCGTTCCTGCCTTCTCCCCATATCCCCTGACTCCGCTATCTTTAAGAGCCCTATCTAGTTCTCTGTTGAAAGCACCCAGAGAACCGGCCTCCACCGCCCTATGAGGCAGAGAATTCCACAGACTCGCCACTCTCTGTGAGAAAAAGTGTTTCCTCATCTCCGTTCTAAATGGCTTACTCCTTATTCTAAGACTGTGGCCCCTGGTTCTGAACTCCCCCAACATCGGCATTGTCATTTAGACAATTGAGTTTATGTGTATGTGTATACTAAAGGATGTTTATGTGTGTTTAATGAGTTTGTATATAGTACTAGTTGAAAAAAGGAAGGTTGGATTCAACGCGCGTTGCAGATTTTGGGTCGTTGCCATACATATTTCTGGTGCCGCAACATGTTACTGAGAGAAATGCATTTACCCCCATTTGTTACTGACAAATGGGTTGAATGTTACTGTGAACTAAATTTAGGGTTGGCATCTCTGTGTATGGAACAAGTTGCCAGAGAAGATAGCTGAGGCAAGGACTATCCCAACATTTAAGAAATAGTCAGATAGGTGCAAGGATTGGACAGGTTTAGAGGGATATGGACCAAACACAGGCAGGTGGAACCAGTGTAGTTGGGCCTATCACTCTATGACTCCATGACTGAAGAATGTGTAGATAACCTAGTTCAGGGGTCGGGAACCTTGTTCTGCATAGGGGACATAGATGCATGTCTGTGAGCAGATGGCTGGCCACATCTATAACGTGTACACATGGATCTCTCCCCGGATGGCAGGCAACAAATCACGTCTTCACAGAAGGTGTGCAGCTGTGCCGGCGGCTTTGCACAGGATGCGGTACAGCCAGAGCTCAGCCGCGCTCGGCTACGCTTGGCCTCGCTTGGCGCTCGGCGGCGTTCAGCGGGCCGGATGATTACAGGAAAAAAAATCCGCCTGCGGGCCGGATGATTTCAGGCTACGGGCCGATTCGGCCTGGGGGCCGTAGGTTGCCGACCCCTGACCTAGTTATTGGTGTAAAACTGCACAATCACTCCAAACTCAGAGCAAGGAGAGATCTACTTTGCTAGTATTTGTAAAGAGAATTGTGATTATATATTTATGTGTGTTGGGCTCCTTTCACGCTTGAAGTTTGATGAATACTGTTGCATAAGAAGGCAATTTATGCTCTAATGGGCTATAATTCATTCTCATTTGCTGGACCAACAAATAGATCAGGCATAATATCTTGTAGGGCTCTCCACTGTCCATTAACTAAATGCATATTGTTTTTCAGGCCCTGCATATTAGCTCTGCCTTATATTGGAACAAAAAGTGATTCCACTTCCTCAAGGTATAGCTGATGAGTGGCCAAAGGTAATGAATTATTTAGCATGATGTCTGAAATCCTTATTACAGTTGATACCATAATGCTGCAGCAACCTGTTATGTCAATTGCATTTGAGCCACCTCAACAATCCCAGGGCGAGAGTCCAATGGGCAAAGAAATGGTCTATAACCTTGATGCATAACTCATCCGTACATGCAGGGCCGGCTTTAGGAGGTGCGGGGCCCAATTGGGAACAATTTTGGTGAGCCCCAGGTCCCCAGCCAAGGTCTGTAGAATCATAGAAATACAAATAAAGTCTATTATAGACTTTATATCTCTATGGTAGAATGGAAAGTAATCAAAATATGCTCTTAAAAAGTGCCTGCGAGTTAATGGACCAAAGAGATCTAAGCTACATTTTAATATAAAATTGCATACATGTAAGCCTACAGGTAGCAAACAAAATGTGTAGATCACCTTTGAAAAGTACATAGTTACAATACCAATTGTTTTAGCGACTGTGAAATGGGGAAAAAAGTAATTTAATTAACTAGATCCTGGCAAACCAATAACTCTTGGCGAAAAAACAGTTCAGGCATTAAATTTTGGGCTTCAGCCCCATCCTACCCTTTGGGATTCTACCCCATCCTAACAGTTGTGTGTGTGTGTATGTTAGTTGTCTGTGCGTGATGTGTGTGTGTTAGTTGTCTCTGTGTTATGTGTGTGTGTGGGAGGGAAGGAGAGAAGGGAGGGAGAGAAGGAAGTAGAGAAAGAAGGGAGGGAGGGAAGGAGAGAGAGAAGGGAGGGAGGGAAGGAGAGAAGGGAAAAGAGAGAGGAAGGAGGGAGGGAAGGAGAGAGTGGAGGGAGGGAAGAAGGGGGGAGGGAGGGAAGGGAAGGAGAGAAGGGAGGGAGAGGGCCGTCGGCGGAAGCGGATGCTGGGGTCCGGGCGAACGCGTGTGAGCTGAGGCCGAGGTTTGTAAACATTGCTCCAACCCCCGGCCTGGCCCTCCCTGTATTGTTTACCGCGTCTCCCCAGGGAGAGGGAGGGGTGGAGCCGGGTCTGTGTGCGTGAAGCACGGCGACTGGAGGGGCGGGAGCGCTGCCCTGGGACCTCCCCCTCTCCCCCTTCTCCATTCCCCCTCACACCCCCCTCCCCATCTACCCCTTTGTTCCCCCTCCACCCCTCTCTCCCCCCTCCACCCGGGGTAGATCTACCCGAGCCGAGAGTAGATTACTCCAAAGATCCTAGAGCGGAGCTTTGGATTACTCTAGCGCAGGGCCCCCCTTAGGCGCGGGGCCCAATTGGGAGCAATCAGTCCAATCGGCTTAAGGCCGGCCCTGCGTACATGGGCAATTTGTATTCACAAAGCTGTCCCATTTGTATTACTCTATTATTTTTAGATTATTGAGGCTATTCATTCAAAAGCTGAATCCATCTTCAGTTTTCTTTTGTGCTGTGTAATTTCTGCTGCGTGATTTCTAAGATTATATTTGGTTGTCATCAATTCATGCCTTGACATTTCAAATAATTTGTCTTTGTAGCTAAATTCATGTGTGATCATTTTAAATGGCTAACCTTTTGTGATATTTGACAACAGAAATCAGTTACAATTAATTTCTTGAAAGTTTACCTTTATCTACACTGTGATGAACAGGGATTGGATGGAGACATATGAGGTTATATTCGATATTCATCTTGAAAAGACACAAGTGTCTGCACATGCAGTGCCCTCCATAATGTTTGGGACAAAGACCCATTATTTATTTTTTTATCTGTACTCCACTTTGAGATTTGTAATTGAAAAAAATCACATGTGGTTAAAGTGCATGTTGTCAGATTTTAATAAAGGCCATTTTTGTACATTTTGGTTTCACCATGTAGAAATTACAGCAGTGTCTGTACATAGTCCTGCCATTTCAGTGCACCATAATGTTTGGGACATAGCGATGTCATGTAAATAAAAGTAGTCATGTTTAGTATTTTGTTGCATATCCTTTACATGCAATGACTGCTGGAAGTCTGTGATTCATAGACAATAGACAATGAGTGCAGGAGTAGGCCATTCGGCCCTTCGAGCCAGCACCTCCATTCAATGTGATCATGGCTGATCATCCCCAATCAGTACCTATTCCCGCCTTCTCCCCATATCACCTGACTCTGCTATCTTTAAGAGCCCTATCTAGCTCTCTCTTGAAAGTATCCAGAGAACCGCCCTCTGAGGCAGAGAATTCCACAGACTCACAACTCTCTGTGAGAAAAAGTGTTTCCTTGTCTCCATTCTAAATGGCTTACCCCTTATTCTTAAACTGTGGCCCCTGGTTCTGGACTCCCCCAACATCGGGAACATGCTTCTTGCTTCTAGCGTGTTCAAACCCTTAATCTTATATGTTTCAATAAGATCTCCTCTCATCCTTCTAAACTCCAGAGTGTACAAGCCCAGCTGCTCCATTCTCTCAGCATATGACAGTCCCGCCATCCCGGAAATTAACCTTTAAAACCTACGCTGCACTCCAGTTATTGGGTGTCTTCTCTGGTGATGCTCTGCCAGGCCTGTATTGCGGCCATTTTTAGCTTATGCTTGTTTTGGGGGCTAGTTCCCTTCAGCATATAAAAGGCATTCTAAATTGGGTCTATATACTTCAGAGTTCATTATGCTACTAACATCAGCAGTTGTATCATCAATGAAGATAAGTGAGGCAGTATCTTGAGCAGCCATACATGCCCAGGCCATGTTTCACAGATGAGGTGATAGCTTTGGATCTTGGGCGGTTCCTTCTCTCCTCCATACTTTGCTGTTGCCATCACTCTGATAAACAGTGCATTCAGAAAGTATGAACCCCTTCACTTTTTCCACATTTTGTTACATTACAGCCTTATTTTAAAATTGATTAATCATCAATCTACACACAATACCCCATAATAAAAAAAAGCGAAAACAGGTGTTCAGAAATATTTGCAAAGTTATTAAAAATAAATAACTGAAATATCACTTTTACATAAGTATTCAGACCCTTGGTATGGCACTCAAAATTGAGCTTAGGTTCATCCTGTTTCCATTGTTTCTACAACTTGTTTGGAGTCAGCCAGTGGTAAATTAAATTGATTGGACATGATTTGGAAAGGCACACACCTATCTTTATAAGGTCCCACAGTTGACAGTGCACGTCAGAGCAAAAACCAAGCCATGAAGACAAAGAAATTGTCCATAGACCTCCGGGACAGGATCGTGTCGAGACACGGATCTGGGGAAGGGTATAAAACAATTCCTGCAGCTTTGCATGTCCCGAAGAGCATACTGGCCTCCGTCATTCTTAAATGGAAGAACTTTGGAACCACCAGGACTTCATAAAGCTGGCTGCCCGGCCAAACTGAGCAATTGGGGAGAAGGGCCTCGGTCAGGGAGGTGACCAAGGACCCGATTGTCACTCTGTCAGCGCTCCAGAGTTCCTCTGTGAAGATGGGAGAATCTTCCAGAGGGACAACTATATCTGCAGCACTCCACCAATCAGGCCTTTATGGTAGAGTGGCCAGACAGAAGCACACTCCTCAGTAAAGGGCACATGACAGCTCGCTTGGAGTTTGCCAAAAGGCATGAGAAACAAGATTTTCTGGTCTGATGAAACCAAGATTGAACTCTTTGGCCAGAATGCCAAGCTTCACATCTGCAGGAAACCAGGCACCACTATCACCTTACCATAACTACGGTGAAGCATGGTGGTGGCTGCATCATGCTGTGGGGATGTTTTTCAGCAGCAGGGACTGGGAGACTAGTCAGGATTGAGGGAAAGATGAGCAGAGCAAAGTACAGAGAGATCCTTGATGAAAACCTGCTCCAGAGCATTCTGGACCTCAGACTGGGACGGAGGTTCACCTTCCAACAGGACAACGACCCTAAGCACACAGCCATGACAATGCAGGAATGGCTTTGTGACAAGTCTGTGGATGTTCTTGAGTGGCCCAGCCAGAGCCCGGACTTGAACCCGATCGACCATCTCTGGAGAGGCCTGAGAATAGCTGTGCATCGACGCTCCCCATCCAACCTGACAGACCTTGAAAGGATTTGCAGAGAAGAATGGGAAAAATTACCCAAATACAGGTGTGCCAAGCTTGTAGTGTCATACCCAAGAAGACTTGAGGCTGTAATCGCTGCCAAAGGTGCCTCAACAAAATACTGAGTAAAGGGTCTGAATACTTATGTAAATGTGATATTTCAGTTATTTATTTTTAATTACTTTGCAAAAATTTCTTAACACCTGTTTTAGCTTTTTTTATTATGGGGTATTGTGTGTAGATCGATGATTTAAAAAATATGGATTTTGTTCATTTTAGAATAAGGCTGTAACTTAACAAAATGAACTGTAAATTAATCTACATCCTATCTGTCCACAAGATCTTTTTCCAGAACTGTGGTTGCTCTTTTAAGTACTGGCAAACTGTAACCTGGCCCTCCTATTTTTGCGGCTAACCAGTGGTTTGCATCTTACAGTGTAGCCTCTGTATTTCTGATCATGAAGTCTTCTGCGGATAGTGGTCATTGACAAATCCACACCTGACTCCTGAAGTGTGTTTCTGATCTGTTGGACAGGTGTTTTGGAATTTTTCTTTATTATAGAGAGAATTCTTCTGTCATCAGCGGTGGAGGTCTTCCTTGGCCTGCCAGTCCCTTGCCGATTAATGACCCCACTAATGCTCTCTTTCTTCATAATGATGTTCCAAACAGTTGATTTTGGTAACCCAACGTTTGGCTGATGTCTCTAACAGTTTTATTCTTGTTTTTCTGTCTCATAATGGCTTCTTTAATGTTAAAAATTTGGTCCTTATGTTGATAAACAGCAATAAAAGTTTCCAAAGGTGATGGAAAGACTGGAGGAAAGACTAGGTGCTGAGAGCTTTCTTATACCTACATGAAGGCGCCATTTAAACACCCCTGAGCAATTACAAAAATTTGTGAAGCCATGTGTCCCAAATATTATGGTGCCCTGAAATGGGGGACCATGTATAAACACTGCTGTAATTTCTGCATGGTGAAACCAAAATATATAAAAATGGCCTTTATTAAAATCTGACAATGTACACTTTAACCACATGTGATTTATTTCTATTACAAATCTCAAATCGTGGAGTACAGAGGCAAATAAATAAATGATGTATTTGGCCCAAACATTATGGAGGGCACTGTACATTCTCACAAACTCATATCCCGACTTAGCTGCCATACCACAATCTCTTCTGAAGCTCTTCAAACTGTGGATCGTGTAAACATGTAGCCCTTACCTTTCCAGTTCAGTCTTCACAAATTCTTGCCAGGGTGATGTGTCGGTACAGAAAACTAACAACTGCAGGCTGAATGAAAATGAAGATGAAGAAAAACTGTCACTATATTTAATATTTGCAACCGGCAATGCAGATACTAATTTTAAAGTATATCTTAAAGTCGGGCTCTGGTGTATTATTACAAATATTATTATGTATTATTATGAATTATAGACAAAATAATAAAATGTAACATCTCCAAGTTTGCAGATGACACAAAGCTGGGTGGCAGTGTGAGCTGCGAGGAGGATGCTATGAGGTTGCTCGGTGACTTGGATAGGTTGAGTGAGTGGGTAGATGCATGTCAGATGCGGTATAATGTGGATAAAGTGTTAACGAAGAAACTGCAGATGCTGGAGAATCGAGGGTTACACAAAACGCTGGAGAAACTCAGCGGGTGCAGCAGCATCTAAGGAGCGAAGGAGATAGGCGACGTTTCGGGTTGAGACCCATCTTCAGACTAATGTGAGGTTATCCACTTTGGCGGCTAAGAACAAGAAGGCAGATTATTATTTGAGTGATGTCAGAATAGGAAAAGGGGAGGTGCAACGGGACCTAGCAGCCCTTGTACATCAGTCACTGAAGGTAAACATGCAGGTACAGCAGGTGATGAAGAAGGCTAATGGCATGTTGGCGAGAGTATTTGAGTGTAGGAGCAAGGAGGTCCTACTGCAGTTGTACAGGGCCCTGCTGAGACTGCACCTGGAGTATTGCATGCAATATTGGTCTCCTAATTTGAGGAAGGACATTATTGCTGTTGTGGGAGTGCAGCGTAGGTTCACCAGTTTAATTCCTGAGATGGCGGGACTGACAAATGATGAAAGAATGGATTGACTGTGCTTATATTCACTGGAATTTAGAGGGAAGAGAGGGGATCGTATAGAACAAGGGTCTCCATGGTCAATGCCTCAATATTCATATTGCAGCAATAGCAATGGAATCTGTCCTTAAGCAAATTAATAAAACTAAGGCAACACCCAAAGGGAAAACAGATCAGGTTAATTGCATTTGTGATCCCAGTATTACCACTCAGTATTGTTCCGGTAACCTGTCAGCCAGCCACCTTGGACTCTGTTACTAATGTCAAGATGGCACATTCCAAAGCAAGACCTTTGAGGCCGAGAATTGTCAGAGGCTACATTGCAGTTCCAGATACAATGTCTTCCACTGCAATACAGAAAGTAGAGCATCTTATAAGTTATGTTGTAGCCACTTTTCTGGCACTGCATAAGAACAGTAGACAGGTAATGCACTAAGGAAAAGAAGCACCAAGAGAATGCAGAAGTGTGAGTAATGTTTCTATGAGATTTTAGTTTATAGATACAACATGAGAGCAGATCCTTCGGTCTCTGAAACCATACCAACCAGCGATCCCCGTACACAGACATTATCCTACACAAAAGGGACAATTTTATAATTTTATCACCAAACCCAACAAATCTACAAACCTGTACAACTTTGGAGTGTGGGAGAAAATCGAAGCACCTGGTGGAAACCCACACGGTCACGTGGAGAATTTTCAAACTCTGTACGGACAGCAGCACCCATAGTCAGGATCGAACCCGGGTCTCTGGCGCTGTAAGGCAGAAACTCTACCGCTGTGCCACCGTGCTGCCCCATATTGAATAGTTGGACAATAGCTTTAATTTTCTATGCTCTATCTTGGTTTCTATTTTTGCTTCAAGGCTTAAAGGATACTTTGTGGTCAATGACAGAGAGGCGAATAGGGAATTGTAGTTGTGTTTATTGAAATGTTACTTGGATGAGTTATTCACAGTTGAGCCTGAAATCGGATGTCTTGATGTCATCACTTCTTCATCATCCGCTTCAATTTCCTTGTTTTTTTTCTGCCACTGCTCTTTAACTGCTTAACATGCAGTTGCTCACACAGATTATGCCCTCATGACAGTAGGGGTTTTCAGCATAAAAATGCACCACCTCCAGGGGTCTTTCGGAGAAGTCCAAGAGGGAAAAACTTGTGAATGCCAGGAATCTGCTCTATCATGTTTCATTTACTGGCATGGACTCCATGATTTGCGTGCTGCTCAGTTGTGCATTAGTTGCAAATTGAAGTTATGGGATGGCAACCACACTTGCAGAATGAATACCACACAACAACTGAAATAGCTGTTGACCTGTTTGAAACACTACCCGTTGAGGGAACAGAATTGCCACCAGGTGCAGTACACTTCATTGTTTACCAATGGCACCCTACACCATGAGTAAATATGCAATCCCTGCAATGTTTGCACTACCTGTTGTTCTCTGGCAAGACTGAATAAGTTCTTTTTTAACAAGAGAGCATAAGTGAACCTTTTCTTGCAATGACAAAAGACAGATTATTGAAATTGCAAATCTATAGACCGGCCTAGGTTGTCCAAAACAAGACTCTTTGACAGGTAATGACATGTTTTTATAGATATGTGAAGAGAAAGAGGTTAGTTAAAACAAATGTAGGTCCCTTGCAGTCAGAAACAGGTGAGTTGATCATGGGGAACAAGGATATGGCGGACCAATTGAATAACTACTTTGGTTCCGCCTTCACTAAGGAAGACATAAATAATCTGCCTGAAATAGCAGGGGACTGTGGGTCAAAGGAGGAATTGAGTGAAATCCAGGTCAGTCGGGAAGTGGTGTTGGGTAAATTGAATAGATTAAAGGCCGATAAATCCCCAGGGCCAGATAGGCTGCATCCCAGAGTACTTAAGGAAGTAGCTCAGGAAATAGTGGATGCATTAGTGATAATCTTTCAAAACTCTTTAGATTCTGGAGTAGTTCCTGAGGATTGGCGGGTAGCAAATGTAACCCCTCTTTTTAAGAAGGGAGGGAGAGAGAAAACGGGGAATTACAGACCAGTTAGTCTAACATCGGTAGTGGGGAAACTGCTAGAGTCAGTTATTAAAGATGGGATAGCAGCACATTTGGAAAGTGGTGAAATCATTGGACAAAGTCAGCATGGATTTACGAAAGGTAAATCATGTCTGACGAATCTTGTGGAATTTTTCGAGGATGTAACTAGTAGCGTGGATAAGGGAGAACCAGTGGATGTGGTATATCTGGACTTCCAGAAGGCTTTCGACAAGGTCCCACATAAGAGATTAGTATACAAACTTAAAGCATACGGTATTAGGGGTTCAGTATTGATGTGGATAGAGAACTGGCTGGCAAACAGGAAGCAAAGAGTAGGAGTAAACGGGTCCTTTTCACAATGGCAGGCAGTAACTAGTGGGGTACCGCAGGGCTCAGTGCTGGGACCCCAGCTATTTACAATATATATTAATGATCTGGATGAGGGAATTGAAGGCAATATCTCCAAGTTTGCGGATGACACTAAGCTGGGGGGCAGTGTTCGCTGTGAGGAGGATGCTAGGAGACTGCAAGGTGACTTGGATAGGCTGGGTGAGTGGGCAAATGTTTGGCAGATGCAGTATAATGTGGATAAATGTGAGGTTATCCACTTTGGTGGCAAAAACAGGAAAGCAGACTATTATTTAAATGGTGGCCGATTAGGAAAAGGGGAGATGCAGCGAGACCTGGGTGTCATGGTACACCAGTCATTGAAAGTAGGCATGCAGGTGCAGCAGGCAGTGAAAAAAGCGAATGGTATGTTAGCTTTCATAGCAAAAGGATTTGAGTACAGGAGCAGGGAGGTTCTACTTCAGTTGTACAGGGTCTTGGTGAGACCACACCTGGAGTATTGCGTACAGTTTTGGTCTCCAAATCTGAGGAAGGACATTATTACCATAGAGGGAGTGCAGAGAAGGTTCACCAGACTGATTCCTGGGATGTCAGGACTGTCTTATGAAGAAAGACTGGATAGACTCGGTTTATACTCTCTGGAATTTAGGAGATTGAGAGGGGATCTTATAGAAACTTACAAAATTCTTAAGGGGTTGGACAGGCTAGATGCAGGAAGATTGTTCCCGATGTTGGGGAAGTCCAGGACAAGGGGTCACAGCTTAAGGATAAGGGGGAAATCCTTTAAGACCGAGATGAGAAAGACTTTTTTCACACAGAGAGTGGTGAGTCTCTGGAACTCTCTGCCACAGAGGGTAGTTGAGGCCAGTTCATTGGCTATATTTAAGAGTGAGTTGGATGTGGCCCTTGTGGCTAAGGGGATCAGAGGGTATGGAGAGAAGGAAGGTACGGGATACTGAGTTGGATGATCAGCCATGATCATATTGAATGGCGGTGCAGGCTCGAAGGGCTGAATGGCCTACTCCTGCACCTAATTTCTATGTTTCTATGTTTCTATGTATGACAATGAAACACTTAAACTACAGCCCTACTCCTGTGCTAAGGTTGGAATTGTAGTTGGAACGCCAGAGAGATTTTAATGACGATATACTTACCAAAACCACAGATATCTCACACAGCGAGGACCAAATGGTAAAATTATAGTCAGAACACTCTCAGAAGATGGAGCTTCATGTTGAAAACCCCTCATTTCCTTAGGAGATTGTGCTTTGCAAAACTTCTATTCATTACCTCTGCCATGCAATATACCTCTTAATGTTTCAAGAAGCTAGATGTTTATGCAGGAGCTTTGAATGTAGGACAAATCTCATGCTTTGCATCGCATTCACTAAATTTTCGGCGTATATGGATTCTACAAAACATCAAGTAATTGTACCATGGGGTACAATGATTGAAAGAGCCAGTAAAAAATACATTCAGCAACTCAATTGCTAATTGCTTGATGAACTCTTTCAATTACGTAGGGAGAAGTCATTCCTGCTGCAGAATACACGTTATCCTGAATTAGAGGTAAAGAACGGATATTAGGTAGAGATTTGCTCTAAAATGGCAGCACAAATACAGCAAACCTTTGTTATTATGGACCTCTTTAACTGATTTTGGTTATAACAGAGGAAACTACGGACCTTCACCACCAAACTGGTTGCCTATGCACCCCTGACCCACACCGCGTCCCCTATTCCTGCTTCAGGCTGCAGCCACAACCACCACCGGCCCTTCCCTGCACTCCGGCCGGCCGCAACCAATAACTTTGCCGATCCATACATTTCCCACGACCACCAATTCACCTGGATTCCAGGCCTAGTTCCAGACCAAGAGTCTGACGAAGTGCCTCTACCCGAAATGTCACCTGTCCATTTTCTCCAGAGATGCTGCTTAACCTGCTGCGTTACTTCAGCACTTTGTGACCAGCGCCTACAGTTATTTGTTTCTACTACTTACACAATGATACTCCATTACTTGGTAAAATCGTACTTGGTTATAACGGATAATTGGCAATATCAGACACCATTTCATCCCCTCACTATAGTTTGCTGTAATGAGAGTTTACTGTATTAAATAATCATTGCATGCTGAATGGCTTCACAAAATACCACTAGAAACTTTAAGTGATGTTCATTGCTGATCACTAATCTCCTTTCCATGATGGTCTTGAGCTACAAATACGTGTACTTGGATGACATTTTATAATCAATTTGTCACCAGTAGCTCCTGAAATCCCATGATCAGACCTGAAATTTGGGATGTTAGTGTTTTATCATATTATTGCAAAATCCTTCATGCTGTTGTTCATGGTAAAATGGGAAGTTGCTAGTGTATGACAGTAAGTGCAGTATACCAAGTTATTTATATTATCAAGGCCTCTAATTTAAAACGATTGAATAAAATACCTAATCATTATTACAAAATTTGCAAAATGTCTCTGATTTTTGACAAAATACCACAAATTTGGTGCATATTCAAACATCCTTCTTCTACCCTCCTTAAAATCTAATATATTCAAACTTGGCAATTGTATCAAATATATAGTTCCTCTTTATCATGTCATAGACAGGTTCCATGTTCCTCAGCGCTCTGAATTCACATTTCCCATTCTAATCTTCAAATTCCTTCACATGTATCCCACATCGCCATGTCTGCAATCTCTACCAATCATACTTTATTTTTGCATCCTTTTAATCATTATTCATCGCTTCAAAAATTGGTGGAACTTGCGTTTGTTGCAACAGTTTCCATTTACTAATGACTTTAATACACACCTTAACAAGCTATATGGTACAGGTCCTTCCCCTTTAATTTATTCCGGACCAGTGAAGCATCTTGAGTTAAAAGTACTGCAAAAGTGGATGTTGTTGTTGAAGTAAGGTGCAAATGAGAGGGCTTTAATTAAAATTATATGGCATTCATATTAATTTAGTTGATTATTACACAGCATTTATTTAAAGACCAGTATGCACCTTGTTATCAACTGGAGAATCTAGGAAATTTGAGATGAACAAGTAAAATGTATCAGTTTTGGCAATGGAGTAGTTAATTTCTGAGCGATGATTCTTTTTCACCGGCAGCTATGAGAACATGCCATGAACACTCATTTATACGTGAGCCGTATCTAATTTCAGTTGATAGAGTAATTGAAATCAGAAGGAAAACAGTAAAGAGAACGTTCTGCTGTGCAGGATAAGAACATTGAGCTGCAGATCACAGATGTAAGATGGAAATGAACAGACTAGTGGAGATTGCATATACTGTGCATTCAGAAAGTATCCAGATCTCTTCACCTTTTCCACATTTTGTTATGTTACAGCCTTATTTTAAAGTGGATTAAATTCTTTTTTTAATCATCAATCTACACACAATACCCCGAATGAAGAAGCAAAAACAGGTGTTTAGAAATTTAGAAATTCCAAACAAAATATAAAAATTATTTGCTTAATTGTGCATTTTTAAATAAATAGGTTGCAGTGATTATTTCTCTTATACTGTGTGAAATACTTAGGAATGTGTTTATTCCGAAAAGCTGAATATTTTCTAACTAGTGAGAGATTAAGAGGTATTCAAAAGTGTCTGGATAACCTAGTACATGAATTAATGAAAGTTACTGAACGTTAACATGGTGGGGTTGGTATATCAAAAAGTTAGGAAGATAAGTGGTATGTTACCTTTTATTGTAAGAGAATAAAAATATTGCTCCAATTGTATGCAACCCTGGTGAGACCACATCTGGAATATTTTGAACTGGTGTGATCTCCCTACATAAGGAAGATATATTTGTGAAAGAGGCATTGTTGTAAAGTTTCACTTATTGATTCCTGGGGTGACAGGTATGTTGTTTGAGGAGAGATTGAACAGTCAGAGCTCTTGAAAACATGGGAAGAGATCTCATTGATATGGGTGTTTCTGTAAATAAGGGTAACAACCTGTGACATGGGTGGCCAAATTTGAAAGTTATTAAATCATAATAGAATAGCACAGTATTAAAAATGGGTCTACCTATGATCCTTTTGAGCTAATTTGTGATCAAAATCGACCAAAACTTGACCAAAATTTAATACTTTCAAAATTTTGGGGGAAAAATGTATTTATAATTAAAAAAAAATAAAATATATACATACATACAAAAATGAGAACGAATATAGTAACCTTTCATCGAATTCAATGTTAATTTACTCGAAATCTTTCCGGAAACGAGCATCTGTGTAGACAGGAGCATACTTTCCATGAGACACGGGGTTATCTGGGGCCCGATCATCTTCTTGATTCCCTTCTCTACAGTGCACACACATTACATCAACATAGCAACAAGCTATGAAAGTTTCACAGAATTAAAAAAAACTAAACAATAATAAAAGATATAGTAAACAAGCAACAATATTCACGAAAAATGAACGAAAAAGTACAAATTATTTTTGACTTGACAAGCTACGAACAGTGACCACGGTGGTATTCTGAGCTCAACATTACCACAACGTGACCACTTGGACACTCTCTTATTCTGATTTTGAAGCTCCCCCACAGACTACATAATGAGACATCGATAAAATAGTTGAGCAAACTACATTTTTATTTCATGAGTTTAAGTTCTATTATTTCTTAAGTATTTCAATGGAAAGCTTAAACAAAAAATATAATGAATAATAAAACAATAAATATATAAATTGTTACTCTGCTTTTAAAGCACACATTTCACACGTGACCAAAGGGACATTGATACTCACGTTGTGCTGCAAAAACTTCGGCCATCAGAAAACCATCTCATCGGGTGACAAATCATAAAAATCATAAGCATAATCAGAATTTGGCTTATATGGAGTTATTTAATTACCAAATTGATGTCATCTTTCTGGTATAAATTAGCCTAAGCATCCGTTGAAATCCTGCTTGAAAATGTCACAAAAAAAGGCAAGAAAGCACACTGATACTTTTCTTTGTAAAAACAGATTTTTTAATTTTTACTTAATCTCATTATTTTGGCTATACACCATGATCTATACTACTTAAAATACAATATAGGAAACAATGGGAATATTACAGAAAAAACAGGAAAATAACCTGGAAGTTTGGAGACCTTCAGTTTCACTACTGAGTGCTGCATTTACGGAAACACCCATATCTGCAAAATCCTTGTGGTGAATCTTTGGAATTCGTGACCTGAGGGATGCAGGGCTCTATTATTGAGTATTCCCAAGATAAAGATTTGCTTATAGATATTAAAGAAATCGAGATATAAAGTTTGTGCAAGAAAGTAGGCCAATGATCAGCCATGATCTTATTGAAAGGGGCACGGGGCCAAATGACCAATTCCTGCTTCTGTTTTTTAAGACATGGCACTTTCACAGAAAGGTGACCATCAAATTATAAATATAAACATTTAGGCACCCTAAGGACTTCCAGGCATTTATCTTTATCATATAAATTATTACAAAATAGATGTGTTGGCAGTGGAAGTGGAAAGTTGGTGGCTGTGAATGATCTGTGAGTTCATCTCCCGTACCCCTCGAAAAGCGACCTATGGACTTCCGGTGGCGCTATGGAGGGCTAGAGGGCAACTCCAGCCAGCTCCGTGAAAAAAACGGGAAAAAACGGGGGATTAACGGACCTACCTGCTGCCGGCTGCTTGCTGCCTGCCGTTTCTGCACCGATTGTTGTGAGTGACGTCATCAGGCGCGCGACTAGTTATGTCTACAACACGCAGCCCTACTGAAAAACAGAAGAGTCGACCAACCAGGCAGAAACCGGCAGAAGGCCCAACTGAAGCCTCGGACTCAAGTAGGGCCTCATCCCAGGAAGATGTATCGAAAAGAACAGGGAAAAAAACTGAAAGTGAAGAATTGAAAACTTTCATTTCTCGTGAGATTGCTGGTTTAAGGGAAGAAATAAACCAGATGAATACTCAAATGAAAGAATTTCAACAGGAAACAAATTCAAATATTAATAATAAGACCAAGAAAATATCGGAAGATTTGAAGAAAGAAATTACAGAAATGATGAACGAAATGATAAAGGAGATGGATAATAAAATAGAAAAGGTCAAAAATGACTTTGAAAAAAGACTGAATCCTATGGAAAAGGTACTGGAACAACAGACGGTCGGTATAAAAGGCCTTGAAGAATTAGCTGCTACCAGTGCTGTGACTACATTACCAGTGCTGTGACTACATTCTGTAAACTTATTACAGAAAACGAACGTCTAACGAACTTACTGACTAAAATAACTGAGAAATGTACTGAGCTAGAAGGTCGCCAGAGAAGACAAAACCTAAGAATTGCAGGTATTCCCGAAGGACGAGAGAAAGATGAAGATCCTCGAGAATTTACTGCAAACGTATTGCAACATGTTTTATCTCTGGAACAAAAGCCTTTATTAGCCCGTGCTCACAGAGTCAGAAGACGTCAGACAAGAGCAAACGCCCCTCCAAGACAAATGATTATAAAGCTACAATACGACTTTGTCTTGGACGAGATAATGCGGAAATCCTCGAGAAATAGAAACCTGGAATTCGAAGGTCACAGGGTCAATATCTACCGAGATTATCCTGCAGAAGTTTCCAGGAAACGGAAAGCATTCAACGAGGCTAAAAGTCTTATGAGAGGAGTGGCAAATTTGAAATACGGCTTGAATTATCCAGCTATTCTAAGAGTTACTTTCATCAACGAGGAACATCTCTTTTCCAACCCAGCAGCAGCACTCGCCAGATCCAGACCTGAGAAGCAGCTACTTTCAAATATATTGACTCTTAAGAACTCTACAGGAATCCACAAGACCTCGCAAGACTCCACAAAACAACGCAGGATTGGACCGAACTGGACAACATTGGATGGAAGTTGGAGAAAGAAGTGGATTTGAAAACTTCACCTGGATACTAATAATTAGTATAATTACACTACTAATATAAATAACTAGCACATATTATAGACACACCGCGGTACCTTTATTAACACCATTTTTACTAATTAATATTAATCACTATTACTAATAATTAATGATTTTCTATGTTGGAATGAATAGAGTTAAATTTAGGGATTGATTTCATTTGGAGATTTTTCTTTTTCGCCAGCAATTTTTCATTTTCATTCTTAATTTTTGTTTTCTTTTTGTTGGATGGATTTTTTTCTTTTTTCTTTTTACTTTTTTTTGTTTCTTTTGTTTAAAATAATTAGATTTTTAATTAAGTTTTAAATATACTTTGATATCTTTTTTTGTTTCTCTTGATTATAATAATTAGATTTTTAAATAAGTCTTAAATAATTGTATTTCTATACCTTTAATTGTTATAATTTAAATAAGTCTTTACTAAATAAGTCTTTATTTTCACCCTTTTTTTTCCCTTTCTTTTTTTTTCTAATGCTACATCCCCGGTAAAATATTTTTATGGAATAATAATTCCAAAAACCTGGGAGCTGGTTAAATTAATAACACCAACGACGGAGGTCGGTAGATGGTTAGTCATGTTAGTATGGCTAGCATTAACTGCAACAACTCTAGATGTAGTTTTTCCTTTCTTTATGCACAATACTAACTTCTTAATCTATCCTTTGTTCTTCTTTCACATAATCTATTATGGTTTTTCTCAATTTGAATGGAGTTATATATTGGATCAATGGAGATATATACGTGAGAGACATGCACGAGACTTAAAATTCATCTATTCGATGTTCGGGTGTAAGGTCGGGTCTGACGTGCTGAACCATAGACTCTATTGTAGACCTCCATAGTCAAAAGATGCAAGACTCAAAAATAAATATAGGGAATGAGGGAATAATGTTTTGTAGTTGGAATGTTAAAGGTATTAATGAACCGATTAAGAGAGGAAAAGTTTTTGCACATTTAAAGGCAAATAAAGCTGACGTAATTTTCATTCAAGAAACCCATTTAAAAAAAGATGCTGAACATAGATTGAAAGCTAAATGGATAGATAAAATGTATCACTCGTATTTTACGCATAAATCAAGAGGCGTAGCAATATTATTTCGTAAAGGTATTTTATTTAAACATACATCAACTATAACTGATAAAGATGGAAGATACATTACCGTTATAGGAGAATTAAATACACAAAAAATGATTTTTGTTAATGTATATGGACCAAATTTCGATAGCCCATTGTTTCTTAAGAAAGTATTTAACAATATCCCGGAATTAACACAACACGATCTAATAATTGGAGGAGATTTTAATTGTACACTAGACCCATACTTAGATAGATCTACAAGGCAAAGGAAAACTAAATCACATTCTAGTGATTTATTAAATGCATATATGGAAACTACTAATATCAAAGATGTTTGGAGAATAGAAAACCCTACCGGACGAGAATACTCTTTTTACTCATCAGTACATAAAACTTACTCAAGAATAGATTATTTTTGGTGGATGCTAAACTTATCTCACTTACTTATGAATCCAATTATCATAATATTATAATTTCAGATCATGCACCATTAACATTCAAGATCAAAATAAATGGCAAAATACAAAAATCAGAACAGTGGAGATTTAACCCACAAATTTTAGAAAATAAAATTACTCAGGAATATATCACAGAACAAATTAAGATTTTTTTCGAAATAAATGATAAACCGGAAATATCCTGTTCCTTATTATGGGAAACATTTAAAGCATATCTCCGGGGAATCATGATTTCCTCCCAAGCATTTTATAATAAAAAGAATCGTAAGAATCAACAAGATTTGGAAAAGGAGATTAAACAATTAGATATACAGAATGCAGTGAATCCAACTACTATATTACATAATAAAATTGCAGCACTGAAATATAAATTAAATAAAATATTTACAGATCAAGTTGTTAAACTTTATCAACATACTAAACAATTACAGTTTGAATTCGGTGATAAACCTCAAAAATTATTGGCTTGTCAACTAAGGAAAATGGAAGCTGAAAAAATAATCCATAGGATTAAATCACATAATGGTGAATTGTTAACACAACCTAAAGATATTAATGAAAGATTTATGCAATATTATAAAAACTTATACACTGCTAAAACAACAGAAAATAAAATAGGAATAGAAGCATTTAAAAAAAAATTTAACCTGAAAGGGTTGGATTCACAAAATATAGAGTTACTGAATGCTGATTTCTCGATAAAAGAAATCCATGAATCAATCAGATCATGAAAAAATGGTAAAACACCGGGACCAGATGGCATTGGCTCGGAATTTTATAAAATATTTTATGATCAGATTGTACCACGTCTGAAATTATTATATGAACATATATATATACAGCAAAAACTACCAGAAACATTAAATGAATCTACTATAACACTTTTACCTAAAATAAACAAAGACTTGGATGAACCAGGGTCATTTAGAGCAATAGCTCTTTTAAATACTGATCCAAAGATATTAACTAAAATATTAGCACAAAGGTTAAGCTCAGTTGTTAATAAATTAGTTCATCCTGATCAAACAGGATTTATACCAAAACAATACTCTTCATATAATTTGAGACGGTTATTTAATATTATATACTCGAAAAGAGATATTAATAAAGATCTAGTAGTTATTTTGTTAGATGTAGAGAAAGCCTTCGATCAAGTGGAATGGCCTTATTTGTTCTCGGTTTGTGGAAGCTTTCAAACTGGGAGAAAAGTGTATTACCTGGATCAAATTGCTATATACAAATCCGACAGCTAGAATAATAACAAACCAAATGTTATCACCTAAATTCAATCTATCTCGAGGTTGTAGATAAGGTTGCCCTTTATCCCCTTTACTGTTTGCACTGGCAATAGAACCGCTATCTCTGAGGGTGAGATCACATCCGGAAATATATGGATACGATACTAGAGACACTAAAAATAAAATTTCTTTATATGCGGATGATGTACTACTTTACATCACAAAACCAGAAACTAGTATTCGAAATTTGTTAAAATTAATAACTGAATTTGGATCCTACTCAGGATATAGTATCAACTGGAATAAAAGTGAACTTATGCCAATAACGGTAAATAACTTACACATATTACAACAATTCCCTTTTAAGATAACAAATGAAAAAATTAAATATCTTGGAATTTTCGTAACAAAAAGATTTGACTCATTATTTAAAGCTAATTTCCCATTATTATTGAATAAATTAAATAAGAATATCTTATATTGGAAAACTTTACCTATTTCAATGTTAGGTAAAATTAATATAATAAAAATGTTTTTTCTTCCACAATTATTATACCTTTTCCAATCAATCCCGATATATCTCCCTAAAAGTGTCTTTAAAAAGGTGGACTCCCTAGTCACTAACTTCATTTGGGATTATAAGAGCTATAGAATAAATAAAAAACATTTATGTAAATCAAAAATAAATGGAGGTCTAGCACTACCAAATTTTATGTTTTATTATTGGGCAGTTAACATAAAAAATATGAATTTTTGGTTAGAAGAAATAGATAACCAACCAACTTGGTTAAATATGGAAAAAGAAGATTGTTCTCCTTTTGAAATTAGTTCTATAATATTTGCTAATATTAATCTAGCTAAGAAAACTTATAGTGAAAACCCGATAATAGAAAGTGGAATACGTATTTGGAAACAACTAAAGAAAACATTAAAACTAAAATCTATACCACTATCTCATAGCATTGTAAATAATGTTACGTTTAAACCTTCAATGATAGATAAAGCTTTTTTACAATGGAAAAATAATGGAATTATTAAGATCGGTGATCTCTATAAGGAAAACTCCTTCCTTTCATTTCAAGATGCACAACAAATATATGGACTACACTCTAAAGATTATTTTAGATATTTACAAATTAGAGATTATGTTAAAGCAAATACGCAAGAACTCAGAAATAGAAAGACAGAAATATTAGATGAATGCTTAAATAAACATCCGAATACAGAAAAAATGATTTCATATATATATAACATCTTATTGGAAGGTGATGTTCCATCAACAGAAATACATAGACAATCTTGGGAAAATGAATTATGCCAAACTATTAGACCAGAAGTATGGGATGAAAGTTTACAACATATACACCATTGTTCGCTAAATGCTAAACACTCTCTTAACCATATAACCATATAACCATATAACAATTACAGCACGGAAACAGGCCCTCTCGGCCCTTCCAGTCCGTGCCGACCATTTGTTTTCCCCTAGTCCCATCTACCTGCACTCAGACCATAACCCTCCATTCCCTTCACGTCCATATACCTATCCACTTTACTCTTAAATGTTAAAATCGATCCTGCCTCCACCACTTCTGCTGGAAGCTCATTCCACACAGCCACCACCCTCTGAGTAAAGAAATTCCCCCTCACGTTACCCCTAAACTTCATCCCTTAATTCGCATGTCATGCCCTCTTGTTTGAATCTTCCCTACCCTTAATGGGAAAAGTATCCACGTCAACTCTGTCTATCCCTTTCATCATTTTAAAGACCTCCAGTCAAGTCCCCCCCTTAACCTTCTGCGCTAAAGGCCTAACTTGTTCAACCTTTCTCTGTAACATAGTTGCTGGAACCCTGGCAACATTCTAGTAAATCTCCTCTGTACTCTCTCTATTTTGTTGACATCCTTCCTATAACTAGGCGACCAAAATTGTACACCATACTCCAGAATTGGTCTTACCAATGCCTTGTACAATTTTAACATTACTTCCCTACTCCTATATTTAATGCTCTGATTTATAAAGGCCAGCACACCAAAGGCTTTCTTTACCACCCTATCTACATGCGATTCCACCTTCAGGGAAATATGCACAGTTATTCCTAGATCCCTCTGTTCCACAGCATTCCTCAATTCCCTACCATTTACAATGTACGTCCTATTTTGATTTGTCCTGCCAAGATGTAGCACTTCACACTTAACAGCATTAAACTCCATCTGCCATCTTTCAGCCCACTTTTCCAAATGGCCCAAATCTCTCTGTAGACTTTGAAAATCTACTTCATTATCCACAACTCCACCTATCTTAGTATCATCTGCATACTTACTTATCCAATTTTCCACCCCATCATCCAGATCATTGATGTACATGACAAACAACAGTGGACCCAACACAGATCCCTGAGGCACCCCACTGGTCACCGGCTTCCAACCTGACAAACAGCCATCCACCATTACTCTCTGACATCTCCCATTCAGCCACTGTTGAATCCATCTTGCTACTCCGCCATTAACACCCAAAGATTGAACCTTCTTAACCAACCTTCCATGGGGAACCTTGTCAAAGGCCTTACTGAAATCCATATAGACAACATCCACTGCTTTACCCTCATCAATTTCCCTAGTTACCGCTTCAAAAAATTCAAGAAGGTTTGTCAAACATGACCTTAAACTGGGTTCCAGTATTATTGCATCTTTGTTAAGATGTAACAGTTTTGGTAAAACTGATTTGCTTTATTAGGCCATTTCAATGAGTGTGAAGGTACATGAAGTGTTGATTGATAAGGAGCAGGTTTCTCCCGCGAACCATGTCATGAGAGTCTGGTAGTTTGTAAAGATTTGTTACTGTTTTTTAAAATTCCAGATTATTAATTGAAGTCAAATGTCATAGCTGCCATGGCGTGATTTGAACTTTGGTCTCTACACTGTTAGTTGAGTTCTGTGGGTTCTGATGGGAGCATTGAACACTAGGTAGAGCTGTTCCTGTTTTCGTTTATTTGTAATACTACACAGAAACAAGAACATTCTGGACCTTGTGCTCTGCCCACTATGAAATGGCAAATTTAAGCTTACAAAGTGTGTGTTCCCAATCAACTTTCTTCTGTTACCACACCAGATCTCCTGAATCTATTTGGACTGGGTATGAAATCTAGATCTTTTTTTTAAAGAAGGAACTGCAGATGCTGGAGAATCGAGGGTACACAAAAAGCTGGAGAAACTCAGCGGGTGCAGCAGCATCTAAGGAGCGAAGGAGATAGGCGATGTTTCGGGCCGAGACCCTTCTTCAGACTGGTCAGGGATCAGGGAAACGAGAGATATAGACGGTGATGTGGAGAGATAAGGAACAATGAGTGAAAGATATGCAAAAAAGTATCGGTGATAAAGGGAACAAGCCATTGTAAGCTGTTTGTGGTGTGAAAATGAGAAGCTGGTGCGACTAGGGTGGGGGAGAGATAGAGATAGAGAATAGGGAGAGGTAGGAGGAGGATGCAAGCAGGTGGTTCCTCCAGGGCGTGGAGGAGGAGGATCGAGAGGTCGGATGTGGAATGGGAAGCCACGGGAGGTTAGACGAGCATCGGCGGAAGCGATCGCCAAGCGCTTCGCCGAACACCTCCGCTCGGTCCGCAATAACCAACCCGACCTCCCGGTGGCTCAGCACTTCAACTCCCCTCCCATTCCACATCCGACCTCTCGGTCCTGGGCCTCCTCCACGGCCAGAGTGAGCAACACCGCAAGCTGGAGGAACAGCACCTCATATTCCGCTTGGGGAGTCTGCATCCTTTGGGCTTGAATATTGAATTTTCTCAATTCTGTTAACCCTTGCTGTCTCCTCCCCTTCCCACCTCTCCCTCAGCCCTGGGGCCCTGGCATTCCCTCTATCTCTATCTCTCCCCCACCCTAGTCGCACCAGCTTCTCATTTTCACACCACAAACAGCTTACAATGGCTTGTTCCCTTTATCACCGATACTTTTTTGCATATCTTTCACTCATTGTTCCTTATCTCTCCACATCACCGTCTATATCTCTCGTTTCCCTGATCCCTGACCAGTCTGAAGAAGGGTCTCGGCCCGAAACGTCGCCTATCTCCTTCGCTCCTTAGATGCTGCTGCACCCGCTGAGTTTCTCCAGCTTTTTGTGTACCCATGAAATCTAGATCACTGTGTTTCATCTCAGCAGTTGTATATGTAGATCTTGAAATTAAAAAAAAATACTTTGTTAACAAATACTAGGGTTATTTTATTGAGGACAATTGCTTGACTTGTCAGAAGGTTAATGAAGTTGCAGAAATAATGGTTTTAACAGCCAAGAATTCAGTGCAACTAACATTTGTAATGAAAATTATACATTTGACTACTGTTCTGATAATTTTTTGGTAATGTTTTGCCAAAACCTTCTGCATACTGTGTAGAATATTCTGCAGCGAAAAACAGGAAAGCAGGAATGTGTCCACTTTGCAAGTCTACTGCCAGAACAAAATAAGTTATTTAAAGCTTTCAAATAACTAAAACAAATCATACAGATTTTTTATATGTTCACATTTTACACTTTTTATATTACAGAGTGTTCGGTTTCTTGCTTTGAGATTAATTTGATTAATAACAACCATCACAACATTAAAACAATGGCACATTTTTCTGTTGCACACTTAAGCTGACGTTTATCTCCTATCTGTAATTCCTCTGGAAAAGGTGTTGGTGGCTGACTTCTATTTGAACTGCTGCAGACTGTTTGGTAAAGATACTCCCAGATAAGAAGATAAGGAGTTATAGAACTTTACCCAGAGACAATGAAGGAATAGCAAAATTCTTAATTGAAATGGTTTTTGGTTAATTTCAGTTCTGACAGAATATTTCAACTTGCAGCTCCTCTTGAATTTTGTCCTGGTAGATTAGCTTTCAATAAAACTGACAGATGTATCACTGAAAGTACGTTGAGTAGATTTTTGGAATGAGCTTCATGTAGGGTAAAAAAAGCACAATAAGATTGAATGGTTTATTTGTCTAATTTGCTACTTCTCCATGGTTTTTAGATTACTCCTTTTCTCAGCATCGTGGGAATTCCTTTACCCCACAGTCTTGAATATCTCATTCCACAATGCTACTTGTTCAAAGCTCAGCAGCTATATTGCTATGACATAAGCATCACATAGTTTATTATTTCGATATTACAGAAAATCTAAAAATACTAATAATCAGTATAACATGTTAATGTAAAATATTCTGATGTAAATGCTTATTTAGTATGATTAACTTGAAAGAACATAAATTTAATGTGGCAAATAATTTATGTATGCGCAAGATTTTAAATATTTTTATATAGTTCCATAGAAATTACAGGACTGGAAGGAGACTAGCCAGCATGCATGTGTTAGTGCTAGGTCTTCCTGACTGACAATCTCTAATATTAAATTATTCCCTTACCTTTTAATCACATTCATACATAATCTCGATCCAAAACATCACCTAATCATTTTCTCCGGAGATGCTGTCTGACCCGCTGAGTTACTCCAGCTTTTTGTGTCCTTCTTACATAATATTGTTATGAATGCCCTGTTTGTTTATTATGGTAAATTTTCGACATGCTGTTGACAAAGGACATGCGGTCAGGGAAGGCAGGGGAGGCAGAGCCTCACCTGTCATACACCCAATGAGAATAGCTGTTAAGAAAAGTAAGGAAAAATGATAATAAAATAAAAATAAATATAACGATTTTTCCACTGATCTGTGTTATAAATGTCATTTCAATATAAATCTAATTTTTTATAGTAAAAATCGCCAAATTTGTGCAGCTCCACTGCAATACGGGGGAGATGAGAGGTGAGGCAGCGATGAGCTGAGCCTCCCCTCTGATTGCACAACCCCTCAGAAACTGCATGGAGCGGGGCAATAAGCGTGTGCTTGTTACTATCTCTATGTATGTCACCAATGTAATGTTTGTAAACCCCTTCATTACATGTCCTCACCTTCCATAGTCCAGGTAACTTATTTCACATATAAATATATTACATTTGTGCTCGCTGGTCTCATCATAAAACTGCAATGAAAAAGCTCCAGGGGAGGTAGCGATCACATCTGCCTCACTGAGTGGGCATGTCTTAAGCCCAGTGGAGAAAGAGCAAGCATCAGTTACGTAGGCTCAGTCCACGTAATTGATGCTACCTCACTCTCCCTCCACATTAGCTAGCTTCAGCAGCGGCGGCGCAGTACTGCATTGGGAAGCATTGGGAAGGTAGACTTTGTTAGTAAATTAGAAAGTTATTAGATTTTTTAAAAATAGATCTATACTTATCACAATAATAAAGTTATCAATTTTTGTACTTCTGTACATTTTTGTTTTTGTTCTTGTAAGGCAGGAGTCTCCAAAATATGGCCCGCGGGACGCATCAACCCGTCCGAGATTTTTCAAGCTCAGATTCGAGTTGGGATGCGCGGCGGCCCGGGGCTGCTCTTAGTGTTGTTAGCAGTTAGATCCCTCGAATTGTCAGAGCCGAGACATGACTGGACCGCCGTGAAGAAGGGTGCAATGGTGCGGTGGGGGGTTCGGCGGCGGTCAGAATGGGATGGCTGCAGGTTATAACATGCCATCGTTCCTCTCTCTCCCTCTCTCTCCCTCTTTCTCCCTCTCTCTCCCTCCCTTCTCTCCCTCCCTTCTCTCTCTCTCCCCATTCTCTCTCTCCCTCTCTCTCCCTCTCCCTTCTCTTTCTCTCTCTCTCCCTTCTCTCTCTCTCCCACTTTCCCCCTCTCTCTATCTCCCCTCTCTCTCTCTCTCTCTCTCTCTCCCTTCTCTCTATCTCCCATCTCTCTCTGTCTCTCTCTCTCTCTCTCTCCTCTCTCTCCCTTCTCTCTCTCTCTCTCTCTCTCCCTTCCCTTCTCTCTCTCCCTTCCATTCTCTCTCTCTCTCTCTCTCTCTCCCCTCTCTCTCTCCCTTCTCTCTACTGCAGAGAAGAAAACTGCAATTTTAAAATTGTAAAGGCTTGAATTCATCCTTGGTCACTTGCATTAATGAACACTACAATATTTGTGTGTTGTGTTGTGCTCTGGGATTGAACTTCTGATGCAGAGAAGGACACAACTATGTTGTATAGCAATATTAGTACCTCAATGGTTTGCTGGTAATTGGTACTTTATTGTGAAATGTTGGTTGGTACACTGAAATTCCCTTTCTTGTATACAGATCAGTAAAAATCATACTATACTTAGGTACGAGAGTGTAAGAATATCTGTGTGCTCGGCCACTTGAGTTAGCATCTGACCCAATGGGGCCCCAGGCTGCTGCAGGGTGTCCAGTGGCTCACTTCACCGACACCTCGATCCGGACATGTCAAATGTGAACACACTGTTGCTCGGCTCATACTGCCACCGCTCAGCCTCTGTGCTCCAGGGCGTTACCCACAGCCAATCTTGGAACACCCAGAGCACTTCTGAGGGCACGGAAAGTGAGACCGCAGCTTACTCAACGCCACCCATACATATAAAAACCATTGGAATCCTCTTCAATTCAACTTGTCAGGTGCAGAATCAGTCTCATTGTATTTTGTAAAAATAAAGAACTGCAAATGCTAGTTGATATAAAGTCTGAAGAAGGGTCTTGATAGGAAACATCACTAATCCATGTTTAAGAAGGCACTGCAGATACTGGCAAAAATCGAATGTAGACAAAAATACTGGAGAAACTCAGCGGGTGACGCAGCATCTATGGAGCAAAGGAAATAGGCAACGTTTCGGGTAGAAACCCTTCAGACTGATGTGAGGATGGGGGGGTGGGGGCAGGAGGAAGAAAGGAAGAGGTGGAGCCAGAGGGCTGAGGGAGAGCTGAGAAGGAGAGGAGAAAGTAAGGACTCCCTGAAATTAGAGAAGTCAATATTCATACCGCTGGGGTGCAAAATGCCCAAGCGAAATATGAGGCACTGCTCCTCCAATTTACGGTGGTCCTCACTCTGGCCATGGAGGAGGCCCAGGACAGAAAGGTCGGATTCGGAATGGGAGGGGGAGTTGAAGTGCTGAGCCACCGGGAGATCAGGTTGGTTATTGCGAACCGAGCGGAGGTGTTCGGCGCAGCGATCGCCAAGCCTACGCTTGGTTTCACCGATGTAGAGCAGCTGACATCTAGAGCAGCGGATGCAATCACTAATCCATGTTCTCCAGGGGTGCTGCCTGACCCGCTGAGTTACTCCAGCACTTTGTGTCCTTTCTCACTGTATTTTGTTGCAGAGTGACATCTGTCTTTCTTTCACTTCATCTGTCTGGCAGTGACAAATGCAGTCTAGATTTGTCTGGATAGTTGCAAGAAAACTCACAAAGAGAATACAATTTAAGAACTGTTAAGTAACAAACTATCGTCTCTTTTGTTCAAATGAATTGTGAATGAGAGTTTACTGACTAAGCTCAATGCATCACTTCCTGACAAGTGGCTTATCTTTGCCAGTCTTTGCAACTCTTTATGAATGCTCCTAATACGAATATCTTTGAAGTGGAAATCCTGTGGCAAATTGCCACCAAATGTTGCGTACTGGTTTTAAGTTCAGAAACAAACAGTGTCTGGGGAAAGATTTTAGTTTTGAGAGTCACACTGCACTGAAACAGGCCATTTGGCGAAACTTGTCCATGCCGACCATGATGCCCCATCTTAGCTAGTCGCATTTGCCCACGTTTGATCCATATACCTCTGAACCTTTCTTATCCATGGACATGTCCAAGGGTCTTTAAAATGATGTTAATGTTCCTCCTCTGTCAACTCAATCCATATACCCACCATTCTCCGGGTGAAAAATTTGAATCGCGATGACAATTACAACAGGGAATATTGAAGGCAGTAGGTGAATTATCGAGTTACCATTATAGTGATATAGGAAAATGTCTCAGTTGAGTGTCATTAATAGACACAAGTAACTGCAGATATTGGTTTACCACAAAAGACACAAATTACTGGAGTAACTTAGCCGGTCAGACAGCATCTCTGGATAGGTGTTGTTTAAGATAGGTAACCTTTCTTCAGACTGATTGTAGTGGGGGGGGGGGGGGGGGGGGGGAGAAGGCTGGAAGAGGGGTGGGAGCAGGACAAAATCGAAGTGATAGGTGGATACAAGTGAGGTGGTTTTTGATTGGCAGATGGGTGGACAAAGGTCAAAGATGACAACAAAAAGTGTGAGATAAGTAGATGAGGATAGAAGTGGCACAAAAAGTGAAGCCAGAGGAAGGAATAAAGGTGGAAAGGGTCAAAAATGTATTTTCACTTGGATCCGTGATGCATTTTGCAGATCTTACTCGAGTTTTCTCAAAATACAAAGATCAATATTTGCAAGAAGAATGTCTGAAGAATGGTCTCAACGCAAAATGCCACCCATTCCTTTTCTCCGGAGATGCTCCTTGACCCGCTGAGTTAATCCAGCATTTTGTGTCTATCTTCAGTGTAATCATCTGCAGTTCCTTCCTACACAATATTTCACCAGACTCTTTACAGCCAGATTAAAAAGTACAAACATAAGTTAATTTTTATGATCAAGGAAAATTTACAAAAATAATACAAAATACCTATATGTCCAATAATATTTAGTTTGGCATTGGCTTCTTATCATTACTTTCCATCTTCCTGGAATAGGCAGAGGTCGATCAAAGCCAATTCTGTAAGTCAGCGATAGCTGTAAAAAGGTATACATACAAGAGCCTTTTGTGTGATAGTTTTAAAAATTGATGATATTGAACAACAAGCACTCAGTGAGATAAATCTAAAACCAGGCTTCTGCTTCACTATCACCAGTTTTATTCTTTGCACAATGTAAAAATCGAAACAAAGCACTGGAATTTAAAAAAATTGTTACTGCAAGTTGCGGCCCCATGTCTGACTCAGATTTCATGCATGCAAGACAGTAAATTCACTATCGGGTTCCAGTCTTCCAAATGCCTGGGAGATATCATCCTTTGCAGGAGATCAGCAAGTGAATGTTTTTTGTTCCTTTTTAATGGATTTTAAATGGATACCCTCTGGCTCCTTTACTTTCCAAAAAACATTCAGAAAATATAATTGGAGGAATGGAGAAGTATTTACAAAACCTCACCTGACTCCCTATTTAATTTTTTTTAATTCTCTTTTTATTTTTCATTTTTTAGTAGATATCTATAGCAAAGCCAGCATTCATTGTTTATTTCTAGGTGGTTGAGAACTGAGGGGGTAGTTTTTTTTTTGTTAAATATTTTTATTATAGAAACATATTTATGAAAGTTACAATGTTTTACATAAACGAAAATACATCATTATATACTTTCATAATATTAATAATATTGATATTATTATTAATATTAAAATTTAAGACTGTATGCTTCTATACGCTTTTTTAGTTATTTTTTTATAAAGTAGAAAAAGATAGAGATAAATAATGAAGAAAATATGAAAGCGAATGGAGTGTTAATCATTAATCCGTCATTGGAGATATAGGCATGATTTATTATATATATTTCTTCATCCATTCTAATATTCAGGCCTCAGTCAAGCCCTCGTACCGAGCCGTTATGACTGTAAATATTCAATATATGGAGACCATATCTAACCTGTCCATTAGGACAAGCCTTAATCTCTCCAGATGAAGAGTCTCCGACATTTCTGTATTCCACATTTTGATTGTAGAGGATGTAGGGCCTTTCCAAAATTTTAATATTAATTTTTTCCCAATTATTAACCCATAATCAATAAAAATTATTTGATTCGTTGTTACTAATTGTTCTGTTTCCAGTATTCCTAGTATTATTAGCTTTGAATCAGGTGTCAAAGTTATATTAACAACATTCGAAATAATCCTAAATATTTCAGTCCAGAATTTTGTAATTTTTATACAGTTTGTAAATGAGTGTGACAAATTGGCTTCTAAATGTTGACATTTATCACATATGGGGGATACTTTTGGAAACATATTATGTAATTTGGATTTTGAATAATATAATCTATGTAGTATTTTAAACTGTATAAGGGACTGTTTAGCGTTTAGCGAACAATGTTGTATATGTTGTAAACTATCATCCCATACTTCTGGTCTAATAGTTTGGCATAATTCATTTTCCCAAGATTGTCTATGTATTTATGTTGATGGAACATCACCTTCCAATAAGATATATATATATGAAATCATTTTTTCTGTATTCGGATGTTTATTTAAACATTCATCTAATATTTCTGTCTTTCTATTTCTGAGTTCTTGCGTATTTGCTTTAACATAATCTCTAATTTGTAAATATCTAAAGTAATCTTTAGAGTGTAGTCCATATATTTGTTGTGCATCTTGAAATGAAAGGAAGGAGTTTTCCTTATAGAGATCACCGATCTTAATAATTCCATTATTTTTCCATTGTAAAAAAGCTTTATCTATCATTGAAGGTTTAAACGTAACATTATTTACAATGCTAAGAGATAGTGGTATAGATTTTAGTTTTAATGTTTTCTTTATTTGTTTCCAAATACGTATTCCACTTCCTATTATTGGGTTTTCACTGTGTTTTCTTAGCTAGATTAATATTAGCGAATATTATAGAACTAATTTCAAAAGGAGAACAATCTTCTTTTTCCATATTTAACCAAGTTGGTTCGTTATCTATTTCTTCTAACCAAAAATTCATATTTTTAATGTTAACTGCCCAATAATAAAACATAAAATTTGGTAGTGCTAGACCTCCGTTTATTTTTGATTTACATAAATGTTTTTTATTTATTCTATGGCTCTTATAATCCCAAATGAAGTTAGTGACTAGGGAGTCCACCTTTTTAAAGACATTTTTAGGGAGATATATCGGGATTGATTGGAAAAGGTATAATAATTGTGGAAGAAAAACCATTTTTATTATATTAATTTTACCTAACATTGAAATAGGTAAAGTTTTCCAATATAAGATATTCTTATTTAATTTATTCAGTAATAATGGAAAATTAGCTTTAAATAATGTCAAATCTTTTTGTTACGAAAATTCCAAGATATTGAATTTTTTCATTTGTTATCTTAAAAGGGAATTGTTGTAATATGTGTAAATTATTTACCGTTATTGGCATAAGTTCACTTTTATTCCAGTTAATACTATATCCTGAATAGGATCCAAATTCAGTTATTAATTTTAACAAATTACGAATACTAGTTTCTGGTTTTGTGATGTAAAGTAGTACATCATCCGCGTATAAAGAAATTTTATTTTTAGTGTCTCTAGTATCGTATCCATATATTTCCGGATGTGATCTCACCCTCAGAGCTAGCGGTTCTATTGCCAGTGCAAACAGTAAAGGGGATAAAGGGCAACCTTGTCTACAACCTCGAGATGAATTAAATTTAGGTGATGACATTTGGGTTGTTATTATTCTAGCTGTCGGATTTGTATATAGCAATTTGATCCAGGTAATAAACTTTTCTCCCAGTTTGAAAGCTTCCATAACCGAGAACAAATAAGGCCATTCCACTTGATCAAAGGCTTTCTCTGCATCTAACGAAATAACTACTAGATCTTTATTAATATCTCTTTTCGAGTATATAATATTGAATAACCGTCTCAAATTATATGAAGAGTATCGTTTTGGTATAAATCCTGTTTGATCAGGATGAACTAATTTATTAACAACTGAACTTAACCTTTGTGCTAATATTTTAGTTACTATCTTTTGATCAGTATTTAAAAGAGCTATTGTTCTAAATGACCCTGGTTCATCCAAGTCTTTGTTTATTTTAGGTAAAAGTGTTATAGTAGATTCATTTAATGTTTCTGATAGTTTTTGCTGTGTATATATATGTTCATATAATAATTTCAAACGTGGTACAATCTGATCATAAAATATTTTATAAAATTCCGAGCCAATGCCGTCTGGTCCCGGTGTTTTACCCTTTTTTAATGATCTGATAGATTCTTGGATTTCTTTTATCGAGATATCAGCATTCAGTAACTCTATATTTTGTGAGTCCAACCCTTTCAGGTTACATTTTTTTAAGAATGCTTCAATTCCTATTTTATTATCTGTTGTTTTCGCAGTGTATAAGTTTTTATATTGCATAAATCTTTCATTAATAATCTAGTTAAGAGGGAACTGTAGTAATAGATTTGGAACCACAGAATAAAGCCAAGGTGGAATAGACCCTGCATGAGGACTGGGGGAGGGGATTGGAATGATGGTCAGTATTTAGAATTACAGCAGAGGAATTGGACAAGAGCTAGTAGGTGACAGGTGGAACCAGATGTGGAGGCAAATAATGGCCCGTTGCAGCCAGGTTGGGGGGAGGGGGAGCAAAGGAGAACAAAGGGATAAAAAAAACTACACTTCCACTTTATACTTTGCTCCTCTCGCCTTAATATTTCCATCCTGGGAAAGAAGTTCTGACTATCTACCCTATCTATGCCTCCCATCATTATATAAACTTACGTCAGATCTCTGCTCCACCTCCGGCGTTCCAGAAAAAAAACAATCCAAGTCTGTCCAAATCTCTCCTGGCAGCTAATCCCCTCTAATCTAGGCATGCTGCTAAACCTCCTCTGCACCCTTTCCAAAGCCTCCACATGCATCCTGTATTGGGGCGATCTTTGACCAGAACTGCATGCAATACTCCAAAGCAGCCTAATCTAAATGAACAATAAAATTCTTACTTGCAGCAGCACAACAGATAAGTAAAATTTTGAATTTGGTGATAAACCTCATAAACTCCTAGCACGCCAACTGAAAAAAAGGGAAACAGAAAATACAATTACTAAAATTAAATCAGACAAAGGGGAATTACTAACACTACTTAAAGATATTAATAAAAGATTTGCTCAATTTTATCAAAACTTATATACATCGAAAACCTCTGCAAATAATACTCAAATTACAAATTTCTTAGATAAGTGTAATCTTCCAAAATTAAATATGGTGGAACAAGAGGCATTAGGAGCTCAGATTACATTACAGGAAATAGAAGAAACAATTAGTTCGTTGAAGAATGGCAAAACGCCAGGACCAGATGGCTTTAGTAATGAATTCTATAAAAAATTCTACGAGATAATTTCTCCACGGTTGCAAGATTTATATATATATATATATATATATATATATATATATATATATATATATATATATATATACACTTTTAAAGAAAATAAACTACCAGAAACACTGAGAGAACTATTACACTTATACCAAAAAAGGATAAAGATCTAGAAGACCCAGGCTCATATAGAGCTATTGCACTCCTAAATACAGACCAAAAAATATTAACAAAGACCCTAGCGAGAAGATTGAGTAAATATGTTAATAAACTAATAAATCCGGACCAAACAGGGTTCATACCAAAGAGATACTCATTTAACAATTTGAGACGGCTGTCTAATATAATGTATTCACATAATACTGAAGAAGAACTAGCAATTATTTCATTGGATGCAGAAAAAGCTTTTGATCAAGTAGCATGGCAATATTTATTCAAAATATTGGAAAAATTTAACATGGGAGATCATTTTATTTCATGGGTAAAATTATTATATGATAAGCCGACGGCTAGAATACTGACTAATAATATATTATCCCCGAAATTCCAATTAGCAAGGGCAATAGACAGGGGTGCGCGTTATCGCCCCTGCTATTTGCGCTAGTGATAGAGCCTTTAGCTGAAAGTATAAGAAGCCATCCGAATATTCATGGGTATATTACCAAACACTCAAATAATGAAATTTCATTATATGCAGACGACATATTATTATATATTACAAATTCGCAAATTAGCATATTAAATATACTAAATTTAATAGAGGAATTTGGTTATTTTTCAGGATATAGAATAAATTGGAACAAAAGCGAAATTATGACGCTAAAACCTCAAGAGTCGACACATCTGTTGAAATTCCCTTTTAGAATTACAACAGAAACATTTAAGTATTTGGGCATCCAAATTGCTAGGAACTATAAATCATTACTCAACGCAAACTATATGCCTTTATTAACTAAATTAAATGGGTTGATTAAATTTTAGAAGACACTGCCGATGTCTTTAATAGGCAGAATAAATGCGATTAAAAATGATCTTCTTACCACAAATAGTGTACCTATTTCAATCAATACCAATATACTTACCTAAAAAATTCTTCAAAAAATTAGATTCTGATATTATAAACTTCATACGGGATTATAAATCACATGTAATTTAAAAAAAAACACTTGTGTAAATCTAAAGAATCAGGGGGACTGACACTCCCTAACATTGTATTATTATTGGGCAGTGAATATTAAAAATATAATCTACTGGTTGGACAGTTCTGCCCAACAGGTAGATTGGATAAGAATGGAGAAAGAGGATTGTTCCCCTTATAATATAGGAGCGATCCTTCTTTCCTCGATAAAACTGAACAATGTAATATACAAGAAGAATCCAATTATTCATAGTATAATACGAATTTGGAAACAAATAAAATTAACTTTAAAATTAAGAAAATTATCGCTTCTTTCTCCAATAGCTAATAATCCCACATTCAAACCATCCATTATTGATAAAACGTTTATCCATTGGGAAAGAATAGGAATTAAAATGATGGGAGATATGTATGAAATGGGAAAATTTTTATCATTCCAACAACTACAACTAAAATATAATTTGAAAAGTAATCAATATTTCAAATACATTCAAATTCAAGATTATTTGAAAAAGTATACACAAGGATATCAAACTTTAATCCCAGATCTATTGCAGTAAGGAATGAATAGAAAGGCAGAATCAAGCAATTTAATATCTTACTTATATAATATAATTCTAAATATAGAAACACCAACGACAGAGGCAATTAGAAGAGACTGGGAACAAGAGTTATTGATAAAAATTCCGAACGATAGATGGGATAAAAATGTATTATATGTAAACAAATGTTCAATGAATGTAAGACATAACCTAATTCAATTTAAAATTTTACATAGATTATATTATTCGAAAACAAGACTGAATAAAATATTTTCAAATGTTTCCCCCATCTGCGACAAATGTCTAACTCAAAATGCCACTATAGCACATTCCTTTGTCTCTTGTACAAAACTGTATAAATTTTGGAATGAAATTTTTGGAATTTTTACAAAACTTTTTAACACAAAATTGAACCCCAATACAGAATTGATTATCTTTGGATCAATGGAACAGGGAAGTAAACTAACTATATTCCAAGAAGCTTTTCTTAATTATGGTCAAATAACAGCAAAAAAACTTATACTTAAATTTTGGAAAAACGCACCTACGCCAACATTCAAAATGTGGATCTCAAACATGTCTGAAATGCTACATCTTGAAGAAATGAGATTCCTCCTACTAGGCAAAGTAGACCAATTCTTAAAGATTTGGTCTCCTTTTATCAACTTTTTACAAGCATATGCTGCAACATAACATAACCTTAGAAATTAAATGGTTTAGAACCGGGTGACGGATGGGCAAAAATATGAGATAGGTAGATCTCTCCTAATCTCTCTTTTCTTTACTTTTAAATTTTCTTTCAATCTTTTAACTTCTCATCTCTGTCCTTTATTTCTTTTGCTTTCTGTTTCTACTCGCTTGTCTATCTATTCTGACACTCTTTATTTCTTTTTTCTCTCACTGTTCTTTTATTATTGAACCAAAAGTATGAAGTTGTATACGAATGAAAATATGTATTTATGTATTAGGTACTTAAGTACCAGACTATTGTACTTACTTCTAACAAAAAGAAAGAAACAAAAGATAAGTAAACATAGTAAACATCCAACAGTCTAACCAAAGTCCAACACCCTGCTGTTATTTTGTCCTTTCCAAGATAATTATGATTTTACTCAAATATTTTTATATTCCTATATAACTCTTTTCTTGTTTATCGTGATGTTTAGAGAGTACTATAAGAGTTGTGTTGTGCAGCACAACATAATTGTTGTGCTGCTGCAAGTAAGAATTTCATAGTTCTGCTTCGGGACATATGACAATGAAACACTCTTGACATTTGTGGTTTGTGGAAGTACACTGAGCTTTGGACACACAATAAAAATAATCAATGGCATAAACAGCTGGGCTTAGCTTTGCAAGACATGGTTGACGTTGATCGTTATGGCATTAGTAGAGATACAATGAAACATCGCTACTGGATTTACCACAATAAACATCCACTGGGATGATAACTGGACTTGTTCGTGATCAGTTCTCCAGTACCTGATTTTTTTTTTTGGTGAGGAACAGATTTACAATTACAAAGGTTCAAAGGTTCTTTATTAGTCACATACACCAATTGGTGTAGTGAAATGTGTATTGTCATTGCAGCACATAAAAACATAATATAAACATAACAATAATACAGAAATTTAAACATAAAAAACATCCCCCCACAATGGTTCCCATTTACATACATAAATGACTCATCAACTTTTTCTATGTATTTATCTTTCAGTCCTGGCTCCAGTCATATGGATACCTACCTCATGGTGATTTACGAATGTCCACGATGAGATCAGCACAGACACTGTCCAACGCCATCACTAAAATGCAGAGGTTCTATGGAATTGAAGTAACTGGAGAGCTTGATGAAAACACAAAAAAGTAAGAAGTTGTCTGCTTAGGATAAAAAAAACATGGCAGATATGGGGATCTGGGATAAAGGGACTTGAGGAATATAGAATGTGTAGGAGAAAACAAATGAAATAAATTAGAAGGATGAAAAGGGGCCATGAAATATCCCTGGCAAGTAAGATTAAGGAGAATCGAGAGATTCTGTAAATACATCAAGAGCAAGAGAGTAGCCAAGAAAAGTGTAGTTCCCTGAGACAGCAAAGATGTAATTTGTATGTTGGTGAGGTTCCAACTGAATACTTCTCATCTGTTTTCACCAAGGGGACGAAGGTGGAAGATGCGGTGAGTTCAGAGAGGGGCACATGATAATCGAGAATAGGTCAATATTCAAGAGTGTTTTATTGTCATGTCCCAGATAGAACAATGAAATTCTTACTTGCTGCAGCACAACAGAATATGTAAACATGCTACACTGTAAATAATATGATAAACAAGAGAGAAAAAAAAGTTCAGTGTGTATATATACATATACTTACAAGTACACACGAACTCAAAAATAAAACAATAGTAGTGCAATAATAATAATAATAATAATAGACTATTGTAGATCAGAGCTTATTTGAGGTTGTAGTGTTTAATAGCCTGATGGCTGTAGGGAAGAAGCTGTTCCTGAACATGGACGTTACAGTTTTCAGGCTCCTGTACCTTCTTCCTGATGGCAGGGGTGAAATGAGTGTGTGGCCAGGATGGTGTGGGACTCTTATGATGCTGATAAATCCCTTCGATGGTGGGGAAGTCAGAGCTGGTGATGGACTGGGCAGCGTTCACCACTTTTTGCAGTCTTTTCCGCTCCTGGACGTTCAATATTAAGAAGATGTTAGATATCATGGGATGCATAAGAGTTGTAAAATCTTCAGGACAGAATAGATCTATCCCTGAGAGGTAAATAGGTTAGGCCCTGACAGAGATTTTTGCATCTTTATTACCCAGTGCAAGAACATTAAAGGATAGCTAATGGTGTTTCTTTATTTAAGAAGGGCGGAAGGGATGAGCTAGGCAACTACAGGCCGGTACAGATCCTTACATCAGTGGTAGGGAAACTATTGTAGAGAATCATTAGAAACAGGATTTATTAACATTTGGTAACACAGGAACAATCATTGTGGCTTTTTATGCCAAGAAATCTTGCAACACACTTGGTTGAGCTTTTATGAGGGGTTAACTATGAAGATTGGTGAAGGCAGGGCTATAGATGATGCCTATAAGACTTTAGTAAAGTGTTGTAGAACATGCCATAGCGTAAGCTCTCCAGAAGGTTAAGGCACCAATGTGGACTGGCTCATTGGATATAAAATTGGCTTGGTGTTAGGGACTGGAGGATCGTGACGGAAGTCTATGGCCAGTGGCATACTGTGGTGAGCAGTTCTTGGACTCTTGTTGTTTGTGATTTATATATTAACAGTGTAAATGTAGGAGATATGATTGGTAAGAATGTGGCTGACAAGAAAGTTAGTGTGCTGTTTAAGGCTACAACATGATATGTATCAAGCTGAAATTAGAGCAGTTAGCAAGTGGAATTTAATTCCTACAAGTATGATATATTGCATTTTGGGAAGTCAAATAGGGATCACAGAGAGTTCGGATGGAGCAGAAGATAAAGCTGGGACGTTATATCGCAACTTTACAAAACATTTGCCAGACGACATTGAGAATATTATCTGCGGTTTTGGTTGCCACATTATAGAAAGAGTGTGCTTGTTCTGGAGAGATTGCAGAGGAGATTTACCAGTACATTGCCTGGATCGTAGGATTTTAGTTATGGGCAGAGATTGTACTGTGACTGGCGCTGACGATGGTTGCCAAGGTGTACTGCTCCTTGCTGTTTTGTGTGTCATTTGTGTCGTCTGTGAAAATCCCACAAAGATCACTTTCATGGGAGAGGTACTCATTAACATCAGATATATGGTACCTCCACACATTGTTCCGGATTTCTCTCATTCGCTGGATTATTTGGACATATTTGTCGCTGTGGCTGTGTTGAAGGTCTTGAGACGGAGGAGAACCTGGGTGAAGCTCTTTGGAGCACTCGCCCGACTCCAGTGACGAGAATTACGCACACAGCTCCTGAGTATATTCCTTGCAAATCTACGTTCACTCAACAACAAAGTGGGCGAACTGAAATTCCTGTGCCAAACAAACAAGGACTTCTCTCGAGCCGCTGTCCTGTGCTTCACTGAGACCTGGCTGTGTGAGTCATAACATAGAAAAAGATGCGGGAGTAGGCCATTCGGCCCTTCGAGCAAGCGCCGCCATTCAATATGATCATGGCTGATCATCCAAAATCAGTACCACGTTCCTGCTTTTTCCCCACATCCCTTGATTCCGTTAACCCTAAGAGCTAAATCTGACTCTCTTGAAAACATCCAGTCAATTGGCCTCCACTGCCTTCTGTGGCAGTAAATTTCACATAATTTGTAAACACAGTGCCCGCCACAATTTTTGGGACAAAGACCCATCATCCA
Organism: Okamejei kenojei; assembly: GCA_035221665.1. Taxonomy (NCBI): domain Eukaryota; kingdom Metazoa; phylum Chordata; class Chondrichthyes; order Rajiformes; family Rajidae; genus Okamejei; species Okamejei kenojei. Next base: position 19,056,190 of record CM069147.1, read on the forward strand.
TCCATTTGCCTCTGTACTCCACAACCCGAGATCTGCGATAGAAAAAATTACGTGGCCAAAGTGCGCATTGTCAGACCCCAACAAAGGCCGTTTTTATACATCTTGGTTTAACCATGTAGAAACCATAGCACTGTCCATACATGGTCCCCCCATTTCAGGGCATCGTATTGTTTGGGACACATGGCTTCACAGGTATTTGTAATTGCTCAGATGTGTTTAATTACTTCCTTCATGCAGGTATAGGAGAGCTCTCAGCACCTAGTCTTTCCTCCAGTCTTTCTGTCACCTTTGGAAACTTTTATCGCTGTTTACCAACATGAGGACCAAAGTTGTGCCAATGAAAGACAAAGAAGCCATTATGAGACTGAGAAACAAGAATAAAACTGTTAGCGACATCAGCCAAACTTTAGGCTTACCAAAATCAGCTGTTTGGTACATCATTATGAAGAAAGAGAGCATTGGTGAGCTTACTAATCGCAAAGGGACTGGCAGGCCAAGGAAGACCTCCACAGCTGACGACAGAAGAATTCTCTCTGCAATAAAGAAAAATCCCCAAATACCTGTCCGACAGATCAAAAACACTCTTCGGGAGTCAGGTGTAGATTTATCAATGACCACTGTCCGCAGAATTCAATTCAATTCAATAGCCCTTTATTGTCATTCAAACATGCAAGTTTTGAACGAAAATTCGTTCCTGCAGTCATAACAGCAAAAAAAAGACCAAAACACACAATTAACACAATTCCACATAAACATCCATCACAGTGAATCTCCAAACACTCCTCACTGTGGTGGAAGGCAAAAGTCTTATCTCTTCCCTGTCCTTTGTTCTTGGCAGCCAAACTGCAACGTTGAAGCGACCAGGGCTCCCGATGTTAAAGCCCCTGATGGGCGATGGTAAGTCCCGCGACTGTTTAAGCCACGCTGGGCGATGTAAGGCCCTGCTCCGGGCTGATTCAAATCCCTCGATTCGGGCGGGCGAAGTTGCCGTTGCGGGAGCTCCGAAAATCGGTCTCCCACCAGGGACCTGCGAGCTCCGGATTTTACCTTCCACAGGTACCGCGGCCAAAGCTCCGAAGTTGGGACACAGCCACAGCGCCACCACAGCTCCGAAGTCAGCAGGCTCTATGACTGGAGCTCTCAGGTTGAATTCGGTTGGAGACCGCCAGTTCCACGATGTTAGGCCCTGATGTTACGACAACGGGGACACGACAAGGAAAAGGTCGCGACCCCGTTCAGGGAAGAGATTAAAAAGTTTCCCCAACTCGCCCCCTGCCCTCCCCACATATACACAGCTAAAAATAAACCAAAAACATATTCCCAACAAGACGAAAAGAAAGAAAAAAAGACAGACGGACTGCAGGGAGCCGCTGCCACAAGGCGCCGCCACTCTGAGACATTCTGAGAAGACTTCATGAACTAAATACAGAGGCTACACTGCAAGATGCAAACCACTGGTTAGCCGCAAAAATAGGATGGCCGGGTTACAGTTTGCCAAGAAGTACTTTAAAGAGTTACCACAGTTCTGGAAAAAGATCTTGTGGACAGATGAGAAGAAGATTAACTTATATCAGAGTGGTGGCAAGAGCAAAGTATGGAGAAGAGAAAGAAATGCCCACAATCCAAAGCATACCACCTCATCTGTGAAACACGGTGGTGGGGGTGTTATGGCCTGGGCATGTATGGCTGCTGAAGGTACTGACTCACTTATCGTCATTGATGATATAACTGCTGATGGTAGTAGCATAATGAATTCTGAAGTGTATAGACACGTCCCATCTGCTCAAGTTCAAAGAAATGCCTCAAAACTCAATGGCCGGCTGTTCATTCTACAGCAAGACAATGATCACAAACATACTACTAAAGCAACAAAGGAGCTTTTCAAAGCTAAAAAATTGTAAATTCTTGAGTGGCCAAGTCAATCACCCAATCTGAACCCAATTAACCATGCCTTTTATATGCTGAAGAGAATACTGAAGGACTAGCCCCCAAAACAAACATAAGCTAAAGATGGCTGCAATACAGGCCTGGCAGAGCATCACCAAAGAAGACACCCAGCAACTGGTGATGTCCATGAATCGCAGACTTCAAGCAGTCATGGCATGCAAAGTATATGCAACAAAATACTAAACATGAATACTTTCATTCATATGACATTGCTGTGTCCCAAACATTATGGTGCCCTGAAATGGGGGGCAATGTACTGCTGCATCCTCTACATGGTGAAACCAAAATGTATGACGACTGCAGGACAATGTGCTGCAACTGGCTGGCTTTCAACTACACCGAGCAGACCGCGAAGTAGGGGCAGCGGGGAAATCAGGAGGCGGTGGAATATGCTTTTATACTAACCAGGGCTGGTGCAGTCACATCACAGTATTATCTAACTTCTGTTGTATTAATCTGGAATCTTTTTTTATAAATTACAAACCCTTTTAATCTATCTCCGAGGGAATTTACCTCTTTTATTCCCGCTGGAGTTTACATCCCTCCCCAAGCCTGTGTACATGTGATGCAAACGTAATGAGAGTAGAGTGACTTCCCAGACTCCATGGTCATTGTTTTGGGCAATTTTAACAAGCCTAAACTCAGCCGAGAGCTTCCAAAATACAGACATCACGTTACCTGCCCCACCAGAAGAGAGAGAACACTCGATCTTTGATATACTACAATAAAAAAAGCATATTGCTCTGTTCCCTGTGAGGCTCTGGGACTCTCTGATCATTGTTTAGTTCACCTTATTACGACCTACAGGCAGAAACTAAAATCCGATGAGCCTGTGGTCAGAACAATGAAAAAATGGGCAAGCGAGGGCACTGAAAACCTACAGTCCTGCTTTGACTGCACTGATTGGAATGTGTTCAGGGAAGCAACCACAAACCTCGATGAATACAGACACCGTGACATCATGTCAGCTCTTGTGAGGACAGTTGCATTCCCACTGGGACCTGGATCAGGTTCAACAATCACAGAACTCAGACAGCTCCGCCATTCTAAATATGAGGCCTACAGGAGCGGGGATGTAGGCCTCTACAGGCAGGACAAGTACAAGCTGCGATGAGGAATCAGAGTTGGCAAGGAAAGGTACTCTGAGAAGTTGAGGAGTAAGTTCTCAGCTAATGACTCATCTTCAGTGTGGAAGGGCTTGCAAGAAATCAACAGCTACAAGGGGAAACAACCCCAGCTCCTTGGATAATCGTCAGCTGACCATCGACCTGAATGAGTTCTGCTGCAGGTTCGATAGACAGAAACATAACCTCGCTACCCCCTCCCCCACCCACTCCTCCCCAATCACCACTTCACACCTACTTACAGTCTAACTCCAGTCAGCAAACACTAGGCCCTCGTCCACTACCCACCCCCTCCTTGCTGCCCCACATCACTGGCCACTTTTCCATCACTAACAATAGAAATTGAGGTAATGGAGAAGTTATTGAGGAGACAGAAAATCCAGAAATCGCCAGGACCGGACAATGTTTCCCCCTCTACCCTCAAGCTCTGTGCTGAACAACTGGCACCAGTCTACACATACATTTTCAACCAGTCCCTGCAAACCTGCACTGTCCCTGCTTGCTTCAAAGTCTCCACTATTGTTCCTGTACCCAAAAAGTCAAGGATTACTGGTCTTAATGACTACAGCCCTGTCGCACTGTAATCATGAAGACCCTTGGAAGACTTGAGCTGGCCCACCTGAAAAATATCACAAACCCCCTGCTGGACCCCCTACAGTTAGTATACCGGGCCAATAGATCAGTGGATGACGCAGTCAACCTAGGCCTGCACTTCATCCTCCAGCACCTAGACTGCCAGGGGACCTATGCAAGGATTTTGTTTGTGGATTTTAGCTCTGCATTCAGCACCAAACTATACACCAAACTCTCCCAATTGACTGTGCCTGAACCCCTCTGTCAGTGGATCACCAACTTCCTGACAGACAGGAAGCAGCATGTGAGGCTGGGAAAGCACTTCTCGTCCCTCTCCTCTACTCTCTTTACACCAACGACTGCACCTCCACAGACACCTCTCTCAAGCTTCTCAAGTTAGCAGACGACACAACCCTTATTGGACTGATCCAGGATGGGGAGGAATCTGCCGACAGACAGGAAGTGACACAGCTGGCATCCTGGTGCCATTGCAACAACCTGGAGCTCAATGCTCTTAAGACAGTGGAATTGATTGTGGACTTTAGGAGACCTCCCCCTCCCCTCTCCCCACTCACCATCAACAACACCACGGTCACATCTATGGAGTCATATAAGTTCCTTGGAACCATCATTTCCAAGGACCTTAAATGGGAGGCCACCATCGACTCCACAGTCAAAAAGGCCTAACAGAGGATGTACTTACTGCGGCAGCTGAGAAAGCACAATCTGTAACGTGCAATGATGGTCCAGTTTTATACTGCCATCATAGAGTCTGTCCTCACCTTCTCCATCATGGTCTGGTTTACTGTATATCATGTTGTTACTTGCGAGCAAAACTCCAAGGCAAATTCCTTGTATGTATACATATTTGGCTAATAAAATTGATTCAATTCAATTCAATTCATTAGGCTTGGTTTGTTTGTCATGGAGCGAAGAAGACTGAATGTTGATTTCTGGTATATAAACGTATGGAAGGCATAGACAGGCATGTGCCGTGAGTAATTACACAGGGGAGGCAGTCAGTCGGCTTTTAAAAATCTTTTGATTGAGTTTTTTTCCTACTGGGCCTAGTAAGTAGAAGGTATTTTGCCTTAGAAGGTTGTGTTGAACTGTCATTTCCTGATGCATCCTGGAAATCAAATATTGATTTTTTGGGGGCAAAAATAGGCCCTATGTCCTGTAGCAAAACTGGGAATTTTCTTCCCATATTATTTTTTGTCATTTTAAACCTGTGTCTTCTAGTTCTGAACTGATAAAAATAGATATAGACTATTCTTATTCACTTTATTCATGCCTCATAACATTTTTAAAACTTGGATTTGTTCTCTCAATCTTTTATCATTAAATGATAAAATTTAGTGTGACACTTGTTATAGTTTAGGTCCTTACGTACTGTAATTAACCTAGTCACTCTTTGAACCCTCTCCAATGCATCAATGTCCTGAGTGTTCATTGTGCTCCTCTTATTCAGCATTTCCAGCTGTGATGTACATTTGTATGGTAATCAATGCACGCTGATTTTGCTGACTTAAATGTAAAATTTTGTTGCTGCTATTAGCAAATTGAAGATTAAAGATGTCCCTGTGTATGACATAACTGAATGAGATGAAATGTGAAATGAGATTTTTGGATAATCTTAATTCTATTTTTCTCATTCAGTATCAGATGCTATTACTGCATACAGATTTCGGTGGATTGTGGCAAAAAATGCACCAATGCTGTAGTTGCTGTGATACAGCATGTTGCTGTGGTAACACAAAGCACTTGAGTGAAATATCTTTGCAAAGGGCTAATTGCTACTCAGAAACACGTGGATGTGGAGAATGCTTCAGGCATCATCTTAGTGATTGAAACACAAACTGAGGGTTGAATTCTTGGCATCTTTCATTACCGGTAATCATTTTCTCTAAGCTTACTTTTCTGCTCCAAAAGTATTCTGAATGCTATTGTATACTTATGCAAAAAGTGATGCACCCAAAAAATAAATGTCTTCTTTGACCTTGAATATTTTGCAAGGTTTGCTGATATTGCAGTTATATGCTTCACAATCAGCTTTATGAAGATCCTTGCTCACTGATGTTCTGTTGAAATCTTGTGCCCATTCCTTTGTCATTTGCATCCATTCAGCCACAGGTTTTGTCTCCGTAGTAGGGACCTGCTGGGGAGACATTGCTCAGCCTCACTCTAGAAAAATGCATAGATTTTCTTCTTGACCAGTTACTTGATGACTGAGGATTATTTGCTTCTGCTATGTTCTGTGGCTCCTGAGAACGCTCATCAGATCAATCTGGGAACTGCAGACACTTTCACATTTGCGATGGGAGGTTCACCCAACACAATATTCCACCTCTCCACCAATTCCAAGATTGCTGGCCAATGTGGGAGTGAGGGGCTTTCTGGAGTGCTAGCATGGTTGTTGTGGGCCGGAGGGACTGGTTTCCAGAGAGCTAGTATGGACATTGTGGGCCGAATGGATTCTTGGGCTGGCAGCTCAGTCACTCGGACCTGGCAGCACAGTAACTCAAGCCTGGCAGGCTGCCAGCTCAGAAACTGCCAGAAATTCTGCCGAAAACAGGTGAGAGACTGTGAGAGAGAAGGGGAGAGGGTGGACAATCACTTTGACATTTTCATCTTTTTTTACAGTTGCAAAAGGCACATAGTTGCAAAAGGCACACAGTTGCAAAAGGCACACAGTTGCAAAAGGCACACAGTTGTGGGGTGGATGGGAAAGGTATGGAAGGGCCACTTCTATTGAGCAGTGCAACGCTCCTGATCAGGAGATTCAAACATCTCAGTTTCTTCCCAGAGATCCTTCATCAATTTGGGTAGTAGTCGGCTAATAATTTCCATGAGTGAGTGAGAATCCTACAAATTTTGAATCCTACAGGTTTTCAACACAGGTTTAAGAACATTCTTCAATTCTTTTCTTTGCTCTGCAGATCATTTCTTGTCATGATACAACTCGGGTGCGGCGCAGTCGTGGAGTTGCTGGCTCACAGTGCCGGCGACCCAGTTTCAATCCTGACCTCAGGTGTTGTCTGTGTGAAGTTTGTACATTCTCCCTGTGGCCGCGTCGTTCCAGTTTCCGCTCACATTCCAAAGACGTGCAGATTTTGTAGGTTAATTAACGAAAGTAAATTGCACCTCGTGTATAAAATGCGAAAGTGACATAACATAGAATTAGTATATCAGTGATCAATGGTCAGTGTGGACTCAGTGGGCCAAATGGCTTGTTTCCACTGAATTCTAAACCAAACTCTATAGATAAGTACCTGAGGGCTAACCTGGATATGTTAGGCCAAGTGTCCAGTTTCTCATTTGGACACGTACATGGATGGGATAAGTTCAGAGGGATATGGGCCAAACGTAGTCAGGTGGGTCTAATGTAGATGGGGCACGTTGGTCGGCATGGGCAAGTTGCGCTCAATTTCCAGAATCTAAGAGAGTACATTTTGGGAGTCTGGCGTCAAGCACATAAACAGTAGGCCTTCCCACAGGAGTGATGTAAACTCCCATGCTGGAGATTTTGGCCAGGCACAGGAAGCTGATATTGGATTACCTATCCTGCCAGTGGATTTCAGGATTTTGTGGAAGCAGGTGTTGGTTGTGCCTCCCCTGTGCTTTAAGGTGCCTGCCCTAGGTCCAACAAAGTCAAAGTCTCCACAGCATATAGAAAGATATGGAATCACTGCTGGCAGACAATATATTTTATACCAGATTTGATATCTTGATCTTCAAACCAAAAGCTGCACTGTTGCATTAGAGACTGGAGTGAATTTCATCATCAAAGTCTGCCTTCACTAACAGATGTTTCTTGGGGTATGGATTTTCCAGGCTCTTACTTTGGTCTTTATTGTCAGAAATCAATGTCGGACAGTGGAGGATGTTAGTGGAGGACCTTTGTTCTAAATGTGTTCAGAGTAAGGCCCATTCTCTCAATCATTTCAGTGAATGAGTCAACAATGACTTGGAGCTCAACCTCCAAAGATAAACGTGCACAATTGTACCTCAAGTACAGTAGTTTATATTGGAGTGACTTTGGTTCCAGAGTAAAGGCAATACAGGTTGAACAGTTTCCCATTAGCTTTACAGACTGTCTAGTGGGAAGCTGGTGCAAGTTGAGATACAGCCTTCTAGCAAGAAAGATTGAGAGAAGTATTGAAGTTGCTTAACCTCAGTCTGTGCTGGGATTCAGTCTGTGAAGGCCATTAGTTAGATTAACAACTTGCATTTAATGTAGCAAAAATAAAGTCCTAAATCAATCACCTCCAGCAGTAAATTTAGCCCATCAGGAAATCCAACCCATGGATCACAAAGAGGGAGAGAACCAACTCTTTAAGAAGCCACTAAACTAAGTGGGACCCGTTGGGTCACAGCTTCACACGGGAGGGCTGGTCCCCCAACACAATATTCCACCTCTCCACCAATTCCAAGATTGCTGGCCAGTGTGGGGGTGGGATGCTTTCTGGAGTGCTAGCATAGTTGTCGTGGGCCAAAGGGACTGGTTTCCAGAGAGCTAGTATGGACATTGTGGGCCGAATGGATTCTTGGGCTGGCAGCTCAGTCACTCAGGCCTGGCAGCACAGTAACTCAAGCCTGGCAGGTTGCCAGCTCAGAAACTGCCAGAAATTCTGCCGAAAACAGGTGAGAGAGAGAAGAGGGAGAGGGTGGACAATCAATTTGACATTTTCATCTTTTTTTACAGTTGCAAAAGGCACATAGTTGCAAAAGGCACACAGTTGCAAAAGGCACACATTTCAATAGCCACACAGTTGCAAAAGGCACAGTTTAAAACCACATAAAGGGCACTCATAGGTCAGTATTCTGAGTGTTCTGTAGATTTCCAGCTCAGACTGAGAGTCGTGACCCTCTCCCTCCCCCATCTTGTAGAGACTGAGCCACGCCCACATTTCTGGGTTTTATAGCCCCTCCCCCTCCCACTGGAAGGGGCATGGCCTTCGTGTCATGATTGACAGGAGAGAGAATCTCAACATTTTTTAAACATTAATAAGTATTTTACTTTTCACCGTTGGGAAAAATCCTCTGGCCCTGACAGCTGGAGGGGGAGTCTGAGCAAGGTGGCCAAAAATCACAGCCGTAAGTGGTCGCGTTTTTTCTAAAATCAATATACAGTGCAAACAGGAAGTGGTCAAGTTTAGACTTTTAATTATATAGATAACTTGATGTGTCAACAAATCCTGACCATGCTTTGCACGAGGAAAGTGTTCAGGGTGACCTGAACCGGCATCATCATGGACAATGAGAGCAGAATGCAGATTTCATTTTTGCATTTTGTATGTTAATCTCTGCCAGGTGGATGAAGAAACCCCGCTGTGGTGTTCCTGACAACTTTGGTACAGAAATCAAGACAAATTTACGTCGTAAGCGATATATCCTCACTGGACAAAAGTGGAATTCGAAACGTATCACATACAGGTAGTAAACTCAAATCTCCTTGAAATGTTCTGATGGGCTGTGTGGTTGTAAATTGCTGTGTTGGTATTTACCTCAAAATTGTGTTCTTCCTTAGAATAGGAAGCATCATATTCTAAAGATTGACCAATGAGTTCAAAAACCTACTCCAAAGTTTATACTGATCCAGATTTCCTGATTAAAGCATAATTTTCTTCTTGCAGCATCCAAAACTATACACCCAAACTGGGAGAATATAGGACACGCCAGGCTATCCGCCAGGCTTTTGGTGTCTGGCAGAAAGCTACGCCAATAATATTTGAGGAGATTACTTATTATGATATTCGATATGGTCGCAGGAAGCATGCAGACATCGTGGTCTTCTTTGCCTCGGGTTTCCATGGTGACAGTTCCCCATTTGATGGGGAGGGTGGTTTCCTGGCTCATGCCTATTTCCCTGGTAGTGGATTGGGCGGTGATACTCATTTTGATTCAGATGAGCCATGGACCCTGGCAAGTACTGATCTTCAAGGTAAGAGGTGAATTTGTTGCTTCTCTCAAAAGATGTGAAGGGAAAAAGTGAACAGCAAATCTTTTTTGGGTTTATGCTGTATTTTATTCAGCTTCTGTACTGAATGACTCATTGACGGTGATCTTAATTTGAACTTTAGTTTCTCAGACTTCCTCTACTCTGAATTAATTGCCTTATTTGATCATCCCCCCTTCTTTCCTTCTGCATAATATTTTATATTTGTATTCATAATCAGCCTTTTGTCCCTGCAATCTTGCATAATCTCTCTACTTCTATGGATTTGATCACTGGCATGACCGTCTCTAAACCATTTGTCATAACATTTTCCACTTCCATCTGGGATTTCCAATTCTAATTTCAAATGTTCTCATGTGTATGATTATATTTACTACTCCAAGTGAATTTTTAAAGTATCCCCCCGCTTTCTAGAAAAACTGGGTCGACACAAAAGCAATTGTGTTGTAATTGATGTGATCTTTGCATGTGCTTTATTTAGGGGATTGATGTTCCATCCAAAGATATATAATTACCTAATGAAATCTTTATGCTTGGCAAAAGGTCCAAACATAGTGCAACAGTATCAAACAGGTGTTTTAAAGTTCAGTTGATAATGGCAATTTCATATTTGAAAGAATATTGGGATATGCCCATTTCACACAACTCACATTTTTTGTCACCAGAATATGCCATATTTATTTCCAATGACCTGATTGAAAACCTCCAATTTTACAATCCAGAAATCCTGAGATGGAGGCTATATTTTAATATTGCATCTGTTAGCTTGCGTTTGATAATGGCTTGTTGAGTTATTTATCCATGGAAATAATAAAACTAAACTGCAGGTAAATGCATGTATAAATGATGAAGCCAATTAGCTAACAAATGTTATTACTGTTATTTTATATCTAATTATAGAAGATAAATAACAGTAAAATAAGCACAAGCAATAAATCTAAAACACAGAGGAATTAAAATCTTGTCTTACTAGCATTTATTTAAGATATAACTTGTCTCATTCAGTTGACAGTCACTGTCGACTTCCATTCCAAAGAGTGTAATTTTATCGGAGACCATTATTAAAGTTCAAAGTTCAAATTTATTTGTCACATGCACCAAAAGGTGCAGTGAAACGTAATTTATCATGCAGCGTTACAATTAAATAGGGACACTATGCACACCATAATTCAACACAGACATCCACTGTGTTGGAAAGCAATACAGTTCAGACAGTCCTCCTCCTCCCTCGTTCACCCGTGGTCGGGACCCTGGCCATTTCTGCAGAGGTTTGTGTGAGAGATTCTCTGCAAAGGTTCGTGTGAGAGATAAATTATTTATCATTGATAATGGCCATTTTTTTGTACAATGTGACCCTATTTTCCTGTCACAGTTAGCACTTTTCTGAATTATCTGCTCTTAAATGGTGGACACAAAATGCTGGAGTAACTCAGCGGGTCAGACAGTCTATCTTCGGTTTAAACCAGCACCTGCAGTTCCTTCCAACACATCTTATCTGCTCTTAAGTTTATTTTGTTAGATATTTATAAAAAGCCAGTTATGTGAGTGTATTGTTCTAACTGCATCCTTCCTAATTCCAATGCCCTCGGTAGTATTGAGTGAATTGATATAAAACCTTATTTCTCTTTCATTTGTTTCACTTCAATGAGCCCATATCTCACATGAAGTAAAATATATAATTTACGCTGGTTTTAGAGATGACAGTAGTGGGTTGTTGTTTAACATTGATCCCAATGTTTTATTTATAATCCACAGGGAATGACCTGTTCCTTGTAGCAGTCCATGAGCTAGGACATGCTCTGGGCCTCGAACATTCCAGCAATCCTAATGCCATAATGGCTCCGTTTTATCAGTGGATGGATACAGAGAATTTTGAGCTTCCAGAAGATGATTTAAAAGGAATCCAGCAGATATATGGTGAGTCACTTTGAGAATTATTGGTTAGAAACATAGAAAAATAGGTGCGGGGATAGGCCATTCGTCCCTTCGAGACAGCACCGCCATTCAATATAATCCTCTTGCAATGAAGGCCAACATGCCATTAGCTTTCTTCACTGTCTTCTGTACCTGCGTGCTTACTTTCAGTGACTGATGTACAAGCACCCCAGGTCTCGTTGCACCTTCCCTTTTCCTAATCTGACACCATTCAGATAATAATCTGCCTTCCTGTTCTTGCCACCAAAGTGGATAACCTCACATTTATCCACATTATGCTGCATTTACTATGCATCTGCCCACTCACCCACCTGTCCTCCATTTGTGGCCTTCTGTCTCCTTGCATTGGTTCCCATCCCCCTGCCCTGTTAGTTTAAACGTGACCTTTCCTACGCTCTCTTTCCCGTTCACTGCACGCAAACACTTCCACGTTGTTACCTCCACCCCCATGCTGTTTAGTTTAAACCCACCCGTGTAGCACTAGAAAACCTGCCTGCCAGAATGTCAGTGCCCCTCCAATTAAGATGCAACCCATCGCTTTTGTACAGGTCACCCATGCCCCAGAAGAGATTCCAGTGATCTAGATATCTAAATCCCTGCCCCCTGCACCAAATCCTCAGCCACACATTCAGATCCTCTATATCCCTGTTCCTACCCTTACTAGCATGAGGCACTGGAAGCAACCCAGAGAACCACCCTAGAAGTCCTGCTTTTCAGCCTGCTACCTAGTTCACTATACTCGCTTGCAGAACCTCCTACCTCCTCATAGCCACGTCATTTATGCCTACATGCACAAGTACTTCCACCTACTCGCCTTCCCTCTCAAGGATGTTCTGAAGTGGGTCTGAGACGTCTTGGGCCCTGGCCCCAAGGAGGTAACACACCATCCTCGAGTCTCGCCTGTTGCCACAGAATCTCCTGTCTGCACCTCTGGCAATGGAGTCACCCACTACAATGGCTCTGCCTGACATCGGTCTCACCGGTTGAGCCTCAGCGCCAGGATTCGAGTTACAGATCAGTCCGCCGCTCGGACTGGAAGTGTCGTCTGCCCCGACAGCTCCTAAGAGGGTGTACCTGTTTTCAATTGGTACATCCACCGAGGTCTCCTGCACTCGTTTTGTCCCCTTCCTTTCCGTCTCTAACCATCGCACCTCTTGTACTCACGGAGTGACGATCTGACTGTAGGTCCTGTCCAGGAAGCTTTTGTCTTCCCCGATAAGAGTGCAGGTCATCCAGCTGCTGCTCCAGTTCCCTAACCCGATCCCTGAGGAGCTGCATCTGGACACAGTTCCCACAGATGTAGTGGTCAGTGACACCAGCAGTGCCCCTGACTTCCCACTCCTGCAACCAATGCACTGCAATAAGTTTAAACATTTAAATTAAATTAAACACACACAACCGATTAAATGTAGCCTCGTCAACGAAGACTCTTTCGCCAAAGTCTCACACTTCACCTCTCCGAGGCACTTCACCTCAACAAGGCCGCTCCGCTACACCTGAACTTAATTTTATCTAATCAAGCCAGCTATCCACTCAATTAATTAGGCTGTCTCAGCAAATCCACACACTAGCTGGTCTGGCTGCTGCTCCTTTGCGACCTTCAAGGTAATTGCACCGGGCTGTCTCTTGGCGCTCTTTTTAAAGCTCCTGAACTTTACTCACCTAGGAGAAAGCCTTCCTTCAGCCAATCCGCTCACTCGCTAGTCTGGCTGCTGCACCTCTGCGACCTTCAAGGTTAAATGATTATTTGCCAGAATGAATTCCATTCAATTGTTGATGTGATATAAAAATGACAGAAAGACGTTTGGGCATCAGAATGTTAATGATTCACCATAGTGAAAACAGGCCATTCGGCCCACCAGTGATCACCTGTACTATTCTACACACTAGGGACAATGTCGGAGACAATTAACCTAAAAATCTGCATGTCTTTGGAATGTGGAGGAAACCAGAGCACCCGGAGAAATCTCACATGGTCATTGGGGGAGAGTACAAACAGCATCCATTGTCAGGATCAAACCCAGTCTCTGGCGCTGTATGGCAGCAAATCTACTACTACATCACTGTGCCACCCTAGTTACCCAACCTGATCATAAAGCCACAATATTTATGTGAAATAGTCCAGAACCGTCACTCAATACCCACATCTTCTGGTCACTAGCCTAAGTGGTATACATGGTAATGGTAAATACTACAATAAATATGATGATGAATGTAAAAAGGCAGAATGGTGCAAAGTTATATTGCAATTCTAAATGTAAAAATACTAGCTGAAATGGCAGAAGAATGTAGTGTCCTGTTGATGTAATTGGCATGAGTTTATCATGGCTCACACGAGGGGAATGCTGCATTTGGGCCATCATCAGGTCTGAAGGTGAATAGTCCTTATGGAAGCCGGTTATTTTTGAGTAAGTGCTATTTAACTGTGAAGGCAGACATCTCCCATAACTTCACTTATGGATAGGAGAAGTATCATGAGGTAGTAATTAGCTGCAGGTTATTTTGGGTTTTTTATGTGTTCGCACGTGGTGTTCTAGCTTCACTAGGTTGACACCTGATATTCTTATTTAACTAAGCTTGTTGCTGCTCGTGTTACGTTCTTTTACACTCATCATGATGTTGATAATTTGTATTTCTTTGTCAATAAATGTCCCAACTTTATAAATGGCTAACTTTTTTAATGGTTCTTTCATTGTTTCAAGGTCCACCAGATAGCATACCCAAACCCACAAATTCACTGCCAACGATGACACCACGGAGACCAAAAAAACCTGAGCGTGTGCCTCCCAAAACTCCTGACCGAAAACCAGCACCCCGAGATCCTGATCTAGACAATCCTGACACTACAGATGGAACCACCCAACATCGTCCAAATATATGTGATGGCAACTTTGATAGCATGGCAATGTTGCGGGGAGAAATGTTTGTGTTTAAGGTAAAGATAGGTTGCAAGTTGAGTCACTGGGATTCTGTTGTTTCATTTTTGTTCTGCTTTTCCTCACTAAGGCAGTGTATTGACATTGTAAACAACATTAAAGAGTTGACTTTGAACGCTTTGGCACCACTGCTATTGCAGTACATTAGTGGTAGCAAAGTCAGTTATACTCAAGAGTCAAGAGTGTTTTATTGTCATATGTCCCACATAGAACAATGAAATTCTTACTTGCAGCAACATAACAGAACATGTAAACATAATACACTATAAACAATATAATAAACAAGAAAAAAAAGTTCTGTGTGTGTGTGTATATATATTTTCACTGTCACGGACATTTACACTGTCTTTCAATAATTTCTACAAATGTTGATAATGCAGACTGGAATAATTCTCTTAAAAAACATCAAAAAGGCAGTAATTGCAGTAGTAGGATTGGAATTGCTTTTTTCTACCCAAAGCCCAGTGCCAACAACTAAGCAGCAATGAAGGCATTGTTAACGCAAAGCTCACAGTAATGGTACAGCAAGGATGAACTTGCCAACATGCAGTGCCACCATTAAAGGGCCACTTATAGACACTCTGACAATAAACCATTGTATTACTTAAGCTGCATCACAACCTTTGGGCTTGTTAGACCTTAACAAGCAGAGATAGTCTGGATAAGTAGACATGATCACAAAGAGTCATTTAGAAAGTTTAATATTTTGAGATTTTGCAAATTCAAAATTCTCTGTCTACGCGATCTGACTCTGCTCTCTTGCCCAAACAGGGTCTCTGGTTTTGGAGAGTTCGAAATAATCGAGTATTGGACAACTACCCAATGCCTATTGGCCATTTCTGGAGAGGATTGCCATCCAATATTGATGCAGCATATGAACGGCACGATGGAAAATTTGTGTTTTTTAAAGGTAAGTTGGAACTATCTTTTCATTTCTGACTGGGGAAGTGAAATGGAAAAGACCAGATTCTGCTAAAAGTTGAGTGGAGGCACAAAGTGATATGATTAGCACAGCAGGGTGAAACATGTGTTGAGGCTAATATGATCATTTTCCCTCGCCTGAATAGACCATTAAACTTCCTTCTGTGTTGTATTCTTGACATTGCCTCTACTGCTACCGCCCTCCTCAGTTACTTCCAACCGCAACATCTTAACGAGAGTAGCCAGATGCTTCATGCAATAGCTAAGGAACTATAAGAGCCTCTTCCTCCTTCAGATACGAATGGCTGTAACGCCAGCAAGGTGTCAATAACCTGGATGCTGCCTTCACTCAACGCCTACTGACTACTTCCAATTTCTATTTGTGGGCTATCCCGTTAAATACTACTGAGACCTTTGTGGATATATACAATGCAGAATTATGAAGTCAAAATTAATTGGTTCATTCATTCTGCCCAGTTTCCTTCCTGGTTTCTTCATGTAATTTGGTCTCAACTTCCACTCTGCACCTTCACCCTTCCCCACACTAACAATGCATTACTAATATTATTCTATTTATCATCAATGCTGGAACTCCTAGCACAGGCTTCAAATGGTCGATGTCTGTTATTCCCCTTGATACAGTCTTTACCTTTCCTCTCTGAAACCTATGGAGTGCATTGGGTGATGCATCAATTAAACTGCTGGACTACATACCCTGAGGCCTGGACTAACAATTCAGAGATCTGAGTTCAAATCCTATTATAATAGCTAGGGAAATTAAACTGGTAATAACATTTTAAATGGAATTTTTAAAAAATCTTAGTATTGATGATCATGGTATTATTGAATAGTTGTAAAAACTCATTTGGCTCCTGAATGCCTTTCAGGAGAATAAATAATTTATTTTTACCTGGTTGGGACTCAACGTGCCTCCAGACACTGAACGATTGATTAAGAAACTCAATTCTAAGGTAATTTTGGAAGGTGGCCTTGTTGTGACCCCAGATTCCTCCAAAAAATATTGGGATTCTTACTTTACCCGATTAAATTATTTTAGGCCTCCGTGGGATCTCAAGCAGCGTTATTGGAGGAATTTGGAGGTTTAAAAAAGAATCAGAGGTTCATTCTCCCTACTTCTAGCTCTCTTCTTGAACATACTGGACTTGTCTTTACATGGTCAGGATCAACAACAAATGCCAACCCTTTGTCAGCTAGACCAGGACCATCCATCTACAAATGTCCCTTTGTTCTGTCACATTTTGTCCCCATTCCAATGGAAATGCCCAAAGTAAGTGGCAGAATGGACTAAGACTAAAGAAAGGTGGATAATCAGAGGATATCAGAGTTGAGGTTGAGAAGCATGGAGTCACAAGCCCACCCTTATATATTTGTTTGAAATTGATATCTGATTGTTGTTAGGTTAGCTGTTGAAAGCAATTCAACACATTCTGAGTAAAATGTGAACTCCATAGCCAGTTGCATCAACAGGAAATAGGCTTTGGCCTTTGAGCCTGCCAACCATTCAGTGACATGATTGATCACTTACCTCAGCGCCATTTTTACAATAATCTCAAATATCTCAAAAATCTGTCCATTTTAGTTATGAATATATTTAACAATTGAACTCCATAGCTCTCTCAGATAGTGAATTCAAAAGATTCACCACCCCTTGGGTGAAAGAATACTCTTGTTACTCTCCTCAATACCTAACCACTTATATTGAGAATGCGACTACAGGTTATAGAGTCCCCGTAGAGGTTTGGCATGTTTTGACGAGATCACATCTCATTTTTCCACAGAAAGTTTAATATCTCCCCGTATCACAAAACCACCATCCCGAGAATACATCTGATAAACCATCTGTATCCTAGGGAAACCAGACCTGTGTACAGCTTTCCCAATGGGGTTTCACAAAGGCTGTATATAATTGGAGCAAGATGTCTACAATTTACTCTAGTCCTTTTGCAATAAAGGCCAACATACCACATGCCTTCCTAAAGGGCCTGTCCCACTTGGGCCATCACTTACGCGACAGGCCGGTAGTGACTGATGCGCAACGGTCCCGCGAGAGTCGCGCGCGTCATCATGCGTCCGCACAGCCATCTGGAGTGCGTGACGCCATTTGAAGATAGACACAAAATGCAGGAGTAACTCAGCGGGACCGACAGCACCTCTGGAGAGAAGGAATGGATGATGTTTCGGGTCGAGACTCTTCTTCAGTCTGAAAGGAGGATCTCGACCCGAAACGTCACCCATTGCTTCTCTCCAGAGATGCTGCCGGTCCCGCTGAGTTACTCCTGCATTTTGTGTCTATCTCCAATCGTCTTGGACCCACTCTGGGAGTAGGTGGGGGCGGATCCGGATCCGCAACGGCCGTGAGCCCCAGGCCGAATTCGACGATCGCTTGCCTGCTTCTGCTGCTGTTGGAGGTGAGTCGTTGCGCCGTGCCAGGGCCTTGGGCCTGTCCCACTTTGGCCGTCAGTTACACGACAGGCCGGTGGCGTGCGAAGATTTCGTGCAGGACGAAGTCCACCCTCCTCCACACTCCTCCACACCACTCCATGCGCCCGTCCCCACGTCCACCAGGCCCTTAACTGCTTGCTTAACTGCATTTTAAATTTCAGTGCTTCACTTACTTACCCTGGTCCCTCCAAATAGCTTCACCTTTTCTCATTATATTGCATTTTACATTTTCAAAAAACAGTATTTTCCCTTTTTTTCTTCCAAAGTGAATGCTTTGTATATTATATTCCATCTGCTGTGTCTTGCCCGTTCATCTATCCCATCCTTATCCTCCCAAAACATCTCATATATTCTCCTCACAGCTCACACTGCTCACCTTGTATCATCAGCAAATTTGGATACTGAACTTAAATTCTGGGGAATGGGGCCTTTGATAAACCAAGACAGCATAATGGTGCATCTGATAGAGCTGATGTTGTATAGCGCCAGAGTCCCAGGTTCAATTCTGCCCTTACATGGTGTTTATGTGGAATTTGCATGTTCTCCCTGTGACCGCGTGGATTTGTCTACATGGTCCAGTTTCCTCCCACCTCCCAAAGACATGCAGGTTTAAAGGCTAATTAGCCTCTATAAATTGCCCCTAGTGTGTGGGGCGTGGATGTAAAAGTGGGATAGCATAAAACTCATGTCAAGGGGTAATCGGTGATGAGCATAGTCTCAATGGGCCAAAAGGCCTGTTTCTAAGCAGTGTCTTTCAATCAATCAATCAAGACATTTCCTAAATCTGAGGGACTACGTCTGAAGAAGGGCCTCGACCCGAAACATCACCTGTTCCTTCTATCCAGAGATCCTGCCTCTTCCGCTGAGTTACTCCAGCTGTTTGTGTCTATCTTCATTTTAAACCAGCATCTGCAGTTTCTTCCTACATTCATCCTTACAGCACAGGAACAATCCCTTTGGCCCACAGTGTGTCTGCCAAACATGGTGCCAAGACCAATTCTTATCTGTGCACATAATCCATATCCCCCTGTTCCCTGCATATCCACGCGCCTATTCAAAGGTTTTTAAATGCCACTATTGTATCTGCCTCCACTACACCTGGCAGTGCGTTCCAGGCACCCACCATTCTCTCTGTACAAATTCTTGCACCGCACATCTCCTTTAAAACTTGCTCCTCTTATCTTAAGAGTATGCCCTCTCGTATTTGATATTTCCATCTTGGGAAAAAGGTGTGACTGTCTACCTTATATATGCCTCCCATAATTTTATATGATTCTATCAGGTCTTTCCTCAGTCTCCATCCCTCCAGCAAAAAATATTCCAAGTGTGTCCAATCTCTCCTTGTAGCTAATACTCCTAATCCCGGAATCATTCTGGTAAATCTCCTCTTCACCGTTTCCAAAGCCTCCACATCCTTCCTGTGTTGGGTCTGGCCTAACCAAAGCTGCATCATAACTTCCTAACTCCTATACTCTATGCCCTGACCAATGAAGTCAATCATACCATATGCCTTCTTTACCACTCTATCTACTTGTGTTGCCACTTTCAGGGAGTTATGAACATGGACCCCTAGATCCCTCTGCACATCAATATTGCTAATGGTCGTCATTAATTGTATATTTTCCCCTTGCATTCCGTCTTCAAAAGTGCAACATCTCAAACATGCTTGGATTGAACTCCATCTGCCATTTCTCCACCCATTTCTGTAGCTGATCTATATCCCGCTGTATACTTTGACAACCTTCCTCGCAGTCTACAACCTCAGCAATCTAGGCGTTATCTTCAAACTTACCACCCATCCCATCTATGTTTACATCCAAGTCATTTACATATATCACAAACAACATAGATATCAGCACAGATCCCTGTGGAATTCCACTGGTCACAGACCTCCAGCTTTAATAATATTGTTCCTACGCCACAACCCTAAGTGCTCCTATGAACAGCATGTACAATCAAAGTTGTTAATATTTCTCTGCTCAGTTAAGTTCAGTTGCAATCGAAACACAAAGTACTTGTGCTATAACTCCAGGATAAGCGCTCAACTAAGAAAACCAAGCACAAAGCCAAAGTATTATCTAACTGAATATACCAACCTATTCTAAGGACAATAAATAACTCTGTATGCAAAATACAGTTACTTAAATGTTAACTAGCTCTTAAAAAACGAATCATATTGATGCAAGTATATCATTGGGGTTATTAAGTGGGCAGCTCCCTTCACCAGTGTTTCGTTGAGTTACGCCCACGTACGACACCTTGGGAAGCCTCAACAGTTGGTTCTGGCATCCCAGAACAACTATATTAGGCCTCAAACTAGTACTAATTATTTCCTGCGGAACAACAAGTTTTCCTCCCAAATCTACCTGCATCTCCCTATCATTGGCTCCCCATAATTGGCCTAACTCATACCTGTCTGAAAACTACCCTTTCTCTCCCTCACGGACAAAATTAATCACTATACTCTCAGTCCTGATGTCTACTGAATTCACTTGTGCTCTCCTCCTCTCAATTGCAGCAGCTAAGCACTTCAAGACTAGGTTATGCTGCCAAGTATACTGCCCTGAGAAAGACTAGTACTATATCCTGACAAAATATGCCTCAACGTTACAACATCTGAACATAAGGGACACGCCGGGTTCAGACCTACCCATTGTTTAAGGTTCTGCGGTGACGGCAGCACATCATAAATAGCCCTTATAAGGAAACTAACATGATCTGCCTCCATGCACCACAGGTCCCTCCAGCTAAACCTCCTCTTTTCTACACTTTCCCAGTTCATCCACTGTCCCTGCTTAACCTGAGCTAGTGCTCTTATACATCTCACTGTTTCCTCCTGACGACGTACCTGTTCTACAACCAATTTTGTCCTCCCTGTTGGACCTGCCTTACTCCACACTGGTTTTCCTGTGCTAAACCCTAAGCCTCCTTTCCCTTGCTGCACCCTACCAATAATGAATGTATGCCTCAGAGCTGCTTGTACTTCTCCTACTGCCTGCTTTGAGTTCTGCTTCCTCCCTCTAGTTACACTTGGCATCAGATTACTAACTAAGGTATCCTTGCTCCCTGATAATTGAAACTCTAACCTCACCTTAGCACAATTAAACTCTTCTGTTAGGCTAGACAATGGTAAATGAAGAATACCTTTCCCATATAAAGCCACATTGCTATGACACTGTGGAACTCCTAACCATTTCCTAATATATGAACTAACCAATCTCTCTAACCTTTCCACCTTAAAAAATGGCACCTCATATACTGTCAATGGCCACACCTACGTGTGGAAAAGCCCAAACTTCAACTTGCCTGGAAGCCCTGACTTCTCTATCCTTTCTAACCCATCAGTAACATCTTTCCTAAGTTGCAGAACCTGTTCCTTGTCAACCAACCTCATGTTATACTACCTACCCAAACTTTAACTGGTTTCTTCATTATAACCTGGATTTCTTCTTCATCTACATAAAACCTTTTCTCTACCACCTTTCCTCTTGCCATATAAATAGTCCGTGATTTATTAGTCTTAATCTTCAATCTAGCCCATTTAAGATTATCAATTAGCTTCTGTAATAATCTCTTGTACAAGCGACCATTGTGGTCACCAAGGTCATATCATCCATATAGGCCCTGATTGGAGGGAGGTGCAGTCCGTCCTGCCATCTATCCCCGCCGACGACCCACCGTGATGCTCAAATCACTAGCTCCATCGCCATTGTAAAAACGAATGGGGAAATAGTACATCTTCCATAATGACCATAAGTCTCTGCCATGCTGTCGTAAAGTCTGATGTATTAAAACACATTTGGACATCTTGGAAATATGCTTTCACTAAATTTACTATCGATCCTGGAACTCTAAAGAAATCAAAAGTGCTCCAAAGAAGACTGTGGTACAGATCCAAACGCATTTGCCAGGTCCAAAAACACTACATGCAATTATTTTATTGTCATGTGTACTGGGGTACAGTGAAAAGCTTTTATTTTCATTTTAGCTACCTGGTCTTTACAGATGAGGAGAAAAGAATTCCTCTCATTTGATTTATATTTCCTTCTATCAGTGCCCCCAGCAGAGCAGTTAAGAGAACAATTTTGGGAGCAACCAACAGTAACATTATTTTTAAAAAGTAATTCCTTAATCTTTGACCTTGAATCTTTTTCTTTATATTAACTTGTCCAAAACGAATTACCCTGTAGGTGGGAAGTGTGCCCATTATTTTGGAACGTTTTGGTATAAACTTCAGGAAAATGTATGTTTATTGTACAATTTGCCTTTGTTTCCAGACTTCCCAAACATAAGCACAGAACAGCTGTGGGTGACGCAGCTTGTACATCACATGAACACTCACAGAAGGCTGTTTACAAATTCCATTTCCTTACAAGCACACGCTGTGTGTGTGGAGCTAAACAGCATGTGGACGGAACTATTGCCTTTTGCCAAAACCAAAATTGGACATATGCAAGCTGTGGAAATTAAACCCAGTTTAGCAATTTCAGAGAATTAAATGTTTAGGAAAGTCTCCACTACTGTAAATGATTAACAGGAAACATTTTCATTTTCAGCATTGAAGAGATACTAATTTGTGACTATATATAATCTCAACAAACAATAACATGTATCTTCATTCGGAAAAGTCTTATGCAACTTAATGCCTGGATGGGATTCAATTCCTTTTCATGCCAATTAAGAAGTTCTCATTGCACATGTGAAAGATTCAGAGCAGCAATTTGCCTGTGGCTATCGCTGCTGTCCAAAAGCTAATTTTAATATCCAAATTTAAATGAACTTAATAGGCCTGATATTAGTGGTGCCCTACTCTAGTGAAGGAGATCCAGCAGTGCAGAGTTTTTGGCTGCCAGTCTACTTTGGTCCTGATTCAAATCATTAAGAAATCTTATTTTACCAGTCAGCAGAAGACAAGGGTTACACTGCCACCTGTACTGGATCTTTATGATAGTTTTTCCTGTGTTCAATTAAAAAAAAAAGATGTTTGTCTACTTGGAATAATATTCACCACAGAGAATCATGGCATAACAATTAGACAACTAATAGACACTCTCTTATGCATTCCATTTGTAGATTGGTTTATTTCAGTTCTTGGGAGCATTCAATCTGTCAGAATGGCCCCAAGAATGTTAAACACTGGTTCCTCTAAATTAGAATATAGAACATAAAACAGTACGGCATAGAAACAGGCCCTTCAGCCCATTATGTTCACGCTAAATATGATCCCAAGTTCAACTAATCTCCAAGTGATCCATAACCATTCATTCCATATACCTATCTAAGAGGTCCTGCCATTCTCTGCATATTTTCCCCTTACATTTGACCTCTGAAAGTGCACACCTCATATTGGATTAAACTCCATATGCCATTTCTCCACCCGTTTCTGTAGCTGAGCTGTATCCCGCTGTATATTTTGCCAGCCTTCCTCACTTTCCACAACTCCATTAATTGTGGTGTCGTCTGCATTCTTACTAACCAACCCATCTATATTCATGTCCAAGTCATTTATATATATCACAAACAACAAAGTTGGCAGCATCCCAGATCCTTGCGGAACTTCACTGGTCACAGACCTTCAACTAGATTAACACCACAACCTTCTGATTTCTATGAGTAAGCCAGTTGTGAATCTAAATGACCATGGCCGCACAATGGTTCAGCGGTAGATTTGCTGCCTTACACCACTTGCAGTGTCAGAGACCCGGGTTTGATCCCGATTACGGGTGCTGTCTGTACGGAGTTTGTACGTTCTCCCTGTGACCTGCGTGGGTTTTCTCCGAGATCTTCGGTTTCCTCCCAAACAATAAGACGTAGGTTAATTAGCTACTTCGTATAAGTGCGTGTAGATAGTGTTAATGTGTGGGAATCGCTGGTCGGTGCGGACTGGGTGGGCTGAAGAGCCTGTTTCCGTGCTGTATCTCTAAACTAAACTAAACAAAACTAAACTTACCATGGATTCCATTCATCTTAATATTCTGGATCAGACTACCATGCAGGCCTTTATTAGAAATCATGTTCGTTTGATGCACTGAATATGTGTTCCATATATGATGCTAAGGATCAACTGGATCATCTGCAAAGTATCATACATTTAGCCAAAGATACATAATGGCGCTAAGGGCAACACACCCAGAATTGTCCATTGAAACAGTACCTGAGTAGTAAAAGAAGCCTATGAGATTGTGACTGCTTTGTCATTATTGCGTTAATCAATGGCAAGAACATGCACCAGTTTTTAAGATTCTTGGGGCCACACCGGCAGTTTGAACATGAAATCTTAAAGGACATTTCTCCATGATAGCCACAGAACTGCTGTATGAGAGGTTGCTGTGATGGCTTGGATAAAGGTCGCAGAGATCTCTCCCACACATGGTCATCTGACCTTATTGAGGTCGAAGCTGTGACTTGTCCTATATGTGTGATTGATCTAGGATTGTAGTATGTAATTCTGTTGTGATTTGTAGCAATTGTTTGTGTAGAGTTATAACGCAGCCATTAATGGGATCTTCGTTATCCTGAGCATTGAAAACTGAGGCTAGTGGAAGCTGTGTGCAAAAAAGCGATATTCCAATACAGGGCCCTTTAACTTGCATCACAGTTTCAATCCCTGTGTAACGTGCTATTAATTTTTTAGTGAGTGTTCAATGAACATTATTGGTTGCAATCAAAAGCTATAATTTATTCCATTAATGAGGAAATGTACTAAGGTGGTTTGCGCACAGCATTGTCAGGGCCAATCTCCTAATGGACTCAATATTGCTTTGTGCACAACGTGTGCAACAGAAATGTTTGCTTATGGATCCATTTTCTAGACTGGTATGTTTAAATGCTGCCTGTAATGGGATGGGAGAACCTGCAGAACCACCACATTATGGGCTAGTCACTTATTGATTCTTGCAGATATTGCAAGAATTCTCCAAAAGCTAACCTGAGCAGACTTTAGACATGAACCGGTCGGTATGTGCCAATACAAATGAATGTTAAAATTCTTCGTTAAAACCACTCTGTATTTGCTACGTACAGATCTACTTTAAGCACTAATGCATTTTGCCATTTCACAACTACTTACTGGAGGGCCCACCAAGTACCACAAGAGACACTGATGACTCTTAGGACTAAATCAAATTCTACTATTCATGGACTCTCACCTTGTCTAGACTCCTGGTCTTGCCAAAGAATGTAATTACAACTGCAGCCACAAACCATGAGGAATTTATTAGGCATACAATGAGAATCCACCAGTTGTGATTCCAATGCCTATGATTTTGTGGCACTAAATCAATTTGCCATTTATCAATCTTTTAGTTTAGTTTAGATTGATTAGTTTAGTTTAGAGGTACAGTGAAAAGCATTTTGGTGCATGCTAGTCAATCAAGGTCCTGATAAGAATGTGTAGAAAAGGAACTGCAGATGCTCGTTTATACCAAAGATAGACACAAAGTGCTAGAGTAACTCAGCGGGTCATGCAGCATCTCTAAAGAAAAGGGATAGATGGCCCTCCCAGGAGGCCGCGGCGGCAGACGCTTCCTGGGAGGCTGCAGAGAAGCCGGGAGACAAAGCCTGCCTGGGTCAGTAGAGCCTCGCGGTGGCAGTGAGCATCAGCGGCAGTGGAACCCCGGCGGCGGCGGTGAAGCCTCTGCAGCGGTGGTGGAGCCTCGGTAGTGGTGAAGCCTCGGCGGCGGTGGACCTCGCGGCCGACAAAGCCTCATGGGTCAGTGGGGCCTTGCAGCCGACGTAGCCTGGCGGCAGTGTCAGTGGGAGCCTCATGGGTCGACCCACACTCAGCAGTCGATGAGGGAGCGAGTGAACCACCGTGAGGGGGGAGGGGAGGAGGAATAACAATGGAGGACCTGGCATGGGGAAAGTAGCCAAATATGACTGTTTGCATACCTTGGGTATGCAAGTGAAGAATTTCACTGTGCCTTGTCATATGTGACAATAAAGTATTCCATTCTATTCCATCAGCGGAAAGTTTAGCTTAGTTTAGAGATACAGCGCAGAAACGGTTACTTCGGCCCACCGAGTCTACGCCGACCAGTGATCCCACACAATGATGTAATCCTTCACACACTAGGGACCATTTATAATTTTACCAAGCCATTTAACCCACAAATCTGTACATCTTTGGAATGTGGGAGGATACTGGAGCTCCCGGAGAGACTATACACGATTACAGTGATTACGGTCTGAATTTTGTCGAGGTATGCAGCATGCAGGCACGGGCTGCTTCATTTGTTGAGCTGTTGCAAATGGAATAGAACATTATGCAATAATCCATGAACATCATTTATGTTATCATAAAAGGAAGGTATTGATAAAACTGCTAAGGATAGTTGAGCTGAAAACAACTTTCCTGAGAAACTACTATAATGATGTCCTGAAGCTCTCATCATCATAACATGAGTGCTCTGCAGCAGAACTGGACTATAATCTTGTTCGTTGATACCGGAGCCACCCTTTAGGGTGACTAACCTCATTTCATTTCCACCGTTAAGCTATCCTACTCCTCCATCACATGCCAGATGTGACTGTGGGGTTGAGTCTTTGGCAGCAAAGCCTAGGACTGACCTCTGCTCAATGCAGCTAAGCTTGATGGCATGTTAGAGTCTCCTGCAACTTTGTTGAGGCAGGAAGAGTTAGTTTAATTTAGTTTAGAGATACAGCATATGGGTAGGCCCTTCGGCCCACTGAGTCCACATGGAGCAGTGATCACCCGAACACTAGTTCTATCCTGCACACAGGACAATCTACTGATGCCAATTAACCTGCATGTCTTTGGAATGTGAGAGAAAACTGGAGAACCCAGAGGAAACCTGAGTGGTCACAGGGAGAACGTATAAACTCTGTACATACAGCACCCATAGTCGTAATCGATCATGGGTCTCTGGTTTGTAAGGCAGCAACTCTACCGTGGTGCCATTGTGCCGTCCCACACTTATATCAACCCCCTGCAAGAAAATAGTAAGTGTGTGGTAATTTGTGAGTGGCATGGTTGGGTCGCTGAAAGACTGATAAAAGTATGAAATGTCGTTCTGTGTGTTATAGTAATGGTAGATATTTAACTTTAGTTAATGAGTTTTGATTGCTGGGGATTTTTAGTTGAGTAAGATAGTTGCATATCTGCTGGTACTTTGCTGTGGCCAGATGTGTGAGCACAGTTCATCCACTTGTGAGGTCTTTAATACCGAGACTATCTCACGGCAGCATCGCTGCATGGTCACCTACTCCCATCACATCTTCATTTCTGCCATAGAGGACTTCCTGGGTCCCTGAGTAGACAGAACAACTCCCCATGAGTCTGACTTTGCGAGTCGAGTCTGAATTGTCAGCAGTGTTAATGAGTGTCTATTCTTACAGTGCCCTCCATAATGTTTTGGACGAAGACCCATCATTTATTTATTTGCCTCTGTACTCCACAATTTGAAATTTGTAATAGAACAGATCACATGTGATTAAAGTGCACATTGTCAGATTTTAATAAAGACCGTTTTGATACATTTTGGTTTCACTATGTAGAAATTACAGCAGTGATTATACATAATCCCCCATTTCAGGGCACCATAATGTTTGCAATACAGCAATGTCATGTAAATGAAATTAGTCATGTTAAGTATTTTGTTGCATATCTTTTGCATGCAATGAATGCTTGAAGTCTGCGATTCATGGACATCACCAGTTGCTGGGTGTCTTCTCTGGTGATGCTCTGCCAGGCCTGTATTGTAGCCATCTTTAGCTTATGCTTGTTTTGGGGGCTAGTTTTCTCTTCAGCATATAAAAGGCATGCTCAATTGGGTTCAGATAAGGTGAGTGACTTGGCCACTGAAGAACTGACCATGTTTTAGCTTTGAAAAGCTCCTTTGTTGCTTTAGCAGTATGTTTGGGGTCATTGTCTTGCTGTAGAATGAACCGCCGGCCAATTAGTTTTGAGACATTTGTTTGAACTTCAGCAGATAGGATGTGTCTGTACACTTCAGAATTCATTATGCTACTACCATCAGCAGTTATATCATCAATGAAGATAAGTGAGCCAGTACCTTCAGCAGCCATACATGCCCAGGCCATAACACCACGACCACTGTGTTTCACAGTTGAGGTGGTATGCTTTGGATCTTGGGCAGTTCCTTCTCTACTCCATACTTTGCTCTTGCCATCACTCTGATATAAGTTAATCTTTGTCTCATCTGTCCACAAGACCTTTTTCCAGAACTGTGTTTGTTATTTTAAGTACTTGGCAAACTGTAACCCGCCCATCCTATTTTTGCAGCTAATCAGTGGTTTGCATCTTGCAGTATAGCCTCTGTATTTCTGTTCATGAAATCTTCTGTGGACAGTGGTCATTGACAAATCCACACTTGACTCCTGAAGAGCGGTTCTGATCTGATGGACAGGTGTTTGGGTTTTTTTCTTTATTATAGAGAGAATTCTTCTGTCATCAGCTGTGGAGATCTTCCTTGGCCTGCCAGTCCCTTTGCGATTATTAAGTTCACCAGTGCTCTCTTTCTTCTTAATGATGTTCCAAACAGTTGATTTTGGTAAGCCTAAGGTTTGGCTGATGTCTCTAACAGTTTTATTCTTGTTTCTCAGTCGAATAGAACAGAATATAATAGAATAGAATAGAATGCCTTTTTTGTCATTCAAACAGTCAAGGTTTGAATGAAATTTCATTCCTGCAGTCATGACATTACAAAAAAAAACCCACACTTAACACAATTTACACAAACATCCATCACAGTGAATCTCCAATACCTCCTCACTGTGATGGAAGGCAAATGTCTTATCTCTTCCCTTTGTTCTTCTCCCGCGGTCCAGCAGTCCATCTGCAGTGTCGAGGCGACTGGGGCTCACGATGTTAAAGCCCCCGGCAGGCGATGGTAAGTCCCGTGGCCATTTAAGCCGCGCGGGGCACTGTTAGGCCCCACTCCGAGTCATTTAAACCCCGCGATTCTGGCGGGGGAAGTTGCAGTTGCGGGAGCTCCGAAAAGCGGTCTCCCAGCAGGGACCTGCGAGCTTCCGATGTTACCGTCCACCGGGCCTGCAGCCAGAGCATCTGAAGCTCCGGTCAGGTTGCAGCCGCGCGCCACCACAGCTCTCCCCACTCCGAAGTCGGCCAGCTCCGTGATGGCGAGGTCGCAGGCTCCGCGACTGGAGCCCTCAGGTTGGTCCCGGTTGGAGGCTGCCGATGACACCTGAGATCCGACAGGAATAAAGTCGGGTCCCCGTGCAGGGAAGAGATTAAACGGTTTCCCCCCCTCATATACGCTGCTAAAAAATAATTAAAATTAGAACCAAAAACATACATCTAACGGGACAAAAATTAAAAAATTAAAAAAAGGACTGCTGTCGAGCCGCTGCCATTAGGCACCGCCACTTCGCACATAATGGCTTCTTTGTCTTTCATTGGCACAACTTTGGTCCTCATGTTGATAAACAGCGATAAAAGTTTCCAACGGTGATGGAAAGACCGGAGGAAAGACTAGGTGCTGAGAGCTCTCTTATACCTGCATTAAAGAGGCAATTAAACACAGGGGCGGAAATCGCTATCAAAACATGGGGGGGGGGGGGGAACACAATTTCTTGGTGGCCGCGCGCACGTACACACACACTCACGCGAGGCTTCGGAAGGCTTCAGCCGTGGGGCCCTGCGGACGTTAACATCGGGAGCTGACCTGGTTGGTGACCGACTCTGAACTCCAGTAACAGCAGCTTCGTCCGCCCCGAATCATGGGGCTTGAATCAGCCCCTTCGCGGGGCCTTTCATAGCTCGGCGCGGCTTAAAATCGGCCGGCGGGGGCTTCAACATCGGGACCCTCGATTGCTCGATGCAGCAGTTTGATTTTAAGCCGAGCCGAGCCGAGCGATGAAAGGCCCCGCGAACGGGCAGATTCAGCCCTTAGAAAATTTCCTGCCCATGATACCAGTGCAATTACAAATGCCTTTGAGGCCATGTGTCCCAAAAATAATGGTGCCCTGAAATGGGAGACTATGTATAAACACAGCTGTCATTTCTACATAGTGAAACCAAAAGGATAAAAACGCCCTTTAATAAAATCTGACTGCGCACTTTAACCACATGTGATTTTTTCTATTACAAATCTCAAATTGTGGAGTACAGAGGCAAATAAATAATTGAGGGGTCTTTGTCCCAAACATTATGGAAAGCATTGTAGGTCTGCATTGCCATTCTTGTCTTAGTTCAGAGTTTCAAGAGAGTGTTTAATTGTCATATGTACTGACAACAAAATTCTTACTTGCAGCAGTATAACACACCTGTAACCACAATATACATAGATAATATATAATAAACAAAAAATCAATAAACTAATAGCCACAATATTAATGCAAAATAAGATAAATCCTTAGTGTAAATAAAGACAGTCATAGAAGTTCATATTTGAGGTTAGTGTTCTGTAGTGATCAAGCCTGATCATTTGATGGGAAGAAGCTATTCTTGAATCTGGTGTTTGGCGTTTCAGACTTTATACCCTTTTCCTGATGCTAGGGAAGATATCAGAGCATGACCAGAGCGAGGTGAGTCTTTGATGATATTGACTGCCTTTTTGGGACAATGCCTGCCATGGATCCTGTTGATGGTGGAGAGGTCAGTCTCTATGATGGACTGAGCATTATCTACCATTCACTGTAATCCTTGTTCCTTGGGCGTTTGTGTTGCTAAATCACGTTGTGATGGTACCCATCAATATGCTCTCTATCATGCACCTGTCGAAATTCAAGACAGTATTCATCGAGTTTCAACTACTGTGTGGAATTCCTGATAAAAGTTGTGTTTTGTGGGCCCTATTATATGCTTGAATCTTTGCATTAAGCAGATAGAATTTCATTCTTCCGTTTTGGGATATATGACAAGAAAACATTCTTGAGTCTTGGCAGTATATCAATTGAATGCATATCTTCTTTCACAATTGTATTTCTTAGCCTATATGTTGTCTTAAAAGTGATAAGAATTCATATTAAAAAATAACTAGAACTTTTCCTTCATTTACAGGTGACAAATTCTGGCTCTTCCATGAAGCAATGTTGGAGCCAGGTTACCCCCGTCATCTAGTGGCCCTTGGTGCTGGAATGCCTCCTGATGGAATTGATGCAGCCATTTGGTGGGAAATTACTGGTCAGACTTATTTCTTCAAAGGCGACAGGTCTGCTTTAAGTTATGTTACCATTTTCATTATAACCATATAACCATATAACAATTACAGCACGGAAACAGGCCCTCTCGGCCCTTCCAGTCCGTGCCGACCATTTGTTTTCCCCTAGTCCCATCTACCTGCACTCAGACCATACCCCTCCATTCCCTTCACGTCCATATACCTATCCACTTTACTTTTAAATGTTAAAATCGATCCTGCCTCCACCACTTCTGCTGGAAACTCATTCCACACAGCCACCACCCTCTGAGTAAAGAAGTTCCCCCTCACGTTACCCCTAAACGTTTGTCCCTTAATTCTCATGTCATGCCCTCTTGTTTGAATCTTCCCTACCCTCAATGGGAAAAACGTATCCACGTCAACTCTGTCTATCCCTTTCATCATTTTAAAGACCTCCATCAAGTCCCCCCCTTAACCTTCTGCGCTCCTAACTTGTTCAACCTTTCTCTGTAACATAGTTGCTGGAACCCTGGCAACATTCTAGTAAATCTCCTCTGTACTCTCTCTATTTTGTTGACATCCTTCCTATAACTAGGCGACCAAAATTGTACACCATACTCCAGAATTGGTCTTACCAATGCCTTGTACAATTTTAACATTACTTCCCTACTCCTATATTCAATGCTCTGATTTATAAGGCCAGCACACCAAAGGCTTTCTTTACCACCCTATCTACATGCGATT
Organism: Okamejei kenojei; assembly: GCA_035221665.1. Lineage (NCBI taxonomy): Eukaryota > Metazoa > Chordata > Chondrichthyes > Rajiformes > Rajidae > Okamejei > Okamejei kenojei. Next base: position 19,087,895 of record CM069147.1, read on the forward strand.
CCACCTTCAGGGAACTATGCACAGTTATTCCTAGATCCCTCTGTTCCACAGCATTCCTCAATTCCCTACCATTTACCATGTACGTCCTATTTTGATTTGTCCTGCCAAGATGTTGCATTTCACACTTAACAGCATTAAACTCCATCTGCCATCTTTCAGCCCACTTTTCCAAATGGCCCAAATTTCTCTGTAGACTTTGAAAATCTACTTCATTATCCACAACACCACCTATCTTAGTATCATCTGCGTACTTACTTATCCAATTTTCCACCCCATCATCCAGATCATTGATGTACATGACAAACAACAGTGGACCCAACACAGATCCCTGAGGCACCACACTGGTCACCGGCTTCCAACCTGACAAACAGCCATCCACCATTACTCTCTGACATCTCCCATTCAGCCACTGTTGAATCCATCTTGCTACTCCGCCATTAACACCCAAAGATTGAACCTTCTTAACCAACCTTCCATGGGGAACCTTGTCAAAGGCCTTATTGAAATCCATATAGACAACATCCACTGCTTTACCCTCATCAATTTCCCTAGTTACCGCTTCCAAAAATTCAAGAAGGTTTGTCAAACATGACCTTCCAGGCACAAATCCATGTTGACTGTTCCTGATCAGACCCTGTTTATCCCGATGCTTATATATATTATCTCTAAGTATCCTTTCCATTAATTTGCCCACCACTGACGTCAAACTAATAGGTCTATAATTGTTAGGTTTATTCTTTGAACCCTTTTTAATCAATGGAACAACATGCACAGTACGCCAATCCTCCGGCACTATTCCCGTTTCTAATGACATTTGAAATATTTCTGTCATAGCTCCTGCTATTTCTACACTAACTTCCCTCAATGTCCTAGGGAATATCCTGTCAGGACCTGGAGACTTATCCACTTTTATATTTTTCAAAAGTGTCAGTACTTCCTCCTCTTTGAATCTCATAGTTTCCATAGCTACTCTACTTTTTCCCCTTAACTCACAGAGTTCAATATCCTTCTCCTTGGTGAATACCGAAGAAAAGAAATTGTTCAATATCTCCCCCATCTCTTTTGGCTCTGCAGATAGCTGTCCATTCTGGTTCTCTAATGGTCCAATTTTATCCCGCGTTATCCTTTTGCTATTAATATAGCTGTAGAAACCCTTTGGGTTTACTTTCACCTTTCTTGCCAAAGCAACCTCATATCTTCTTTTAGCCTTCCTAATTTCTTTCTTAAGATTCTTTTTACATTCTTTATACTCCTCTAGCACCTCATTTACTCCATGCCTCCTATAATTATTGTAGATATCTCTCTTTTTTCGAAACAAGTGTCCAATTTCCCTTGAAAATCATGGCTCTTTCCAATTTTTACTATTTCCTTTCAACCTAACAGGTACATAAAGATTCTGTACTCTTACAATTTCCCCTTTAAATGCCCTCCATTTCTCTTCTACATCCTTCCCATGAAACAAAGTGTCCCAATTCACTCCTTTAAAATCCTTATGCATTCCCTCAAAGTTAGCCTTTCACCAATCAAAAATCTCCACCCTAGGTCCAGTTCTGACTCTCTCCATAATTATATTGAAACTAATGGTATTGTGATCACTGCTTCCGAAGTGCTCACCAACGCATACCTCCGTCACCTGACCTGCCTCATTTCCTAACAGGAGGTCCAGCACTGCCCCTTCTCTGGTCGATACCTCTATGTACTGCTGCAAAAAACTATCCTGCACACATTTTACAAACTCCAAACCATCCAGCCCATTTACAGAATGTGTTTCCCAGTCTATTTTTGGAAAATTGAAATCTCCCACAATCACTACCTTGTGCTTACTACTAATTTCTGCTATCTCCTTACATATTTGCTCTTCCAATTCTCGCTCCCCATTTGGCGGTCTATAATACACCCCTAAAAGTGTTGCTACACCGTTCCCACTTCTCAGTTCCACCCAAATAGCCTCCCTAGACGAGCCCTCTAATCTATCCTGCCATAGCACTGCTGTAATATCTTCTCTGACAAGCAATGCAACACCTCCCCCTCTGGTCCCTCCAATTCTATCACACCTGAAGCAACAAAATCCTGGAATATTTAGTTTCCAATCACAGCCCTCCTGCAACCATGTTTCACTGATTGCCACAACATCATATTTCGAGGTGTCAATCCAGGCTCTAAGTTCACCCACCTTACTTACAATGCTCCTAGCATTAAAATATACACATTTTAGAAACCCACCATCCCTTATTCTCTGTCTATTATCTTTTTCATCTTTCTCGCCTACATTTTGTTCCGAGTGCTTCCCTTCTCTGCCTCTTGCCCCACACCCTGACCCCTAGCCCCCTCTACCCGAGTCGCTTCCCCCAGCCTTTCTAGTTTAAAGGTCAACTTATGTTTTAATTTTGTTCCTATTTATAATCTTTACACCTGTGGAAAGGTCTGGATCATTTCTGGTTTGATAGAATCAGTACTAGACCATTTTTAACTGTACTCTAAACTCAGGGCAACCACACAAGCAGATGTAGAGCCCTTTTTTCTTATGGACTATGAGATATTCAGCTATTTTCCCCAGCCAAATACCCTTTAGTTTTGGCAGAAACAATGAACTGCAGATGCTGGTTTACACAAGAGGAGACAAAGTACTGGAATAACTCAGGAGTAACTCAGCTGGTCAGGCACCACCTCTGAAGAACACGGTTAGGTGATATTTCGGGTCAGGGCCATTCCTCACTGATTATTGGTCGGGAGGGGGTGGGGGAGAGTAAAGAAAGTTAAGAGAGAGGAGAGGGCACGCTTTAGTTTATGCTTTGTAAAGACTTCTAACATATTTCATTTGTCTGTTTGATGCCATTTTGTAATGGAATTTCTGACTTTGTTCAGGTCCCCTTGTATGTTGCCAAGTGATAATTTGGTTGCAGAGATTCTATTCCCCTTATTTGGAGAATAGTGTGTGGTTGGGAAGACTGGTTTTCAAAGCTCTTGTTATGATGCTAAAGTAACATTGAATACTGAACAGACTTCCAAATGATTTCAGCTACTGGCGATTCAGTGAGGAAAAGAGAGCAGTAGATAGTGGTTATCCAAAGTCAATAAGTGTTTGGAAAGGAATTCCATCATCACCAAAGGGAGCTTTCCTAACGGACGATGGAGGTAAGAAATCATTCATACTGGGAATTATGACAATATAATGACTCGGGTTTGGTAGACCCTAGTAAGTGCAGTCTATTAAATGGAGCAACCTCCTCTATGTTTAATGTCAAGAAATGGAATTAATCTCAAATTAATTAACGTATGATGCAAGATCAAAACATCATATTTTAAAGCCTAACAAACACTTAAGTTTCCACAGTGGCTTTACAATCACGGTCATATTTTAAATAAATGCCCAAATATTGGTAGGGTTTTTGTGTTGCAAGAAGCAAATATTTTCAGCAATCAGCTGATACTCAGATATGCTGTCCACAGTGGCAAATAACTATCTAGAAAAACGGAGTAGGAATTAACTGTACAGTATTTCCGTCTACTATTGTAATACATTTCAATTTATCGAGTGGCTATGTCTAAATTGGTTCTGTTTGTCTGGCAGCATACACACATTTTTACAAAGGTACCAAATACTGGAAATTTAACAACCAACTGCTGAGAACAGAGCCTGGTTATCCAAAATCCATCCTCCGTGACTGGATGGGGTGCCGCCCAGATGTTGAACCTGATTTTACGGAGAAGGAGCCTAATTTGGACAATGACAATGTTGATGATGATAATGATAAAGCTAATGACAATGATGCTGACAATGATGATGGGACAAAGGAAGAGAAAGACAAAGAGAGCGAAGAAGAGGTGGACATTCATATTAATATCCCTGTGGATGACTATACCAGAGCCATGAATATAGTGATTGTCATAGTTCCACTAATTCTGCTGCTGTGCATCCTCGGATTGATCTATGCCATCCTCCAACTGCAGAAGAAAGGAACTCCAAGGCTCCTGCTGTACTGTAAACGTTCTATGCAGGATTGGGTTTGACATTAATACGGTGCTTTTGCTAAGTGGCTCATCACTTTGGGCCACAGACATTGAGTACAGGTGACACTGCTTCTCAATTTTATTTGTTTTGCTTTTAACGATCCTGCTCAATTATGTTAACTGAAGCATTGTTTGTAAGAAACATAAGGAATTTGGGGTATTTTGATATGGTCCTAGTGAAATCTGGCTGAAAGAATTTGTGATGTGGTTCTAGGTTCCATACCTCTTTGACACCCTCCCCTTAACTAGGCTAAGTGGAGTGGTACAAGTTGAGGCCTGACCTGAGGAATGACTCCTTTTAATGCTTCTCAAAGAGTTTTATTAGCTATAAAGAAGAACTACATCATCCAAAACACTTGAAATTATTGATATTGTTTGAGCACATTGTGGTTAATTCATAAATAGTTTCTATCTGCTACACATACTTTAACATACTAAAACGTTTCCACTCCTGAGCTGAAGATTTGATTAGGATTAGCATGTAATGAGGGCAGTATAACTGGTGACAGTTTACAGTAATTCATGGAAGAATTGGAGCAGCCAGAAAAGGCAACGTTGTTTCTCTATGCCTTAGATTTATTGCATTTAGACCAAATACTCCAGAGAACTTCCTCAGTATCGCTATACAATTGGGAAAAGATGCTACCCACAGTATCACTGAGAGATAATTGCCATTACTTTCTACGAATTGCGATTAGACCTATTGAAAGGAAATCATTCCACTTCACCAGATTTTAGTAGAGGACCAACTAAATGTATTTGTTGACTGTTGAATTCTTGCTCAAAGCTTTGTATTTGTGCCTTTCCTGTAGATTAGGTTATTACTCCTGTAAAGAATCACCATTGTTTAACGGGAGTCCTGACTTAACTACTCAGACTGAAAGCTGAGATTCTTCGGCTATTGCCCTATTCTGCACTGCAAGGGGGGAGATCCCATTAGTTGTAGATATGTCTCTAGCCTTTTGGCTGAAGGGATCTTTCATTAAACTAGAACAAGGGTTCTAATTGTTAAGAGGCAATTGGTGAAAAGGGCATTAATTGCCCTTGTGGATAGTTTGGTCCTCAGAAGAATATAGTATGTATAAATAATAAAGATGTCCTTGTCAGTACTGTGATTCCGTAAACTTAAAAGGCCTGTTTCCATATTGGATGCAGAACTGTGCTGGACTGGTGATAATCGTCTACTAGAGTGAATTTTAATAGGGGCATTCTGCAATCTGAATGGGTTTTAACCTTGTATGGGCATTGGGCATTTTAGAAAAATGCATCTGGAATAGGGTTGTCTGTTCTGCTATTCAGAGCTTAATTTTAGTAGAATTTACAAATGTAGTCTCTTTCAACATGTTTTAAGGAAATCATCATGCCTCAACAAAGTGCAGTAAATAACAACATTTACCTTGTATTTTCTTAGGAACATTAGAAATTCCTAAGATGTGTTGTCTTTTCATCATTTGCATGCAATCCTCTCAATGATACAGGCAGAACTGCAGGGTTCATGTTCCACCAACAACCTTGAAATGTACTTCTTTGTCTCCTTGATACTCTATTTGGACATTTTGTAACAACTAAATGAACATTAACACTGGAAAGACCCCAAAATTATTATATTTTTGTTTCAGCAAAACTGAAAGCATTTTGTTGAGCAGCTGCCAGCAGCTACATACGGTCTGTCCGGTTAAAATTGAGGTTAAATCAGGCTACATATAATATAGACCTTCAGCATTTTCTCAACTTTAATTGATCAAGTTCTTCATTGTTCGGACTTCATTGGAACATTGCCTGCCTCTTCTGATCTTTCTCTAAAATCCTCAGCCTGATTTAATCAACTTCCCGCTCAACTAGCCTATTTCCTTCCACCTTCCACAAAGTATAACAATTTCCGAACAGAGCTTCCATTTCCAGCCATGCGGGAATTCTGAATTCTCATTTCTGTAGTATACCAACAGTTTCATTTGCTCCAAAAAAAACTGACTGCACAATTTTAATACTTGGTGTCCAACTTCTCCTCAGTTGATCATCCCCAAGTATGCCCTCGCATCTCTTGACATTGTTCTTTCAACTGCTATATGCGTTCCCTATTTTCTTGCTGCTTTGTTTTCCTCGTGCTTCTAATGCTTCTGAAACCTCTCTAATTGGCGAAGTAATTACCTTCCAATGGTTGATTTTCCTTATTCATAATTTTTGTTCCCAGAATAAATTTGTTTGGGACACCGTGTGTGTGTCGTGTAATGGAAAAGGAAAATGGTAATAAGCAAATGTCTAAATTTCAGAAAAAAATTGATAAAGAATTATACAAAATTTGGTACAAAATAATGGAAATTCAATGTTAAAACCTGATAATGGGTAAACATTTGGTTGATATTGCTGTATATTTAAAAGTCATGTAAGATCAATATTTGAATCACTTCACTTTCTAGTACGAGCATCGTGGTTCAAAAGTTAAACGTTGATTTGGGAAAACTGCAAAAGTTACTAAATTGCTTGATGCAGTCAAATCAATCAGGCAGATGGAAAGCATTGAGTGAGCATGATAAAATCTGTTCTAAAAACAAAAATTTTGGCAATATTTTGCAAGTATGCTTCCAAGAAAGGAGAACATTTCAAGTTGTTGACCTTTCATCAGACCTATTGGGTGAAATCCATTTATGACCATGACAGTCAGTGTTGAAGCTGTGCAGATATTTATGAGAAATTGCACTTGAGTGATACACCCTGGGAATAGTGTTCACACATCAAAGGGTGCAATTGGAAAGAAATATATGACTGTTTGCAGACTTAGCACAAAACAAGACCAGCCATTGGAAAAAATATCTATTGAGCTTTATAACCCAATTAATAGATTCAATTAGAAAATAAAGTATTTTTTAAACTTTGTTAGTCAAAGAGAAATTGTGATTTCACAGGTGGTGCTCAGATGCTCCACTCCTAATGCCAGAAAACATGGATATAACAAAAATATGAAGATAATGGTCTCTTTCTAGGTCATGAATTATCCATCAGCCTTGATGGAAGGTGACAGAGAGACAAGTTATAAAGTGAAAAACCGTATGTAAAGATAAACGTTGGAATCTAGCTTTGTTGAGCCCACAAAAGAAAAAGGATCCATCTGGTAAAATATATATTTAAAACTAAACTTAATATGGTTTCCTTTGGAGTCATTATTTTTGGATTGGATTTCCATACAAGGCAGGCAAAATGATGGAATCATTAGCAGATAGTTGAAGCTGAGAATGTGGCTTATTTTTTTTCTAAATGGATGAGCAAGACCCAACAAATTGCCGTCCTCCACTATACAGTAAAGACTATAGTTTAGTATAGAAATACTTTGTGGAAATAGGCTCTTCGGCCCACCGGGTCCGCGCCAACCAGTGATCCCCGCACATTAACACTATCCTGCACGCACTAGGGACAATTTCACATTTATACCAAGCCAATTAACCTACAAAGAGTGTGGGAGGAAACTGAAGATCTCGGGGAAAACCCAAGTGGTCACGGGGAGAACGTACAATCTCTATACGGACAGCACCCATAATCAGGATCGAACCCAGGTCTCTGGCGATGTAAGTTCTGTAAGGCAGCAACTCTACTGCTGCGCCGTCGTACCGCTCTTTGTGCACTCATAAATGTTCACACATCTAAATTCTGAAGCAGTCAGTCAAATATTACGGGGTTGAGGTCAAAATAAACTCTTGGATGAAGATCAAATAATCCCAGGATTACAGTTGTCATATTTACATCAGTGAAGGGAAAAAGCTAATTTTAAAATTAACTAATAGCCTTTACATTATCAATTAATATTTTAGAAATTCCCAGGTTGTCTGCTCAAGTATTTGAGAGTCTGATCCAAAGCAGAATGAGTGGTATCCTGATTAGGAATCTGCAGCAAACACTCCGAGAGGAACTGATTCCATATCACACACTCCATGTGCCTTTATATTGAGTATTTATCAAACCTGGGACCTTATCGCAGCCTTTCTAGTAGGGCTCGTCATTCTAACCTAACTGTTGCAAGGTGCAGAGGCTGGCCAAAACTTCAAAGTCCGCACATTCATGGCATTCAGTTCGATTTTGTTCTGTCTGCAGTACATTACTGTCATCAGTCCATGATAATGTTGGTGATTTGAAGGTACCTTTTGAATTTGGTGTTAATTTGGACAAAGAGGGTTATATTCTACAGCGACTTCCACAGTTTATTATAACATAATCTGGGTAAGTTGTATTTATACATTTTTCAGGCAGGAGTTCACATATGCTGGATTTGTGTGGCAGGTTTTTCCAAAATAAAATCAAATAACTAATTCTGAGAACAACTCTGCTGAACTGTTTCACTCTCTGAAACTGGTTCCCATTACCTCTTGTCCAAACACCCACTGCATTACTGGTCGCCAAACATTGCCAAGGTGCTTTAATCGTTGTCACTCAATGTTCCTAGATATCATGCAATTTAGAAACGAATGTTGGAAGTATGTTTTTATTTTTTAAATAAATGTTGTGTGTATTTAGATTTTCTGATGTTCTTTTTTAAATTGGTTCATGCTGGCGTGTGTTACAATTAAATACCACATATTGAAACTCCCTGCCTCTGCAGTGACTATCAGTGGCCTTATTTAACGCAGCATATATCTGCACATTCATAACACCAGGATGGAAAATCATTCTTTTCAAAATATAATGTGGGATTTACAGCATATCCCAATTATGATCTGCAGATTCAGATGGAAGAACCATTTCTCTGCTGTGGTACAACTTAAAATATGAAGCAGATCAAGGAACTTGCAAGTTCTCTTCAAAACCACCTGGGTTTCCATCAATTGTTCCTGTTTCATCTCACATTCCAAAGATTTGCTGGTAGTTTAATTGTCTGCTGTAAGTTACCCCTGAATGTAGATAAATGACAGAAAGAATTAAAAGCGAGTTGATGAGCAAAGTGAGAGAGAATGGGTTGCAGGACTAATGGGATATCTCTGCTGGGAACTGGCAAGAAACCAATGGACTGAATGGCCTCTTACTGTGCTGTGGTAAGTAAATATATGGGCTAGCATGCTATGGTCAAACAGTACTATTTTACCAAAATGTTCAATATTCAGGGTGACATGGTAGGTGTAGAGTTGCTACCTTAGCTTGCCAGACACCTGGGTTCGACCTTGACTACAGGTGCGGTCTGCACGGATTTTATACGTGGGTTTTCTCCAGGTGCTCCGGTTTCCTCCCAACTCCAAAAACATACAGGTTTGTAGGTTAATTTGCTTTGGTAAAATTATAAATTGTCCCAACTGTGTAGGATAGTGCTAGTTCTATACGGGTGATCGCTGGTCGGTGCTGGATCGGCATGAATGTAAATACTCAGCAAGCTATGTAGCATTGACTGAGAGAAAAAATGAGCTAGGATTTCAAATCATTGACTTTCCAACAGATTCAAAAAGATTAGGTGGCTCTCTTTGCATTTGGCACCTGACTAAACTCCATGAGCAAATTTGGGGTATCTAAACTTTTTTACCCTAGTCCCCCAGAGAAATGGCCAATGGGTTATTTCTTGAATTGCTGAATTTATTTGGAAAGCAGTTAAAAATCCATTACTTTGGTATCCAATTAAAGGCTAAAGCAAGTGAAGAGGAGTAGTTTCCTTGTCTAAAGGAAATAGTGAACCATTGAGATTATCATAATAAAAAAACTTTATAGTCTCTGTTAGTGGTAAATTTTATTAAAAAAATATAAACTGATTGCTATTTTAAAAGTACCCTTGTGGAATTTGGGCTCTCAATCTTGATCAAGTTCCAACGGTCCCTTGCTATAGATGTATGAACGAGTGCTGAAGATATTTGTTAGCAAACAGTGACTTTAATGGAAATGTAAGCAGCCCGTTTCTGAGCATCTAAGCTTTACATGGATGTTTTCAATCATTTATAGTTTTTTTTCTGTGTTTTTTGTCATTTTGCCACAAAGTTAAATTGAGAGGCCACTGGCAATGTTGTACTTTGGAGTCTTATACAACAGTTTGGCAGAGTACTTTTTCTTAATCTCCACCCACCACCAACCCCACCTACAAACTGTCAGCCGTTTTTATACGATTACCATAGGATTGCCTCTCCAGATTTCTGTACAACTTGTAAGAGAGCCATTTCGCTCTTCCAGTCCATGTTGCCTCTCAATGCAATCCCATTCTTCCACTTATTTTCCTGCAATCTCTATCTCACGTGCCTATTATATTTATCCTGATTTTCCTACTATTCACAACATTAACTGTAATTTAACAGGGTGGCACAGTGGTGCAGCAGTAGAGTTGCTGCCTCATAGTGCCAGAGACCCGAGTTCAATGTTTAAGAAAGAACTGCAGATGCTGGATAATCCCGGTCGACCCGAGTTTAATCCTGTATATGGGTGCTGTCTGTACGTTTTCCCTGTGAAAACGTGGGTTTTCTCCGGGGAGCTCTGGTTTCCCCCAAAGGTACAGGTTTGTAGGTTAATTAGCTTCAATAAAATTGTACATTCTTTGTCCCTAGTGTGTGGGATAGTGCTAGTGTACAATGTGATCACTGGTCGGTGCCGATTTGGTGGGCCAAAAGGCCAGTTTCCACACTATCTCAATTCCACAAGGTACAGAAGCAAATTAACCTAACAACTAGGATGTCTCTGAGATGTAGGAGAAAACTGGAGCAGCCAGGGGGGGGGGGGGGGGGGGGGGGGGGGGGAAACATGACAGCACCAAAGATCGCCAGGCAGCAACACTACTTGTTGCAATAATGTTCCACCATTGACAGTAATACATTACTCATGTGAAAACATTTAGATGGTAGTCACTCAGAGAGAAGCTAAATGGCCATGTCAGTGAGATGGAAGATTGATATCGTCAGAGGGTCAGGTTGGAGAGATATTAGCACAGTGAAACTGGGGAAAGGGGCATGTGATTTTTCCAACTGAGCTACAGATAGTACCAAACAGTGAAGGGAATAGGAAAAAAATATATTGTACAAAATAAATCACCCCTTAGAATAAAAAGAGGCTTAAAGTGGTGAAGATAGGCATTTGGATATGCAGGGAATTGAGGGATATGGATTATGTGCAGGCAGATAAGACTTGACACCATGTTCGGCACAGACATTGTGAGACAAAGGGCTTGTTCTTGTGCTGTACTGTTCTATGTTCTATGAAAAGACAAAATAGTCACCTGTTTTTCTTTCTTATTTGTTGTTCAATGTTACGGGTTATGTTCTGCCTTGTTTCTTACTACTTATGGCCAATTTATTATCGGTTTAAACCAGCATCAGCAATTCCTTCCTACAGACTGATTATTTTTATATGTGTGGGTGTGTGTGTGTCTAATGGATCATTATGATTGTAATATGATTATAAATCAGAACAATATACAACTCAATGACTTAACAACACATGATGAGAAAACAATGAGTCTGAATGCAGGCCTTTGGAGCTGTGCAGTAGGATGTCACTTGTATGGAGCGGGGCTGGATCAGGAAGTGTCCTAATTTCCTGTATGTGTTACCTATCTTTAGCACTTGAATGGAGGAGGGAGGGATCAGCCTGAATGGTACGTGTTTGTTCACATACATTGCCTCAGGAAATGTCTGCTCCTATATTTCATCTCCTTTTAGAGCAAGGAAATAAGACTGTTACTGGTTACATTTTTAATATTTAAATAAGTGAAGAAAAGATAAGAATTCTGAATGAAGATATTTTCCTGTAACATCCTCCAGATATTAAAAACAATGATGATATTGAACCTCTGAAAAGGGGACATGAATTATAGATAAATTTACTGCATTTCCCAATTTAAGCAGGTTTGATCAACTATTAGTTATAAGTAGGCGCTCCAACTTAACAACAGAAAGAGAAGGCAAACAAGGTGATTGATCATTGTATATGGGTTATTGCAAAATATTAATATTTGATTGTTTTACCATTTATAATATATTGCATTTAATAACCTAATATTTAACTCATTTTAATTAGTCTTTTAGATAATCTGTTCTAGAGCTGTATTTTCTTGGTTGATCTCCAAGACTATTCTCCTTCATCTCTTTTTGACTTTGAATTATACACAAAGGAACACTGAGAGCATTGTACACTTTAATTTATTCTCTCTGATTTGCCCTTCAACAGTATTAGCATTTAACACAGCAAACACGCTCTCAGAAGACGAAGCGAAGAAGTTGCATTTACAACATCAGATGAATAAGCTGCCTTTCCCCTAATGTTTTGTTATTCTTCCCATCAGAATGCGAATGGATTTGACTGCAATATCATCTAATACTACAGTATCAATCTGCTATAAACTTTGATTTTTTTGCCTGTTTAAATCTAGTCTTTTGCTCTAATGATTCTTCACATCAATCAGTCCTGGTACTTTTCTGACTGTAATCGATAACTGGTTCTTCAAACTCTTGGTTCCTAGAGTTGGCTTGACTCCATGTATGTAGGTAGAATTCTGTAGGAAGAATGTGATTAAGCCACATGAGATGCAGAAAAGATTCACAAGGATGTTGATAGAAATAGAAGGCTTGAGGTATGAGGAGGGACAGGCCAGTCTAGGAATATTTTCCCTGGAGCAAGGGAGGCTGTAGGGTGACCTTATAGAGGTTTATGGTCAACGTATTTTTCCAAAGATAGGGAAGTCAAAAACAAGAGGTCATAGGTAGGTTTTTACAGTGAAAGGGAAAATATTTAAAGAAGAACTAAGAAACAATTTTTTCCACACAGAAGATTGTGCGTGCGTGGAATGAGCTGCTAGAAGAAGTGGTAGAGGTGGGTAAAATTACAATACTCAAAGCACATTTGGACAGGTTAATGGTTATGAAGTGTTTAGAGGGATATGGGTAAATGGGAACAGTTCAGGAAGATACCTTGAGCAACATGAACACGTTTCCTTGCTATATGTTCATATGGTGCTAGGGGTGATATGCTGTAATCAATTAGCCTAACTTGGACATAACTGGTCAGAATTTGTAAATGGCTGACAATAAAAACAGTACAGGAATGAAAGAAACTTGGATTTCTTACCAGTATGGTCATATCTGAAAGATTGTTTTAGCCGTTTTCTTGTCAGTGCATTATACTAATCCACATCAGCCTACTTTTATCTCTGATTCCATTCTCCAACTTTCCTCATTGGCACAGTAGCTATCTTTTCTTAACATTTCTTTAATTCCATTTGTGAATCTGTCACATTTTTCCACCATTTCTCTCAACACGGTCCTATTGCGTTATTCTCATGGGGTTTGTATTCAGAAAGCCTATCAATAGTATTTTACCACTTCTTGATCATTAACTTTAATCATTAAGAGTTTTTTTTGTTGGGTCTGCTTACACTCAATCGTATTTATGTTTTATGGATAGTTGTGGTTGTGATGAATCATGCATTTGCTGGTTGTGAAAGAGCCAATCGAATATTCCACATTCCCACTCTTACAGCTCTCTTATTGATTCTTCAAATAACACATTCCAGATCATAAAACCTTGGTGTGTTACAAAACCCTAACCTCCCTCCTTCTGTCAGTTACTTAAATCTGCCATCTGGATACTCTCCTTCCTGCCAGTACAAATAGTTTCTTTCTTTACATGCTCTCAGAAACCTTCATAATTTTGAACAGCTCCACAAAGTAACCACAACCTTTTCTGCAAATTGGGAAAACAAATCCTTCTCCCAAAATTAGCTGATTTTCTCATCTGTTACCATTCTTGTAAATTTCCTGTGCACTATTCTTGTTTTGTGGAATTAGACACTATTATCTCACGAGGAGCCTATTGATTTATTAAGTTTCAACGTAACTTCCTGGATTTTATACCTTTTAGACTTAAATTCTAAAATTCAGGTATCCATTTGTATCATGTACATGTGGGTCCTTAGTCTAATTGCATGAAGTGCTTAGAATATTACAAATCACTAAGAGAAAATCACTATCAGAAAATCATCTTCTCCAATTTTTAATGGAAAGACCATACCTTCACACCATCTGTCTGACAATATTGGCAATGTATCTGGAGTCACAATTTGCTTTGAATATTTTACCAGCAATTGATAAAGTTTGCCATTTAGAATTGACATAGATGCAGTGGATGGCTTCCATTACATCTGCAGCAGGAATATCCACTTGTCTCATGCACATCTTTGAATTCTACTTGAGAACTCCAGCCTTCTCCAATGCTGAATGACTATAAACAATGACATCCCCACCTTGCATCGGACAAAATTGTTTTGTGTTCCTTGATGTCATCTTGAGCGAAGCTGCAATTTTGTGAGATTTTTTGTGTTTAATACATTTTACAGAATTTACATGTCAATTAAGCCACAGACAAACTAGTCACATTGTGCGTGGTCTAAAATTTTCCAGTCACAGTGCAAAAACAGGTTATTCAAAGAGAAGTTGTCTCTGCTGATAATCTTGCCGATACACGTGATTCCTAGTTCCATGACTGCTGCTCTCCAAAATTTCTGAGTGTTTTGGATTAAAGAGACCCTGTAACTTTTGCACTGCTTCATTAATGAAAAAAACATTTGCTTTCTTTTGGTGGCATTAGTAGATTTACTCAAGTATTGTTGCTATTTCAGTTAACAGAAACAGTTTCTTGCACTCCAACAATTTTCACTGTATCATTTGCTCTGAAAAAACATCCTGTTCATGAGGTGAAATTTCACACAACCAATTATTAATGCTAACATTACCCGTTGTAGTTTGAGTGGCTGTTCTTCATGAGAAACTAAGATTACTCAGTTAATTTAATGGCTGAAGTAGGCGCTTGTGCGGGGCTCATCTAGAGTGTGCGCATGTGCAGGACTTTTCCGGAGTGTGCACATGTGCGAAGTATTTCGGGCGGGAAAAGCCTGCGGAATCAGCCATGTTTGCCAGACGTTTCTGAGTTTATGTATTAAAGAAATACGTTGCTTAAAGCTTAAATAAAGTGAAGTAAATTACGAGTAGTGAAAGGTTCATTTGCCTCACAACAATTTAAGCAACTTATCTTAGAGGTCAAACAGTCCGACTTGGGATGGAGAAACTAATGAAACCACAGCGCTTGGATCTGGATCCCAACACCTGCTGCTGGAAAGAATTGGAAGCACTGGATTCGTATACTAAATAAATTATTTGATGAGTGTGGCAATGATGCACCAGACAGACTCAAGACATGAATAAGCTTCGTCTCTTCTGATGTATATGATTACATAGAGGAATGTACAACCTTATGATTCTGCTATTGATGTACTAAGCAGACTCTTTGTTAAGACACCCAACGTGATATTCGCTCGACACCTCCTTGCTCCTCGGAAACAAAATCCTGGTGAATCACTTGATGAATTTGCCTTTCCTTGTCCAAATATGTCAGCTGCTATGGTTATCAACTGTTTAGATCAACTGTTTTCATTCTGTGGATTTCCAAGTTACATACATTCTGATAGGGGCACCTCATTCACGTCAAAAGATTCAAAGGACTACCTTTCTAAGAGAGGAATTGCAACAAGTACAACAACACCATATCATCCTATTGGAAATGGTCAGGTTGAGAGATATAACGGAATCATTTGAAAAGCAGTGAAACTGACTTTAAAGTCAAATGAATACCAGATCAGCATTGGGAATGTGTTCTACCAGATGCATTACACTCCATCAGATCTCTACTGTCAACTGTTACCAATACTACTCCGCACGAGCGGTTCTTTAACTTAAAACAACGTTTTTCTCGTGGTACTTCTTTGCCATCATGGTTGACTAGCCCTGGGCCTGTGTGGCTTTGTCGTGATGTCCGATCAAATAAGAATGAGCCTTTTGTTGATGAAGTTGAACTGACTGATGTCAACCCTTCTTATGCAACTATCAAGTATCGGGATGGACGCCAGTCAACTGTCTCACTTCGTGACCTTGCACCATGTCCATCTTCTCCATCAGCTCCATTACTTCCTGATAACACTAATCGAGAACTTCCTCCAACACTTCCAGCATCCCCTATGGAAACTTCTATAAGAAATTCTAAAATTGCAAATCTAATAACAATATGAGTGAAGTTGATGACCAAGCAATATATGTACCACCAGCTATTGAAGCACCGTTATCTCCTGAAGCTCCAGTGCTGCGATGGTCATCAAGACGTATTAAACCTCCTGACCGTCTCAACTTATAAATAGGAGGGGAGAATGAAGTGGGTGCATGTGCACATGTGCGGAGCTCTTCTAGAGTGTGCGCATGTGCAGGACCTTTCAGGAGTGTGCGCATGTGCGAATTATTTCGGGCGGGAAAAGACTGCGGAATCAGCCATGTTTGCCAGATGTTTCTGAGTTTATGTATTAAAGAAATAAGTTGCTTAAGTTAAGTAAATTAGGAGTAGTGAAAGTTTAATTTGCCTCAAAACAATGGCCATATCCCCCTGACTCATGAAATTAACAGCTAGCTACTTTCTCACAGTAATTCCCACATTTGACCCTTTGGGGACTCTCTTATTCCCCGCTGACAGTTGCTCCATTGGCCACACTGTAACTTCATCCATATTTGGAGATCCAGTAAAAGTAATTTTACTTGCTGGGAATTTTTGTTCCACTAAATTCACAACTCTACTTCATGTGAGAAGAATCCAATAAAAACTAACTAGTGAAGTTTGATGCAACAATTTAAGTTATTTCAAGAATAAAGCAGAGATGATCCAAGATTTTCCTTGATTATACAGATATGTCTTAATTGTTCTGTCTCTGGACAAATGGTCCATATGATTCTGGAGGAAATATGTTGACCCTTATGAATAATTGATTATTATTACTGTTGGTATTGTTGGTATTGTTATCTATCAATGATAAAAAATAATACAGAATCCATAGAATAATATAACCATACTAAACATACAATGCAGAAGGAGCCCTTTCAGACCATCACGTGTGTGTAAGTTAGAAGACAACTACTCAACCTAATCCAGCCTTTCATAGGTCTTGGACCCCGTAGGCCTTAGCTGTTCAAATGCACTTTCAATTACTTGAATTCAAATGCCATGAGGATTTCTGCCTTCAGCTTCCTTCCAACCCATTCACCAATTACTTTAACTTTTTACCACCTATTTCTGGCGCTCAGTTGAGGAAAATGTGTGTTTCCTCTGTGAGGGATAAAGTGATTAAACCCTATTAAAGAAAGGAGTTTTAAAGAGAATTCAAACAGAGAGGGGCTGGAGAGAGGATTCTGACACAGCAGTGTCTGAAGGTTGCCAGACCCATCCTTGAGTCCTTGAGTAAGAAGTGATAGCATTGTATAGCTGTAGAAGGGAGTGATGTAGAGAGATCCCTATCAGTGGAAGGGAGTGATAGATGGGACCCTTATCACTATAGCTTAGCTTTAGTATTGATATAGGAAAACTGAGAGGGTTCACTAGGAGGTGAGTAAAACTGGGCCAGGTCATGAGCAATTGAGCATGCTTAATGGAATAAATGAATATTACAACACACCCCTGGGCAAGAAATTGCTCATTACCATGAACATGTTTGAACATGCAATGTATGATATGGGAGGTGCGAGGGGATGTACGGTGGGATGTACCTACAGATTGTGCACCCCCGACACTGATTGGAGAAGGGTCCGGAGGAGAGGTTGAATGTAAAATTCTGTGTATAAAGGGGGATGATCTCTCTGGCTTCGGTGTGTCTCAAGTTGGAGAGGCACCCGGTCTGCAGACTCGTAAAATAAGAAATCTCTTGCTTCCAAGATTTTAGTCTTTGAGTATTAATTGTGAGTATAAAGGGTATCTCACAAATTGGGGGCTCGTCCGGGATCGCCACTCCGGCTGCTTGGTGGAGGCAAAGAAGGATGGGAAGGTGCACCCTGCTGATTTCAGCAGTCTCCGATCTCCTTGCTTGCCATCAGCAGTTTGAGCGAGTGATATCGGTGAAAAAGACTCAGGAAGCAAGAGGGGGGTGTAGGTAAATACGTACGGGACGGTCGAGCGGGATTCTTGTGCACAGGACCCAGGTAAGAAAAACGAACTATTATAGTATTACCTGGGCGCGACCGGGGGTCTGTCAGACGGGAATGTCCGACGAGATAATGGGAAACCGGAACGGGGAGAAGTAAGGGTCCGGGGGAATCGGGATGAGGCTCACACTGATATGGAGCCTAACATTCGCCCGATAGTCCGTTGGGGCGAATGTTGTATGGATGGGGTGAGGGCAACACCCGGGGTAAGAGTAGAGAGACTATGATAAAGTGTTGTTATTTTGAGTGGCCAAAGGAGCCTATTCAAGGGAGCGCAGTGTGGTGGCCGCGGTTGGGTTCAAATGAGGACTGGGTGAGACAGGCATTGAATGTTTTTGTGAATGAGAGACAAACGCTGAATCAAATAGAAAAGGAATATGCCAGTGCTGGAAACCCAATAATGGGATGTTTCCGTTAAAGACGGAAAGAGAGCAGGATGAACCTGACTGGCCACCAATTGGTGATGAACACTACGGAGACTGCCCCGCCATATGAATCCCAGCCCCAAATATACCCCCATCAGCGCCGGCTGCATCTGCCCAGGAGGTCCCACTAAGCCAGAGCGGGATAGGCAGTAAAAACCTGTCCGCTTCTGTCTCAGAAGAGGACAGAGTATAGAGAATTACAGAAAGTTACAAGGTGAAGAAGAGAGCCAGTCAGATGAGGAAGAGAAAAATAAAAAAGTGAGGACGAGGATGAGACGGATGCCCCAGGCAGTAGTCGGAGGACGCGATCTCAAACGAGGGCAGCGGAACAGGGATTAGAGCGATCTGTTCGAATGAAGCCCCTCAGGGGGGTCCCGTTAGGGGGAAATGCCGGGGGGGATGGGATTTGTAAATGTGCCTCTCACCAGTATGGAGGGTGAGAACTTTAAAAGGAGATGAAAAGTTTATTGGATGACCCCTTGGGACTGGCTGAACAAATAGATCAGTTCCTAGGGCCAAATGTTTATACATGGGAGGAAATGATGTCGATACTGGGAAGTTTGTTTACTTCAGAAGAAAGGCAGATGGTCAGGCAGGCGGGAATAAAGGTCTGGGATAAGGGGTTGTCGGTTGACGCGGACGCAGTAGAGGAGGGAGCAGTAAAATATCCCCTCACTGCGCCAAATTGGAATAACCAAACAGAGGAAGGAAGAAAAAGTATGAGAGATCTCAGGGAGATAATAATCAAGGGAATCAGAGAAGCCGTTCCCAAGGGACAGAATTTCGAACGGGCGTTTGAAAATCAGCATAACAAGGACGAACCTCCAACAGTGTTCTTACAAAGATTAAGGAAGAATGTCCAGCAGTATTCGGGGATAGACCCTGATACGACCGCAGGTCAGCAGTTGTTGAAGGTTAATTTTGTAACAAAATCATGGCCGGATATTAGAAAGAAATTGGAAAAATTGGAAGATTGGAATGAAAAACATTGGAATTGAATCAGTTGTTAACAGAGGCTCAAAAGGTATATGTAAGACGGTATGAGGAGAAACAGAAGGGAAAGGCAAAAATGATGTTGCAAGCAGTACAGCAAGGAGTACAGAAGGGGGGGAATCGAGGTGATAGAAAGCTGGGTGGGTGGCTCGTGGAGACCGGGGAAGAGGAAGCGGTAGTATTAGAGGAAGAGGAAGAGGAGGGATCGAAGTTTGGGTCCCCGGGAGGGTGGTACACGGGGCCACCCCGGTGTTATTATTGTAAAGAGCCAGGTCATTTCAAGAGGGAATGTCCAAGCTACGACGGGAGATGCAGTCGTACGCACTCATTGGAGGAGAATAGGGGAGTCAGGGGTTCGCTCCCTGGGGTGTATGGGATACACACGGGAACCTGTGGTAAAACTTGAGATTAGGACCCAGGGAGAGGATATGATATTTATGGTTAGATTCGGGAGCAGAAAGATCGAGTGTAACTAAGGTTACCAGAAGGAATGAGATTGGGTAAAAAACAAGTTAGAATCTCAGGGGTAGAAGGGAAAGTGATGACATTACCCGAGGTTAGAAGGGGTGATGGTGAAATATGAGAATCGGGAAACTATGGAAGATTTAATCTTGGTATCCCAGGCAGGGATAAATTTGATGGGGAGAGACTTACAAATCCCCAATTAGGAATGGGAACAGCCCCCGTAGGGGGACAGATAATAGTCCAATTGTATAAATTGACCACGGAGGGAGAGGAAGAATAGTCCCGCTGGTGTGGGCCAAGGAAGGAAACCGGGGTGGGCTGCAGATCCCACCCTTGAAAATAGCTCTGAAAAAAGAAAAGTGAGATAGTACGGGTAAGGCAATATCCAATTTCTATGGAAGGAAGAAGAGGACTTCAGCCAATTATAGAGGAATTTACTAAAGGACGGTATATTAGAGGTTGTATGTCCCCATATAAACCCCGTACTCCCCGTAAGGAAGACCGACGGGCGTACAGATTGGGTCCAGGATCTCAGGGAATTAAATAAAGGTAGTTTAGAACGCGACACCCGGTAGTCCCGAAACCCGTATACCATAATGGGACGGATTACCCCGAATCACAAGTGGTTCAGTGTGGTAGATTTAAAAGACGCTTTTTGGAGCTGTCCCCTGGCTGAAGAGAGCAGGGACCTTTTTGCGTTTGAATGGGGAAAACCCAGAGACCCAAAGGAACAGCAGTATCGGTGGAACTGCACTCCTCAGGGATTTACAGAGTCCCCGAACCTGTTTGGACAGATATTAGAACAAGTATTAGAGGACGTCCGAGGACCTGATGAGGACACAGCTGTTGCAGTATGTGGACGATTTATTACTATCAGGGAAGAAGAAGAGGCAGTTAAGGACGCAACAATAGCCTCCTGAACTTTTGGGGGGAAAAGGGTTTGAGAGTGTCTAAAAGTAAATTACAGTTTGTAGAACGAGAAGTTAAATATCTAGGACACCTGATAAGCGATGGGGAAAAAGGAGAATAAAACCCGGAAAGGATGCGGGAATTACCGGACTGCCAATGCCGAAGAATAGAGGAGATTTAGGAGTTTCTTGGACTGATTGGATATTGTAGATTATGGATAGATGACTATACCCGACAGGTTAGGTTTCTATATGATAAATTAAGTGAAAAAATGATAAAGTAAAGTGGGGGAATCCGGGGACGAACACCAGTTTAGGAAACTAAAGAACAGTTTAATCACTGCCCCTGTATGGCTCTCACGGCTATTGGACAGCCATTCCATCTTTTTGTGAATGCAGGAAAATGGAATTGCGCTGGGGAGTACTAACCCAAGAGAAAGGAGGGAAGCGGCAGCCCGTCTCGTTCCTCTCAAACTCTTGGATCCAGTATCGCGGGGATGGCCAGTATGTATTCAAGCGGTAGCGGCAAAACAGCAGTTTTAGTGGAAGAAGTAGGAAATTGACGTTTGGAGGAACTCTGGTGGTGTCCACTCCCCACACGGTTCGGGACGATACTAACTCAGAAGTCCAGTCGGTGGTTGACGGATTCTAGAATATTGAAGAATGAGGTAATACTTATGGAAAAGAATGATTTGTAAACCCATAGTAACGGATAAAAACCTAAATCCCTCTCAGTTTTTGTACTCGCAGGTGCTGAGCAGGAAGGAGAGTTATCAGAACATGATTGTAGTGAGTAATAGAACTTCAGACAAAGAGTAGGGAAGATTTAGAAGAACGACCACTCGAGACAGGGAAAGATGGTTCATTGATGGGTTCTTCCCGATGCATAGACGGAAAAAGGTATAGTGGGTATGCTATAATAACCGGAGAAGGGTTTGAAAAAGTGGAAGCAGGCAGGTTACCAGGAAGTTGGTCCGCGCAAACGTTGTGAACTGTATGCATTACTGAGGGCATTGGAACTATTGAAAGGGAAAGAAGGAACTGTGTATACGGACTCCAAGTATGCCTTTGGGCGGGTGGTACACACCTTTGGGAAAATCTGGAAAGAAAGAGGGATGATTACAGCTAGAGGGAAAGAGATTGGCTCATGAACAGTTAATTGAGAAAGCTTTGGAAGCACTAAATTGCCAGAAAGAATAGCGGTGGTCCATGTAGCAGGCCACCAGAGAGGGAATTCGCTGGAAGCTAGAGGAAATAGGGCAGCGATAGTGTCGCTAAGACAGCGGCGACGGAAGGAACGGTAAAATTGCTGTCTCTAATACCGTTGAGAGAGGGAATAGAGAAGATACCTGCATTCTCGCGGGGAGGAGGAAGATAAAATGAATGAGTTGGGTGCCCGGCGCTCCACGGACGGGAAGTGGTGGACGCCGGACGGAAAAACAAATAATTACTAAAGGATTGACGAGGGATTTGATTAGGACAAACTACATTCGCAATCGCACTGGGGAGCCCAGGCTCTGTGCGGACACGATCCTACGAACTTATGCCTGTAGAGGCATTTTACTTTAGCCAAGCAGGCGGTTGTCTGGGTTGTGTAGTGTGTCAAAAGGTGAATAGAGGTAATGAGAGCTTGTCCCAGGGAGGACAACAATTGGCCATTAGACCCTTCCAGAGAATACAGGTTTGACTTCACAGAATTACCAAAAGTACAGCAGTGGAAATATCTTCAGGTTATAGTGGATCACTTCACAGGTGGGTAGAGGCATTTCCCCACGATAAATGCCACTGCCCAGGCAGTTACTAAGATACTGCTGGAAACAAATCATCCACGATATGGAGTAATTGAATCCATAGGACACAGATCGAGGGAACACATTTTGCTTCCAAGGTGCAACTATTAATTTGTCCCGCCTTGGGAATAAACTGGAAGCTGCATACTCCATGGCATCCCTAGAGTTTTTGGGGACAGTGGAAGCGGATGAATGCCACTCTAAAATACAGATAACTAAATAATGGAGGAGACGGGGTTACCCTGGACTAAATGTCTACCAATTGCTCTATTGCGAATACGGACGGCACCACGAAAGAATATTGCGGTGTCTCCCTATGAAATGTTGTTTGGATTGCCTTATTTTGGAAGGTGGAAGGACACCAACCTTTGAGGGAGGTGATTGTATTCTTGAGGAAACTATTTAACTGGCAGTGTCCCCCGTTCCCTTACAGAATTAAAAGCAAAAGGATTATTGGCTCAAAGCCGCCACTCGACTTTCCAATACATGCTGTAAAAGCGGGAGGGACTGGGTACTGGTCAAAAATTGGAAGGAGGAGAAACTCCAGCCCAGGTGGACTGGACCGTACCTGTATTACTGACAACCGAGACAGCAATACGAACAAAAGTAAAAAAGGGTGGACCCACCCGATCGGGTTAAAAGGACCGTCGATCCACCCGTTCCTGAGGAGAGAGGAACAGTGGTATGGTGAAGCCGGGAAGTAAAACACCCTAACAGTAATTTTTTTTAAAAAGCATTGAATGTATAACTGGACAGTATGAAAGGAGCAGTCGTTGGTATTGTTTGCTTTGTATGTAATTGTTGTAAAAGGTATTAACAATTGTGATAAATGTTATCATCCTATTCAATACAGAGGGGTAATAACCAGATCATTTTACCTATCATTTCCATGTGAACAAAGTATGCCATGACCGAAAGACTAGAACCATTTGTAAAGAGGGGGGAAAGGAGTGTTTGATGGCAGGCAATAGGGGGTATATAGGGAAGTTGGGCCGTTACCTGCCCAAGGGGAGAGAGATGGGTTTGTGTACAGTTAGTTTTCCCTTCTCAGATCGTAAAATGGGCAATAGATAAGACGAAGGAGGATGTAATAAAAGAGGTTACTAAGGTAGTAGTCACTAAGCCTCCCCTCCCCCACATACTCAGCCTCAAGTGCACCAGACACTGTACGAAGAAATAAAGAAGCAGATCGAAATCCCTGAAGGAGATAAAACCTGTTTGTGGACTTGGCCACCGGATTAGCTGGGACCCTGAATGTGACTAACTGTTGGGTCTGCGGAGGACCATGATGAATTCATGTTGGCCGTGGAGGGGATCCATTGTTTGAAATATGGGACCTGATGGGGTGGAACCTGACAGTTTGGACAGAGGACCGAGATCCCCAGGTATGGGTCCTGACAGATGCTCCGGTCGGGAACTGGAGTGTATCGCTTAGGCCCTGGGCAAAGGATGCCGTCCTAGTAGGCAGCAGCCCCTGCCAGCGCATCGTCACCCAGTGGCAAATCAGTCCGAGTGTGGTGGCCAGAGGAGCCTAAATGGTATCTAACTAAGAAATATGGGAAAAACTGCGCTATCCGGATGGAGATTGATGGAGTGGAATCAGCCGGACTATGGAAACTGCACGGAATAACCCTTACCAGGGGATCCCAGTATTGCGAGATATATGGAAACAAGGTTGCCTCTAGTGGACCGGTCCCCTGAAGGGACTGTTATGGATATGCGGATACAAGGCATACTCAGTGTTACCGATGAATTGGGAGTGGGACTTTTTTTATTGGACTGGTACAACCTGGATTTTCCTGTTAAACACCAAAGAAGGCGGTCGTTAGGAACACCTGTATTTGATGACCTATATCGGAAAAAAGTGGAAAATAGACATTGGAGAATGGAAGATGATGAATGGCCACCAGCAAGGAATCATCTCATATTACGGACCCAGCCCACTTGGGCACAGGATGGAGGATCCTGGGGCTACCGAACACACAGTATACATGTTTAAACCGGATCATAAGGCGTACAGGCAGTACTGGAGGTAATTACCAACCAAACTGTGGGGGCGCTGGAAATGCTGGCAAAAGCAGCAGACGCAGATGAGAGCAGCGATATACCAGAACAGGTTAGCCCTAGATTACTCCTGGCAGAAGAAGGAGGGGTATGCGGGAAATTCAACCTCTCTGATTGTGTTTGAACATCGATGATAATGGACAGGCAGTGATGGACATATCAGAAGGGATCCGGAAGTTGGCGCATGTTTCAATACAAAAGTGGAATTCGATTATGGGAACCCAATGGTGGGATTCCATCCTCGGAGGAACATGGTGGAGATACGGTGGGACTTGTGTTTCTATGTGCAGTGGCTGGACTGATCTTTATCCCTGTTGTATCCCTTGTTTTAGGGACTTATTACCAGAAGTATGTCAGATGCAGGCTGTAGTCATGCCTATGGAGAGAAAGGGGAAATACAGAAAATAATGTATAATGCGGCCAGGGGAAGTTTATGATTTACAGGAGGAGAAGGTTAGGACGATGTTACGTCAGTTCGAGTTTGAAGGAACTTAAATGAGGTTAATCAGTGTATGCGTAGCAAAAAAGAAAAAGAGAGGATTGTGAGGGATAAAGTGATTAAAACCCTATTAAAGAAAGGAGTTTTTAAAGAGAATTCAAACAGAGAGGGGCTGGAGAGAGGATTCTGACACAGCAGTGTCTGAAGGTTGCCAGTAACCCATCCTTGAATCCTTGAGTAAGAAGTGATAGCATTGTATAGCTGTAGAAGGGGAGTGATGTGAGTAGAGAGATCCCTATCAGTGGAAGGGAATGATAGATGGGACCCTTGTCACTATAGCTTAGCTTTTAGTATTGATATAGGAAAAAATGAGGAGGGTTCACTAGGAGGTGAGTAAAAACTGGGCCAGGTCATGAGCAATTGAGCATGCTTAATAGAATAAATGAATATTACAACACACCCCTGGTCAGAAATTGCTCATTACCATGAACATGTTTGAACATGCAATGTATGATATGGGAGGTGCGAGGGGATGTACGGTGGGATGTACCTACAGATTGTGCACCTCCGACCCTGATTGGAGAAGGGTCCGGAGGGGAGGTTGAATGTAAGATTCTGTGTATAAAGGGGGATGATCTCTCTGGCTTCGGTGTGTCTCAAGTTGGAGAGGCACCCGGTCTGCAGACTAGTAAAATAAAGAAATCTCTTGCTTCCAAGATTTAGTCTTTGAGTATTAATTGTGAGTATAAAGGGTATCTCACATCTCTCTAACCAATCACTTCATAATTTCATGCACTTCAAGTATGTCACTCAAAACCTGTCTGTTTCAAACAACTCCAAACCTATCAAAACATTCTCATAACTGCCATGGTAACACTTCCTGGTAAGATCTTCATAAATCTCTACTGCACTCTTTGCAGTAACCTGAGGCCTATGTGGCCTAATATCCATTCTGTACTGTTCCAGTAAAACCTCCCAATCCTAATTTTGGTGTCTTGGCAAATAACAGAAAATATGATGTATATCGTGTTGCCTACCTTACCTATTGCCACCTACTACCCTTGAGGATACCTGGATATAGTCTGCAACACCTCTCTTATCCCACCATGCTCAACTGTTCCGTTTCGAAACATATGATAATTTCGCTCTTGACTCTTGTGCTCCCATTCATTTTGTGGAGACATATGAAATTGCGAATGCTGGAATGTTAAAGAAAAATAATATGCTGGAGGAATTCAGCATACCAGGCAGCTTCTGTGGAGGGAATGGAACGACAACATTTCAGATCAGAATCTTTCTTCAGTCTGAAGATGGGTCCTGAACCGAAATGTCATTTGTCCATTCTATTCACAAATGCTGCCTGACCCACTGTGTTTGTCCAGCACTTTGTGTTTTACCCATTCATTTTGTATTTTCTTGTCTGGTTGCACCTCCTTATTTATGTTGCCTCAAACGTCAGTGGATCAAATTATATTTGCCATTTTACTATTGGCCATCTACGTATCCATGAAACATAAAATTCCTACAACAGCTTCAAATTTCCAGGCATACACATCTCTGATGATCTTTCCTGGCACATTGACGTAATCACTAAGAAAACTTCCTCAGATGCTTGAGAAGATTGTACATCCCACTCTATCAAACTTCTGCAGGTTTACAGTGGAGAGCATTTGGACTTTGCAACACCGCAACATAATTGTGCAACACAATTTGAATATTTCAGAGTGAGGGAGACTGCAGAAAGTGATGGATATTGCCCAGTCCATTACAGGTACGGACCTCCCCACCGTTGAAGGCATCTAATGAAATGCTGCCTCAAGAACACAGCCTACATCATCATAGACCCACACCACCCTGGCCATGCTGTCTTCTCACCTCTACCATTGGGAAGAAGATGCAGGAGCCTGAGAACCTAAGGTCAAGAACAATGTCTTCCAATCAAACATCAGGATTTTGAACCATCCAGCACAATCCTAAAAACCTACCTCAGCAGTAAACCACTACAGACTTTGCAGTATAATAGTTCAGATACATATTTTGGTTTTTGCATTATCTTAGTCTGATTAATGCAGAATAACTAATAAATCATTGTACATTTTCTGTTGCTGTTATTGCATCTAATGTGCCTGTTAAAGCTGCAGCAACTGACTTTCATTATTCAGGTTTATATCTGGTACATGTGACAAATAAGCACTTGAATTTCTTGAATCTGTCTGCCACGCTGCCAATTGCTGCATGATCTGAAGATTTCTTGATTTAAGTCTAAATCATTAATATAGATTACATTGTTTTAGAGATTGAGAACTGGTATCAGCTTTCCTTTCACAAAAACACAAATCCACCATTACCCCTTGCTTCCTGCTATTGAGCCAAAAATAGATTCAAGTTCCACTCCCTTTGTATCCCATGAGCTTTTACCTTTTTGACCTGCCCGTCATTGGGACCTTGACAAAAGCTTTGGGCAAGTCCATGTTGACTTTATCAAAAACATTGCCCTCATCAAATCTCTGTTTTACCTTCTCAAAAAATGTAGCCAAGTTAGTCAGACATGATCTTCCTCTAAATCCATGATGACAGTCCCTGATTAATCAGTAACTCCCGAAATAAAGGTTTACACTAGGTCTCAGAATTGATCGCTATCCATTGCCCATCTCTGCAATGAAATTTACTGGCTGGTAATTACTCTGGCATATACTTACCTATCCATTCCTCCTTTTTTAAAACAACACGTTGGATTTCCTCTATTCCTCTGCCACCATTTCCATGGTTTGGGAGGATTGAACCTCCATTTTCTTTCACCAGCCTGGGAGAATGGCTGAACATTGAATTCTCCAATTTCAGGTAGTCCTTGCTTTCACCCTCTTTCCCCTCCCCTTCCCAGCGCTCCCACAGCCCACTGTCTCCACCTCTTCCTTACTTCTTCTCGCCCCCACCACCCCCACATCAGTCTGAAGAAGTGTCTCGACTCGAAATGTCACCTATTATTTCGCTCCATAGATGCTGCCTCATCCGCTGAGTTTCTCCAGCATTTTCATCTACCTTTCATAAAACCTTGGTGATTTATCCATTTTCTTTTTTTTTTTTTTTTTTTTTTTTTGAATATATATTTTTTTATTAGAGTATTTAGACAGTGGGTTAGCAAACATAAATTGTGATAGAAATATTTCATGTTCAACATGCATATATTATTAATATTATCAGTTGTATCATTTTGACTCTAATAGTTTTTTTTTATAGAGGAAAACAGTAAGAAAAATAGAATAAGAATCTATATCAAAGAAGAAAATCATAAAGATAGGAATAATTTACTATTAATGCATCGTAGGAGATAAGATCAAAAAATATAAGATATAACTTTTCATCTATTCCTAAATCCAAGGTTTCAGTTAGGGTTCCTGCCGAAACCATTCTCCCCTTTTAAGTAATCAATGAAAGAAGACCATGTTCTAACAAAAACTTCTTGTTTGACCAATAAGGCAAACCTGATTCTTTCCAGGTGTAGGGTCTCCGACATTTCCAAAAAATCCACATTTTAATTGTGGGGGGATATAGGGCCTTTTCCAAATTTTAAATATTAATTTCTTCCCAATTATTATACTGGTAGTCTAGGAAATTTCTTTGGCTTATTGTAAGAGTTAAACTTTGTTCTGATGTCCAAGTATTATTAATTTTGGGTCCGGAATCCAGTTTAGTATTAATACTTCAGAAGTTATTTTAAAAATCTCAGTCCAGAAATTCTTAATTTTTGTACAATTTGCAAAAAATATGTGTTAAATTAGCCTCTAGATGTTGACATTTATCGCAAACAGACGATATTTGAGGGAAGATTCTATTTAGTTTAACTTTGGAATAATGTAATCTATGTAAAACTTTAAATTGTATTAGAGCATGTCTGGAATTTAGCGAGCATTGGTGTATGTATTGTAAACTTTTATCCCATAAATCTTTCGTTATAGATTGATTTATTTCATTTTCCCATGTGTGTCTATATGATTCCGTTGATGGTATCTCACTATCTAAAATGGTGTTGTAAATATAAGTTATTAATTTTTCTGTATTAGGACGTTTATGTGATTTATCCATTTTCTGGGAACCTCAATTCCTCTTACCCCTTTAGTGTGCTTATCCCATCTAATATTTCACACACATTCTTCTTAACTATACTATCAGCATCATTCCTTCTATTGTACAGACAGCTGCAAAAGTATTCATTAATAATCCTGCCACATCCTCTATTTTCGCATATAGGTTACTTTTTGGTCTCTTTTAGGTCTCACTTTTGCTATCATTCCTATTATTCCTATTGCTATTACACAGAAAACATCTTTGGAGTTTCTTTGAAAAAAAATTCTGTAAACACTTTGTTTTCTTTGATCCACTTTTAATTTCACCCCAACACTTCCTCTATTCTTCTGGATTTCTACAGCAAGTATGTGGGTATCCATTTTGATCCATAAACAGCTAAATGTATTGTCATGACTCAGATTTGTTGCATGCTTCAATTAATCTTGAAAATGCCCACTAGCATCATTAAAATTGCAAATTTTCTACGTAAACAGATTCTGATGATATTTTAGTTACAGACTGCAACAACAGAGTGATGTTACAGTTCTGGTGTGATTCTGACAATGCGATCTATATTGCAGGGGATCTACCAGTAAATCAAATACATATATTTTAGCTGAAGTTAATATGTGCCTGTTCTCCAGATATATAGAACATAGAACTTAGAGAAGTACAGCGCAGGAACAAACCCTTCATGCCAAATATGATGCCAAACTAAACTAATGTCATCTACCTGCACATGATTCATACAACTTCCATTCCCTGCATATCCGTGTGCTTATCTAAATGCTATTTAAATGCCTCTATCGTATCTGCCTTCACCACTACCCTCAACAGTGTGTTCCAGGCATCCTCCATCCTCTGTATAAAAAAACTTGTCCCAACATCTCCTTTAAACCTTTCACCTTTCAACTTAAAGATAGACCCTCTATGCACCCCTTTATGCTAAATTTCGCTGAGTTAGGCTCCTTCAGTCTCATCAATAAACCTGAAAGCTACTAGCTTATTGCATTGCTGAACAATTGCATTGGTTTTAATAGGGTCAGTTTTAATACTGCCAAATAGTACGCTAGATTATTTAAAAAATATTTATATAGGCAATGAAAAACCTTACCCCCTCGAAATGGAGCGGAAACAAGGATCTGGTTGCATCAAGTGTAGGAACAAACTGCAGACGCTGGTTTACATTGAAGATAGACACAAAATGCTGGAGTAACTGCGGGTCAGGCAGCATCTCTGGAGAAAACGAATAGATGATGTTTTAGGTTGAGACCCTTCTTCAGATTTGACCCAGAATGTCACCTATTTCTTTTCTCTAGAGGTGCTGCTTGACCGGTTGAGTTAATTCAGCATTTGTGTCTATCTTCTGGTCACATCAATACAGCTAAAAATGTAGATGATGAGAATGATCGTATCAGCAGACTTTTAGCATGCTAAGGTTAAGTACTTTTCGTATGGAATCCATTTTATCAGACGGAACATTGAAATTCTTTCTTCGAACATATTTTGTGAAATGATAATTAGCTGTGGATATAACAATAAGTCTGGTACAGCCCAACCAATTGATATCAAAGGAAATAAGTTATAAAAAAGTACCTGCTTTAGTTGAAAGATAAGCCAAGAAAAGCTACCTAGGTCCAAGTCCTTTTTCCTGACTTTCATTTTGCCACCAGGTTTTATTCAAAGTAAAACAAAAGTGTTCAAGACCTGGAATGGACTGATTCTATTTCATTACCATGCTTAAAGCAAAGTGCACAACCAGTCTATGTGGAATTCACATTAGGCAGGAAATGGTGTTGGGTAGACTGATGGGACTGAAGGCTGATAAATCCCCAGGGCTTGATGGTCTGCATCCCAGGGTAGTTAAGGAAGTGGTTTTAGAAATCGTGGATGCATTGGTGATCATTTTCCAATGTTCTATAGATTCAGGATCCGTTCCTGTGGACTGGAGGGTAGCTAATGTTATCCCACTTTTTAAGAAAGGCGGGAGAGAGAAAACGGGGAATTATAGACCAGTTAGCCTGACATCGGTGGATGGGAAGATGCTGGAGTCAATTATAAAAGATGAAATAATGGCGCATTTGGATAGCAGTAACAGGATCGGTCTAAGTCAGCATGGATTATGAAGGGGAAATCATGCTTGACTAATCTTCTGGAATTTTTTGAGGATGTAATTAGGAAAATGGACAAGGGAACGTCAGTGGACGCAGTGTTAATTACCCAAAATACTGTTTCCGGCCCGCTGGAAGATTTGGGGAGAAATATTGCGACCATTCGCGCCTGCGCCATTGGGGGAAGCCGGTAACGCAGTAGCGATGCAAAATGACGCTGTCTCTCCGCACGTGCTCAGTGGGCCCAGGCAGGTTCAGATCTCCATTTGCACTCCACACAATCACCTCGATGCCTCGTGTCTACCAAAGATCCTCGGTGTCTACTCCAGTAAGTTGTTGAATATTGCGTTGTGGAAGTGCCTGTTTCTCCGGGCCGAAGGGGGGGAAGGGACTGTGGTGTCTGCGGCGCAGAGTTGGAGCCTCGCTGCGTGGGAGGGAGAGAGAGGGAGGGAGGGAGAGCGAGGGGGGATGTGAGAGGGAGAAGGGGGGATTGAGACAGAGGGGGGAGAGAGAGAGAGGGGGAGAGGGAGAGAGGGGGGAGGGGGTAGAGAGAAGGGGGGGAGGGTAGGGGAGAGAGGGGAGGGAGGGGGGGAGGGGAAGCGAGAGGGGGAATGGGGGGAGAGAGATGGGGAGGGAGAGAGAGGTGGAAGGAGAGGAAGGGGGGAGAGGGAAAGGGTTATCTTTAGTGAGATTGCAAAATTAAGGTAGGTTTTAGAGCAATTATATTTTCTCCTCCATATGAATCATATCAAACAATTGGAACTGCTTTCTTTTCCTTGATAACAATACTGAAAAATATGAATTCCATAGTTTGCGACTTTCATTTTGCATCATATTTTTAATGTGCACACACGAACACAGTTGAACAGTAACAGGCAATCAAATCATCACACAAACATTTTCTAAAAAAAGGTTTTATTTACTGCAAAAACTTACAGTTTTTTTTTTGCAGTGTTTGCATGCTCCTTTATAACATTTTACATAACATTTTACAGTACTTGATTATTAAAACAAGGACAGCTTCAATTCCTGATTTAAAAAAATGTATACAATGGCCCCAATCAACCCATTCCAACCACTCATTACTCTTGACTCAACCAAAATTATTTCTGAAATATTGGTCATAAATCTGGTGCTCAGAATGCACCAGAGAGCATCTAAAACCCCAGAGCTTCCAGGGCCCTTAAGCGGGCCCTGGACTCCGGCCGCAAGGGTCTTTGAGCTTTGCGCTTGTGATATTGGATGAGTGCACTTATTTCACATAAAATATTTGTAATCCTGCCATGCCACCCCCCTTTTTTGAAAAGCTTCGTACGGGCCTGGTGTATAATATTTTTGACACTGTCATAGGCCTTTCTTACATATGCTGTCACAACGCACTGTAGTCTCTAAACAACACTTCAGTAATTTTCCTTGCCCTCCATTTCAGAATAAAAGTGTTTTAAGCCGATAACTCGACACTAGCACTGGCAATAAATAAAAAGCGCAGCTTTCCAGCCCTTATCTCATTGGCCACGCTCGGCTGCACATCGGACCCATTCCGTATCCGACCTCTCGGTCCTGGGCCTCCTCCATGGCCAGAGTGAGCAACACCGCAAGTTGGAGGAACAGCACCTCATATTCCGCTTGGGGAGTCTGCATCCTTTGGGCTTGAACATTGAATTTTCTCAATTCTGTTAACCCCTGCTGTCTCCTCCCCCTCCCACCTCTCCCTCAGCCCTCGGGCCCTGGCATTCCCTCTATCTCTATTTCCCTCCCCCACCCTAGTCGCACTAGCTTCTCATTTTCACACCACAAACAGCTTACAATGGCTTGTTCCCTTTATCATCGATACTTTTTTGCATATCTTTCATTCATTGTTCTTTATCTCTCCACATCACCGTCTATATCTCTCGTTTCCCTGATCCCTGGCTAGTCTGAAGAAGGGTCTCGACCCAAAACGTCGCCTATCTCCTTCGCTCCTTAGATGCTGCTGCACCCGCTGAGTTTCTCCAGCTTTTTGTGTAACCCTCGATTCTCCAGCATCTGCAGTTTCTTCGTTAACACAGAAAGTAAGCATGCAGGTACAGCAGGCAGTGAAGAAAGCGAACGACATATTGGCCTTCATATCACGAGGAGTTGAGTATAGGAGCAAAGAGGTCCTTCTGCAGTTGTACAGGGCCTTACTGAGACCACACCTGGAGCATTGTGTGCAGTTTTAGTCTCCAAATTTTAGGAAGGACATTCTTGCTATTGAGGGAGTGCAGCGTAGATAAAGAAGGTTAATTCCCGGGATAGCGGGACTGTCATATGTTGATAGAATGGAGCGGTTGGGCTTATATAGAAGGATGAGAGGGAATCTTATTGAAACATTTTTATTAAAGGCACTTCAACTCCCCCTCCCATTCCGAATCCGACCTCTCTGTCCTGGGCCTCCTCCACCTTTCTGTCCTGGGCCAGAGTGAGGACCACCGAAAATTGGAGGAGCAGCACCTCATATTTCGCTTGGGCAGTTTGTACCCCAGCGGTATGAGCATTGACTTCTGTAATTTCAGGTAGTCCCAACTGTCTCCTCCCCTTCTCAGCTCTCCCTCAGCCCTCTGGTTCCTCCCCTTCCTTTCTTCTACCCACTCCCCCCCCTCACATCACCCTCAAACGTTGCTAATTTCCTTCGCTCCATAGATGCTGCTGCACCGGCTGGGTTTTTCCAGCATTTCTGTCTACCTATGGTTTTGAGTAACGTGTTTAGGATAGAATTGTCCACTCGCTGCAATAACAAACTGTGATCATATCCTCTCTCACTATACAAAGGAAGCCTCATTGGTGCAGAACAATGGAACACTTTTTTCACCATGCATGAGGGAGGCTGCTGTGGGACATTAGAAGGTCTATCTGGTGATTATTAAGACTAACTGAAATTGCTGCAGAAGCACAAAAGAAACCTTAGACTATTTAATTGTGACAAAAGAACACATATTTGTGTGCTTATTCATTTCTTTAACATATTGCCAGAATGAGCAGGATCACAATGGGTACTCAGTGGGGGTGGGGAAATGGATCAGAAGCAGGCAACACACTAGTTCAGTACCAGAGTAACTCAGCGGGACAGGCTGAGAACGGGGATTCCCCTCCCCCACTATTGATGAGGCTCGCACCAGGGTCTCCTCCATACAACACTGCCCTCTCTCCCCATTCCCCCACTCGCAAACAGGGCAGAGTCCCCCTGGTCCTCACCTTTCACCCCACCAGCCGGCAAATACAACACATAGTCCTCCGCCAGTTTCACCATCTTCAACGTGACCCCTCCACTCGCCACATCTTCCCATCTCCCCCCCCCCTGTCTGCCTTCTGCAAAGACCGCTCCCTCCGCAACTCCCTTGTCAATTTTTCCCTTCCCTCCTGCTCTACCCCTTCCTTGGGCACTTTCCCTTGCAACCGCAAGAAATGCTACACTTGTCCCTTCACCTCCCCCCCTCCACTCCTTTCAGGGACCCAAACAGTCCTTCCAGGTCCGACAGAGGTTCACCTGCACCTCCTCCAACCTCATCTACTGCATCCGCTGCTCCAGATGCCAGACGATCTATATCGGTGAGACCAAGCGTAGGCTTGGCGATCGTTTCGCCGAACACCTCCACTCGGTCCGCAATAACCAACCCGACCTCCCGGTGGCTCAGCACTTCAACTCCCTCTCCCATTCCGTATCCGACCTCTCGGTCCTGGGCCTCTTCCACGGCCAGAGTGAGCAACACCGCAAGTTGGAGGAACAGCACCTCATATTCCGCTTGGGGAGTCTGCATCCTCTGTGCTTGAACATTGAATTTTCTCAATTCTGTTAACCCTTGCTGTCTCCTCACCTCTCCCTCAGCCCTCTGGCCCTGGCATTCCCTCTATCTCTATCTCCCTCCCCCACCCTAGTCGCACTAGCTTCTCATTTTCACACCACAAACAGCTTACAATGGCTTGTTCCCTTTATCATCGATACTTTTTTGCATATCTTTCATTTATTGTTCTTTATCTCTTCTCATCACCATCTATATCTCTCGTTTCCCTGATCCCTGACCAGTCTGAAGAAGGGTCTCGACCCGAAACATCGCCTATCTCCTTCGCTCCTTAGATGCTGCTGCACCCGCTGAGTTTCTCCAGCCTTTTGTGTAACCCTCTGGAGGGAAGGAATGGGTTCAGAAGAAGGGTCTCAACCTGAAACGTCACCCATTCCTTCTCTCCAGAGATGCTGTCTGTCCCGCTGAGTTATTCAAGCATTTGGTGTCTATCTTCAGTTTAAACCAGCATCTGCAGCTCTTTTCTACACAGTTCAGTACCAGATGTTGATTATTGCAAATCAATGAGACCAGAGTTGTTCCAGACATCCACTGGCAATGTCAAAGATTAGTTATGCATTTCAGATCGATGATTCACTATTTCTCCTGCTTATTTATGAGAACTGCAGTTGTCTGTTAAATTAGAGCACAGGGGAGGGAGGTCTTGCCTGTGTGCCTTCTTCCTCTTCCTTCCCTTTTTCTGAGCTGTCGTTCAGCTCTACAACCTCCTATGTTTCTATGTGCCTCAAATTCTGGTCTTGTGTGCAGTCCCAATTTCCTTTTTATCTTTGGTGGCCATACTTTCATCTGGTTAACCCATTCATGAACTTTTACAACATGCAGTCTTTCTGTCTTTTGACCAAGTCCTGTTTACTTATCCTCATGTACACCAGTGTCAAATTTTGCATGATAATTCTCCTCTGGAGCCTCCTTGGTGACTTTACAATATTTAAAATGCCTATATAAATTGTTGCTTCCATAACTGGTGTTTTTAGTAAGAAGCATTATCATACATAATTATGCTGGTGGCTCTGAGCAGCTGCATTCATCAATCAGTGAGTCATTCTTATCTGACAGTAACTATGCCAGATGTGGGTACTGTGAGTAGCCATCTGCCCCTGCCCCATCCCCACGTCAAATCACTCTCACCATCTTATTTCTTAATTCTCCACAATTCCTGTGAGTTTCTTGGTGTAAGTATGGTCGTCTGTTAGTGCATCCTTCAAGTGGCGTATTTCAGATATTGAGGCTGTGGTCCAAATCTTGTGGTAGGACTGGTGGAGCGAGTGTGACTGTAAAATGTCTGTAAGATGCAGCATTAGTGCAGCCTTCCTTTGATTTGTGCTAGTGGATGATGTGGTCTATGTCTGTCCTGACAGAGAGGAGAGCCCCCACACACCTTTGGAATGAATGTGCATCAGTGTAAGATCAGCATTGATGTGTTTTTAGTGCAGGAGTGACGATCAGCAGGGTGAGAATTAAACAGAATACCCAAGAAAAATATCAACTTAGAGGAATAATCAATTTTTGGCTTGACCAACCAGCTTTTAAATCAGAATTCTATCAGAGCCAGAATCTGCCCCGCATGTCTGATACTCCAAATTCATGCTACTTTCAACTCTGGATTAAAACGTTAGAGAATTTGAGTCACATATTAGTTCTTGTTTACAATGTGTTTTGAAGATCAAAAAAAGAAATATTTATTTCTACTGGCCATCGTTTATCTTAGATAATTAAAACCACTTACTCAGCGAAACTGGACAAAATTGGATTGTTTTCTCTGGAGTATTGGAGGCTGAGAGGTGACCTAATCATTGTATGACAAATTATGAGAGACATAGATAGAATAGGTAGTCAGTCTTTTTCCCAGGATGGAAATATCAAATACTAGAGGACATAGCTTTAAAGTAAGAAGGGGAAAAGTTTAAAGAAGATTTATGGGGCAAGGTTTTTACACAGAGAATGGTGGGTGCCTGGAACACAC
Organism: Okamejei kenojei; assembly: GCA_035221665.1. Classification (NCBI taxonomy): domain Eukaryota; kingdom Metazoa; phylum Chordata; class Chondrichthyes; order Rajiformes; family Rajidae; genus Okamejei; species Okamejei kenojei. Next base: position 19,124,899 of record CM069147.1, read on the forward strand.
TGCCAGGGGAGATGGTGGAAACAGATACAAGAGCAACATTTAAGTGCCATTTAGACAGGCACATGAATAGACAGGGAATGGAGGGATATAAATCATGTGCTGCCAGATGAGCAGTTTAAATTGGCATCATGGTCCGCAGAGATATCATGGAACAAAGGGTCTGTTTCTACGCTTTTCTGTACATTACATGTACTACGGGTTCACTCTCCTAACTCATTCTAACACGTAGCTAATGCTTTTTCAATATTGGCTATCAAATGGATTTGTTGTTGCTGGATAAAGGTGCTTTAATTCTGACTTAACAATGTTAAACACCTCCACTGGAGAGCATTGTGACATTTTCCTTAAAGGGATTCATGGCATCTCTTGCTCTGATAATACAAATTAAGTTTCAGCTGCCTCCTAACATTTCCTCTCATCACTGCTAACTTAATCCGATTTATTTGACCTCCAGAAGTAGCATCTTGTCTCATATGTTTTAATAAAATAAGTAATAAATGTATAATTATTTTTAAAGGTTTATGTTCCCAGAGACGCCAGAATCTTTGCTTGGTCAAAAAGGTAAAAAAGAGCAAGCAGTAAAGTATGACTTCCAGTCATGCAAAATGTTAGCTCTTGGAAATTTTAGTGCATAAAATTAGCATCATTGCAAAGGCACAACTAAATCAGACTGGCAAAACTCCAAATCCTTGTGTCTGGTCCAGAATATTTGCCCAGCCCACTGTCAACTTGCCAGGATAATATAAGAACCCATCCAGAGGCACCTGGTATGTTCCAGCTGCCAACTTTTAAAGCAGTCATAAAGGCCAGCAGGCTTGTCCCACACATAACCAAGCAAGGCTTACATGCAAACACACAAAGTGGTGGAGTAACTCAGCGGGAGTAACTTACATGCAGTTTCTCAAGAGCTAGCTGTGAGTTTTGAAAGATCAAAACTCCACTGAACAGAACTGTTACATTCTGAGAGCAGAGGAAATTTCAGAGCTGGAAGAATTAACAGAATCTGAAAGGTGGCTGTTGCCCAAATCAAGATCCCTTTGTTAAGTTTGTGAATTCACAGAATGAATTGCATCACGGGACGTTTATTATCACAAGTGGTTACAGGCCAGGCAGCAGATTGGGATGTGATGATCTGGCAAGAGGTGACCTGTTTTAAAAGGCTAACAACATCCTCTAGGCACAAGGACACTACAGGATTGTTCTCAAGGAACCACTGTTTGAAACTTTAAATAAGGATCCTTGTAGTTAGTTACACTGGAAGCCTTTGTGCTCACAGACATTATTCCAGATGCCCTCAGCAATCGTTAACCATTCAAGGCCACAACTAAGTGGTAATACTGAACAGTCTCACCACATCACTGCATCTGTCAAGAGAAGGCTATTAGTACAAGTATTACAAGTATTTGTGACTGAAACTAAAGACAGCGTCTGTGTACTACACATTGAATTTTGCTAGATTATAGTACAGAGAATTCTCTAGTTACAAGTGCAATTGAAGAGTAACAAGTTAATGACACAGCATTGGATGTATGTGCAGATTTCCATCAATTTTCAGCAAGATTTCTGAAACCATAAATGATTAGAGGAAAAAGAACAAAAGCTCTTCCATGCTAAATTAGGTTTTAATGAACTTAATCATCAGTTCTGCAGTGAAGTCCTCCCAGCAAATCTGTCACTTTGCTCCACCACTGGAATCAAATGGTGGAGTGAACGTTGGAATCAACTGGGGATATCTGCTTATGAATCCTCCGTCAGTTTAGACCTGCCTCGGGATTCATAATCTTGTTTGAATGGAGATTTTAATGCCTGCAGGTAAAAAATGAAATAATAAGCTAATATAATTTTTAAACGTCTGACGAAGGGTTGGAACCAAAACGTCACCTATCCATGTTCTCCAGAGATACTGCCTGACCTGCTGAGTTATTCCAGCACTTTGTCCTTTTGTGTATAAAACAGCATCTGCAGTTCTTTGTTTCTAAATTTTTTTCAATGTTTATGTTTGCAATAATATTTCAAATGACATATTTGTTTAAGTACTTTTAAGTATTTTATTTCTTTAATTTATTAATGTTGTAAATGTTTACTTATTTAATTTTCAATAATTTTTGGAGTGCTTCTGAACGTCAGGCAGAGCTTCGACAAACTGCAAAGTGAGGTTACATATACTTCCATTCTGATTAGGACCAGGAGGATATTGTGCAGCAAGTTCTTTACTGAACTCAAACTAAGCATGGAAGTGTCTTGTATCTCAGCAGCAAATCTGGGAAGAAACCTCATAAATCTTTTTAAATGTATTCACCATACATTTATGTGGCCGTTCCAGGCTGAGTGAACATTTGTGGCATAATGCTAATGGCCCTTGAGAAGGGCGAGCTGCCTTCTTATACTGTCCACATGATGAAATCCTGCAATTCTTTGGAAGGCCGTTCAAGGAATATGGTCCAGCCATGGGCAGCACAGCGGCACAGCTGTAGAGGTGCTGCATTACGGCGCCAGAGACCCGGGTTCGATCCTGACTATGGGTGCTTGTCTGTACAGAGTTTGTACGTTCTCCCCGCGACCTGCATGGGTTTTCTCTGATCTTTAGTTTCCTCCCACATTACAAAGACGTAGAGGTTTATAGGTTCGCAGCCTACATCACGATTTCCTGACTCTTACACTCAATGCCCTGACTTATGTAAGCAGGCATACCCGTAAGCATTCTGTACCACCCTATCTACTTGTGCTGCCACTTTTAGGAAGTTATGGACATGGACCCCAAGATCCATCTGTCATCAGTGCTATTAAGGGACATGCCATTAATTGTATATGTTCCCTTACATTCAAACTCCCAGGGTTGTCCAGATAAACTCTCTTGGCATTTTCTCCGCCCATTTCTGCAGCTGAGCTATATCCCACTGTTTGCCTTGACAGCCTTCACAGTTTATGACCCATCTGCAAACTTACTATTGACCTGTCCATGTTTACATCCAAGTCATTTAAACAGTATATATCACAGACTACTGAGGTCCCAGCACAGATCCCTGCGGAACTCCACAGGACCTTCAGCCTGAATATTGTCCTTCCACCACATCCCTCTGTCTTCTATCCGTAATCCAGTTTAGAACTAATATGACCAAGTTACTGTTAATCTTGTGCATCTTAATCTTCTGGATCAGCCTACCATTTGACTTGATCAAATGCCTTACTAAAACCCCTGTAGACAGCATCCACCACCCTACCATCATTGATCACCTTATAAAAGTCGACCAAGTTAGTAAGGCACGACTTGCTGTGTACAAAGCCATGTTCTCTATTCCTTATTACCCCATTCTCCACAAATGGGCCTAAATCCTATCCCAAAGAATCCTCTCTAATAGCTTCCTTACTACTGACATGAGGCTCATCAGCCTATAATTCACTAGATTCTCTCTACTTTCCTTCTTAAATAAAGGGACAATAGCTACTCTTCTGTCCTCTGGGACCTCGCCTGTGGCTAGGTAAGACAGAAAGATCTTTGTCAAGGCTCCTGCAATCTCCTCTCTTGCCTCTCTCAATAATCTGGGATAAATCCCATCAGGTCCTAGGGATTTATCCAATGCTCTTTAAGAGCAACGCCTCCTCCTCCGTCTTAATCTCAAGATGTCCTTGCATTTTAGTACTAGTATTCTCTATTAGTATTAGTATTAGTGAAATCCAGTGATGTTACTCTATTTATATTATTTTTCTCCTTGGTTGTTCTCCACTTCTTTGGTTGAAATAACAAAAAAAGGATCAGGAAGAGGTGCTTGTTCTCATTGCACCCAGCGTTACGGACAGAAGAGATGCAGAGATGAGGGATAGGAGAGGAATAATGGACCAAAATACCCTTATTTTCAAAGGCTTCTCTCAGCTGAACAGAGTTGGCCAGTGGGATTGGGATGCTTTTATTTTCATTGGTTTTGTCCTGCTGGCTGCCCAGGTCATATAGCCTTTTGTATTAATGCCAGCACTGTTTCTACAAGGGGGATTAGGACAAGAAAATCCCATTAATTTATATTGCTTTTTGTTATACCAGACAGAAGTTTGCCAGTGAGTGCTTTGCAATGTTTTTAATCATTTTGACTGTCTTGATCAAAAGAACTACAAGGCTTACAATTGCACTAAATGTCCTGAGAGTGAAGTACAGCAAATGGTTATTAGAGTTGAATCCTGATTGTGGGTAGATAATTTTTATTATAATTTTGACCTCCAGACTGGATGACGTGTCTGACCTCCACCAGTTTGTTGCCGTCTCTATGGGTTACCTTGAGCCACCCCGGATGACATGACATCTCTCCTTTTTATCTCTTTCACTATGACCTCTGTGGAATCATTGAAAATGTTCATGTACTTATTATCCCTGCCCCTGGTAGGCCATAGTCGATTTTCTTTTTACAGCACAATAACCAGAAAAATCTCAATACTCAAAGAATACTACTAATCTACTATTGAAGATAGTAGTACAATACTACTATTGAAACACTGGCACAAGCAATTTTGGGCATGCCTGCTGATGCCTGCAGTGCAGACCATCAAGATGGAACTCCAAAGTTTTTCTTATTGGCTTTTAAAGAGAAGTTAACAGCTTTTATCTTGAAATAATTCATATGTAATGTTGTGTTTATTGTTTCTCAACCTTGCCCATTCTTCACATTTCCTATGCATCTGCAATCAGGAAATAAATGCTTTCTGATTTGTATTTCTTTCCCCAAAGGAAAGACTTCTCATTAGCTGAATCCGTGGGACAGAAATTTGTCACAGGAAATTTCAATTGTGATTCCAGTAGCTTATCATGCAAATTTACTTATTGGGGGTTTCAAATCAGTCAGGAATCTCAGATCAATGCAAACAGTGATTTAACATAAATTCACAGAAGCTAACAAAACAGTATATGGTGTAATATTAACAGTTGAAAGTAATGTAGGTGCAATATGTTTTACCAAGTTCTTGCATCATTGGTCAGATGGTGCTAAGTGAATCTCATTTGTAGAGCAAATTTTCCACGGTTAATAGCAATGACTATTTTATAATTTCATTCAAGTACAGTTTTTACAAGACAATAGAAATTTTTCTTGGCAGATTTACCAAAAAAACCCTTAAGGTAGTAGAAGACTTGGATATATTTAGTAAGGAAATCAGGGGCTATCAGTTAATGCAAGAAAGTTGCAAAAGATAAAATATGCCATGATTTTAATGAACTTTGGAGAAGGCATGAGGGCAAAATTGGATTTTAACCTTCTATTATGGTATGTTCTTATGTTAACTTTTTAATCTACCTTATAAAGTAATATATGATATTATAATGAGCTTTGAACACTGTAGCATGGAATTGTAGGTCACCACAAAAGAAGGGATTTGGTAAAAAAAAGCATTGCAACAGTAAATATAATATGGGTGCAAAAAGTCAGTAAGTTATAAGGTAATGTGGAATATTCTACAGTATAGGCTATCTGTTCCTAACTGGTCTATGGTGCTGTTAATATTTTACAAAATCACTCAAAATCTACTTCATAATATAAGATGGGATATCGCTGAATTCCATCTCATGCCACCACATGGAATTAGATAACTATAACATTATATAGAAAGCACGAGTATTAACTATGGGCATTACTCTTGCATCTGATTCAGAGGGTTGTGGGCTTAAAAACCACTCCAGGGAATTCAACACCGAAATATGAGTTGCTCTCCAAAACAAAGGAATGCTGCACTCAGAGGTGATGCTTTAGGGACGGGAGATTAGGCTGACATACAATCTTAAAGTACAATCTGCTCCCTCAGGATGGATGTAAAAGGTGGACGTGACAATATAAAAGAGATGAGGAGTTAATCCCGGTGTCCCGGCTAATATTTTCCAACTCTTTATAAAACAGATTATCTAATCGTCATTTGCTGTTGACGTGGGAGTTGGCTGCTTTATTTCCTACTTTTCATACAGAATACACATTACAAGCATTTCATTAGTTTCAGGATGTCCTGAGGATGATATTAAAGGCATTATATAAATGCAAATCTTTCTTTCCCCGATTAAATGGCATAAAATCATACTCGGTGATACAGTGGAGCCTGCTGGGCAATTTCATAGCTTTTCCAGTGGTTCCTGATGAACAGCACAACAGCTTCTGTGCCTGAACCTCTGCTTGTTGCTCTCTGGCCAGTTTCTACTGCAGCCATGCTATGTATTAGAGTCATAGAGTGATAGAACATGGAAACATGCCTTTGCCCTTCGGTCCAACTTATCCACACCAGCCAACATGTCCCAGCTACACTAGTCCCACCTGCTCGTGTTTGCCCCTTTTCCTCCAAACCTGTCCTATCCGTGTACCTGTCTAACTTTTTTTTAAATGTTGCGATAGTCCCTGCCTCTACTACCTCCTCTGGCAGCACATTCCATACACCCACCACCATTTGTGTGAAAAGGTTACCCCTCAGATTCCTATTAAATCTATTTTCCCTTCACCTTAAACCTATGTGCTCTGGCCCTCGATTCCACTACTCTGGGCCAGAAACCATGTGCATCTACTCGATCGATTCACTCTCGTGATTTTATATATCTCTATATGATCACCCGTCTCCCTCCTACGCTCTAAGGAATAGTGTCCCTGCCTACTCAACCTCACCCTATAGCTCATACCCTCGAGTCCTGGCAACATCCTTGTAAATCTTTTCTGTACCTTTTCCAGCTTGTTTTTGCTTGATTTTGCCATATTGCTGAGCCTCATGCCAGCTCCGAGTTAAGAGCACTGAAAATGTTCACAGCTGTGGAAGGAAATACTGCTTGTTTTATGTGCAATTCCAATCTCTCATGTCAAATAAAAACCACTATGTAAAACACTTTGTTTTAATTCCACTATACTACTACACAGATTTTGCTAATGCGGGAAATAATTCTGCTATCCTAAGCAAAAAAACAAAATGTGTTTAATCCCAAGGGAAATTTGGTGTGGCCATGGAATCCAATCAAAGATACTCCGAGAGAGGGGATGAAATATCAGGGTGCAGGCCCATGTTTTCTGACAAAAGCATGTTTGCTTTGGATTATGCCTCAGTTATGAATTGGAAAAAGATGTAAAACATGTTGATGCTGTTGCTAGAGGATTTCACCAAAGATCAGTGATGCTATATGATTACGTTAATATTCTCAAATAAACTATAAGGGAGAAAGTCAGCAGCTCAGTGCCAAGAAAAATAGTACTGCACCGGTGAAAATCACATTGATGTGGAGTGAAACAATTCTGTGCATGCTCGTGATTTTCCTGATTGCTGGCACTTTTTCCAATATCACGCATGGAAGAACTTTCTTTCATAAATGCTGTAGTCTGAGAAATACTATTCAAAGGACCAGTCACATTCAAAGTGCAGTCAATGCACCCTGCAGCAACCCACTCTGCAGATCTATACACTGAACACAGAGCCTTCTTCACATGTTATAACACACCTAACCACAACTGACACACAATGGGATGTGCTGACCTATCACTGCTCGTCATTGATGGAATGGACCTACAACAGACATCTCCTAGGTGACAGAGGCATCCAAAGGACTCACATCACAGGAGGCAGAAAAGGGCTCAGCAACCAGCATCTTACCAACTCAGCACCTTACCCATCCTCACCGCACCCACCCTCACTGCACCCACCCTTACCGCACCCACCCTCACCACACCCACCCTCACTGCACCCACCCTCACCACACCCACCCTCACCACACCCACCCTCACTGCACCCATCCTCACCATCCTCACCGCACCCACCCTCACCGCATCCACCCTCACCGCACCCACCCTCAATCATCCTCACCACACCTACCCTCACCGCACCCACCCTCACCACACCCACCCTCACCGCACCCACCCTCACCGCACCCACCCTCAATCATCCTCACCACACCCCCCTCACCGCACCCACCCCTCACCGCACCCACTCAATCATCCTCACCACACCCACCCTCACCGCACTCACCCACACCACACCCACCCTCACCGCACCCACCCTCACCGCACCCACCCTCAATGATCCTCACCACACCCACCCTCACCGCACCCACCCTCACCTCACCCATCCTCACCGCACCCACCCTCACCGCACCCACCCTCACTGCACCTATCCTCATCTCACCCACCCTCAATCATCCTCACCACACCTACCTCGCCGCGCCCGCCCTCACCACAGGGAACCTCCCCTCACGTTTCCAGCACCTCACCCACCCAGCGACTCATTCGCCCTCACCATAGGAACACTCACCTCACCCGCCCAGCACCTCATCCACACTCACTTTTCATCCGCCCTTACATCACCTACATTCGGCTTGTACTCGCTAGAATTTAGAAGATTGAGGGGGGATCTTATGGAAACTTACAAAATTCTTAAGGGGTTGGACAGGCTAGTTGCAGGAAGATTGTTCCCGATGTTGGGGAGGTCCAGAACAAGGGCGTCACGGTTTAAGGATAAGGGGGAATTCCTTTCGGACCGTGATGAGGAAAACATTTTTCACACAGAGAGTGGTGAGTCTCTGGAATTCTCTGCCACAGAAGGTAGTTGAGGCCAGTTCATTGGCTATATTTGAGAGGGAGTTAGATGTGGCCCTTGTGGCTAAAGGGATCAGGGGGTATGGAGAGAAGGCAGGTACAGGATACTGAGTTGAATGATCAGCCCTGATCATATTGAATGGCGGTGCAGGCTCGAAGGGTCGAATGGCCTACTCCTGCACCATAGAATCTATGTTTCTATGTTTCTATTCACCTCATAAACCCAAAACTTTATTCACCCTCATTCCATCCTCACCTCATCCATCAAGAATGCTAATATACACGGGTAATTTGAGATTAAGAAAGAGGATGTGTTGTGACTCTTGAAGAGCATTAAGGTGGATAATTCCCAGGCCCTGATAGGATCTATTCCAGGTTATTGAGAGAGCCATGAGAGGAGCTTGCGGGAGACTTGACAGAGATCTTTGCATCTTCTACAACAACATGCAAGGTCCCAGAGGATTGGGAAGTAGCTAACTTTATGGGAAATAATGGAAATTCAGGGAATTGTATGCAGGTGAGCCTCACATCACTAACAGGGAAGCCATTGGAGAGGTTTCTTTGAGATAGAATATATTCCAATGTGCAAGAGAAGGGGCTAACTAAGGACATTCTGCATGACTTTAAAATTGGAAGGTCATGTCTTACTATGTTGATAGTTTTTTAAGGAGGTGACGAAGGTGACGAAGATGAGATTGGGGTGGTGGGTGTTGTCATGTGCATGTGATTAACAGTGACTTGATCGATTGGGTTCACAACCGGCCGGGGGGAAAGGGACAGAGGGTGTGGCGGCAGAACAAAATTCAGGCTGGAAATTTGATTAGTTAGAGGGTGGTGAATTTGTGGGGTGTTTTTGCCACATGAGGATGTGGAGGCCGTCAGTGGATATTTTTTAGGCAGAGTTGGATTGGTTCTTGATTAGTACAGGTGTCAGAGGTTATGGTGAGAAGGCAGGAGAATGAGGTTAGGAGGGAGAGATAGATCAGCCATTGAATGGTGGAGTAGACTTGATGGGCCAAATGGCCTAATTCTATTTCTATTGCTTATGACTTATGACCTCCTCCACCAGGATCTCAAGTGTAACATATAAAATCTCTAGAACCTATTTCGCCCTGAATGACATTATTCCTTGCTGTCCCCCTGATTAGCTTCTCTTCTTCCAAACACAATGTGCTTTCCCTTGAAAAGAAGAAATGCTGTCATGCTGGCTATCTGCAACTGCTAGCCATTTATGGGATTGGACCCTGGAGAAGTTCCTATTTGCTGGCAGTGCTGCTTTGTATTGACTTTATAATTCAGCAGGCAGCATGGTTCCTGTGTTACACTGAATGGGCTCAAGCTAATCTTGTCATGCAGTTCCCCCGAGTGTTTATCAGGGCTCTGGAATTTGTTCCTCACAGTGTCCTTGTCATCTGGTTTCAAGTGGTGCCTGGATACCAGTCTCAGTGACGGGTTGAAAGAGCAGAGACTACTAGTGACTGAGCTTTCAAATGGAAAGCATGATGCATTCCGGGAACAATGATCAACAGATTCCAGAAGTTGACGATTTTATGGCTGATCGGGCAATGATTCTTGAAGATAGATGTTAGCGGGCACTGCACACCCTGTATATTATTGAAGCTGCGAATGGATAAATAGAATAACCAAAAGCAGCAGTAAGGAGATTAAATAACATTTACTTGTCTGCAAATGGTGTTCTTTTCAAATCCGGCTATTGAACCAGGGTAGGAAAGTTTCAAAAACCGTTGCATTAATAAAAAGAATTAGATTACATTTTAGAAACAAACAGCTTTGAGCTGTGGAAATGAATCTGCATTCGTTCCACTAACAAGAACATTAGGCCTTGGCACTGACATACATTCTAGATATTTAATTGCCTTTTTAGGTAACCGTTTCAACACTAGCATGACATGGAATATATGATGTAAAGATCAGTTCGCTCTTTGTTCATGAGTTAAAACTGAGGCTGTTAATGCTGCGCTAATGGCCTGCAAGATATGACACCAACAATCAGAAAACAATGAGTCAATCGACAGAGAGTGAATTAGCAGCCTTCTATTTAAATTCTATCCAAGTTGAGTCTGTTGGAGAAAACCAAGAAAGATGTAAGATGCCATCTTCTCTATCACCTGTGCCATATTTCTGCTGAAGGTGCAATCTTAATCCATGCTCAATCCGCTGAATTCCTTTAATTTAGTTTTAGTTTATTTCAGTTTATTGTCATGTTTACCAGACATGGTAGTAAAAATGAACATGACAGCTGCCCTTCAATTCTAGAGGGAAGATTAAACCAATCCCGATAGGTAGATTTCTTGAGGAAAGTCAGTCTTCCAAGTCTGCAGTCCTGTCCCAAAATGATTTGGGTTAATGTTCAGCTCGAGTGTTCAATGGGCTGGAAGAATACATTGCATTAAATTGTATGCGAGGCATGTGTCTGAATTCTTATCTGCTGACAAAAATAAGCCATGTATTCCCAACAGGAGTTGGTTGGTGATCGGGGTTAGCAGGATATTATTCAGCAGCAAAACAGTCTAGTGGGGCCAACAAGGGGCCAACAAGGGGCCAGCAGGTGGAAACAGGTCAATGCATGGATACAGGGGGACAGTGCGTGTGAGCGGAGAGCCACACAGGGAGCAGGGGTCAGTATTAGCAAGTGGGGGGGGAGGGCAGTGCGAGGCAACAGGGGGCTGCCATGAGGGAGCAGCGGACCAATGTGAGGTAACAGCTGGGTAGTGCGAGGGAGCAGCGACTCATTTATGACACTGTACATTTGTGGGTTGAGGAATTAGCACGAAGTTTCTAACATCCTCATTGTCTCAACCTCAGCCTGTAATATTTTCACTATCCGAGACCTGGTGACTGTATCATTGTCATTGTCCTACATGCAGTCCCAGTGTCTAATGCTCCCAATACTGGAATCTAGAACGTTCTCAGTTTTTTTAATTTTATCTAGGTCTATAATAGTCCCACTATCCCAGTGCCAACATTCTCATAGTACCAGTCTCAATCTATTTGACACAAGGAACATCCTAATTGTTCCAGTTTCAGTCTGCAATATTCCTCTGGTTCCTCAGAGGCTGTCATTTTCTTTATTTCAATCTCACTGAGAAAATCTCACTGTCACAGTCACAAAGTCTGTAACATTATCTCTGTCTCAGTCAATAACATTCTCTCTATCAGCCCTTTTTTTTAGCCCTGTCTCAAAAATATACAATATTTTCAGTGTTCCAATCTCTCAATCTCTGTGCCAGTGCCTGCAGTAAGCTCACTCTCCATCGCAGCTTCTGTAACAAAATCATTGCATCATTTTCAGTGTTCGTGATATTTTCATTGTTCAGTTTATCTCGGATTAGTTTATTGCCACGTGTACAGTGTACAGTGAAAAGCGTTTGTTGCGTGCTAAATAGTCAGCAGAAAGACAAAATATGATTACAATCGAGTCATTTACAGTGTATAGATACGTGATAAGGGACGTAGCTCGTCTTCTCCTGTCGTAGGTGCTGTCGTAGGTTGTCGCCAGGATGACGCAGGTTGTCGCCAGGATGACGCAGGTTGTCGTCGGGTGATGACTTTGGTGAATTCCATTGGCGACTACCTACGTCAACCTACGTAAACCGGCGACAGGTACCGGCGATTGAATTGTCTTCAGTTGTCTTCAGCTGTCACCGACAGGGTCGTTGCTTGTCACAGGTGGACGTAGGTTGACTTGTGGTCGTAGGTGGACGTCCTAATGAATCGCCGGCTGTCAATCACTTGCCGTAGCTTGACGTCGACTAGGTGGTAGGTTGTCGAAGCTTGTCGTAGATATTGTCGTAGGAGAGGTCCAGTGGCCGCTGTTTCGGCGACCTGTTACGACTGTGACAGTCACCGGCAGTCGCTGAAAACGCTTAAGTGGGACAGGCCCTTAACATCATCACTACCACAGCTACCACAGTGTTCTTTTGTAATGTCCTCACTGTTTCGTTTCTGTGCCTGTACCATTCTTCCCCAGCCCAAGTGCCTGTAACAGTCACACTACTTGTTCCTCTATCGGCAACATGTCCACGGTGCCAATCTCAGTGTGTGCAATTCTCCTGCTGTCTTCTGATATCTGTAATACACGCGCCAACTCTCGGAGGCGCATCGATCTCTACAAATCTGAGGCCACGGGCCAACTCTCGAACACCTCCTCCTACTTACCCCTGGACCATGACCCCACTGACGAGCACCATGCCCCCATCTCTAGCACCATCACCGACTTCATCAACTCCGGCTCCTTGCACCCCCGAGTCTCCAATCTCATCGTTCCCCAGCCCCGCACGGCCCGATTTTACCTTCTCCCCAAAATCCACAAACCCGACTGCCCCGGTAGACCCATTGTCTCTGCCTGTTCGTGCCCCACCAAAATAATTTCCACATACCTTGACTCCGTCCTATCACCATTGGTTAAATCCCTCCCCACTTATGTTCAAGACACTTCAGACACTCTCCGTCGTCTCCGGGCATTCCATTCTCTAGGCCCCCATCCTCTCATCTTCACCATGGATGTCCAGTCACTCTACACCTCCATCCCCCACCAGGATGGTCTCAAAGCCCTCCGTTTCTTCCTCGTCCACTGATACACTCCTCCGCCTAGCAGAGTTGGTCCTCACCCTCAATAACTTCTCGTTTGACTCCTCCCATTTCCTCCAAATACAAGGCGTAGCTATGGGCACACGCATGGGCCCCAGCTATGCCTGCCTCTTTGTCGGGTACGTCGAACAATCCTTGTTCAAGGCATACCAGGGCCCCATCCCCAACCTATACCTCCGCTACATCGTCAACTGCTTTGGTGTCACCTCCTGCACCCACACACAACTGACTGACTTCATCCGTTTCACCACCAACTTCCATCCGACACTCAAATACACCTGGACCGACACTTCCCTACCATTCCTTGACCTCACTATCTCCATCGCAGGTGATAGACTCCTGACTGACATCCACTATAAACCCACTGACTCCCACAGCTATCTGGACTACTCTTCCTCCCACCCTGCTTCCTGTAAGGACTCCATCCCCTATTCCCAATTCCTCCGTCTATGCCGCATCTGCTCCCAGGATGAGGTATTCCACACCAGGGCATCACAAATGTCCTCATTCTTCAGGGAGCAGGGATTCCCCTCCCCCACTATAGATGAGGCTTGCACCAGGGTCTCCTCCATACCCCGTAACACTGCCCTCTCTCCCCATCCCCCCACTCGCAACAAGGGCAGAGTCCCCCTGGTCCTCACCTTTCACCCCTCCAGCCGGCATATACAACACATAGTCCTCCGCCAGTTTCGCCACCTCCAACGTGACCCCACCACTCGCCACATCTTCCCATCTCCCCCCATCTGCCTTCCGCAATGACCGTTTCCTCCGCAACTCCCTTGTCAATTCTTCCCTTCCCTTCCTCTCCACCCCTTCCCCAGGCACTTTCCCTTGCAACCGCAAGAGATGCTACACTTGTCACTTTACCTCCCCCCTCCACTCCATTCAAGGACCCAAGCAGTCATTCCAGGTCCAACAGAGGTTCACCTGCACCTCCTCCAACCTCATCTATTGCATCCGCTGCTCTAGATATCAGCTGATCTATATCGGTGAGACCAAGCGGAGGCTTGGCGATCGTTTCGCCGAACACCTCCGCTCGGTCTGCATTAACCAACCCGACCTCCCGGTGGCTCAGCACTTCAACTCCCACTCCCATTCCGTATCCGATCTCTCTGTCCTGGGCCTCCTCCACGGCCAGAGTGAGCAACACCGCAAATTGGAGGAACAGCACCTCATATTCCGCTTGGGGAGTCTGCATCCTCTTGGCATGTACATCGAATTCTCACAATTCTGTTAACCCTTGCTGTCTCTTCCCCTTCCTACCTCTCCCTCAGCCCTTGGGCTCCTCCTCCTCCTTTTTTCCTTTCTTCCCCCCACCCCCCATCAGTCTGAAGAAGGGTTTCGGCCCGAAACGTTGCCTATCTGCTTCGTTCCATCGATGCTGCTGCACCTGCTGAGTTTCTCCTGTATTTTGTGTAACTTCTGTAATACTGTAATGTCCTCTGCAAGACCATGTTGTGACTAGCACAATGAATACACGTCCGACATCTTGTAAGAAAGATTTAATCTGCAGACTATTCTGTCTTGCAGCAACGAGTCATGGAGACTGCTAAACTCGCAATCATTAGCTGAAGACTTCACTGCAGTTAGGTAGCTGGAGAAGGTCTCCCATTGCCGCTGATTACATGTATTAAAGATGTATCTTGTGACTGTTTAGTTATTTTTTGGTTCACAGTATGTCTGAAACGTTTTCTTCAGCGGTTGTATTTTGTCACATTCCTCCGGGGCGAACCGAAAGGTCTCATAAAGCTGCTGAGCGGCCGGGCCCGCCACGTGGAGGAATATTGCACACCAAATCTTTTCTGGCTTACTCGTCAGTTCTGTTGCCGTCTCGTACAGCTGGAATGTCCTTATAATGTCCTTATGCAAGTTCCCTTGCATGGAGAGTGGTCCGGGTGGCTTGAGTCCTGCCATTCTTTTCTTTTGTTTTTTTCTTCTGACACCATGTAATGTCTGCTGTAAGACCCTGTTGCGACTAGCACAATGAATACACGTCCGACATCTTGTAAGAAATAATTAATCTGAAACGCCAACTGAAACCTCTGGAAGGTCATCTGACCTCAGTCATGAGGCACAGGCACATAAACCAGCTTATGCTCTTGTCCTCAGGGGGCGCTGGCATTTACATTACAATACTGTTAAACGTTTCAGTCAGCGTCTCAACTTTCTCATTATTCCCTTCCCTGTCGACAACAATTTCACTGTCATTGTAAGATCTTTACGTTGGAGGAACCACTTGACTGACACTTTCCTTTACGCATGTAATGATGATCCAGATATTCCAGTGGCCTATCACTTTAATTTTCCACTCCAATCCACACTCATCTTTTTTAGTCCTTTCTATCTTACATTGCGTCAAGAAACAGCAGTGGCTCTATATTCCTGGCATGTTACAAGTTCCGGATTCATTGAATTCAGCAATTTCAAATAATCAACACTTTGTATCAAAATTTGCTAGTTCTGTGAAATGTCAGGCTTAACCAGTTTATTTTTCTCTCCACAGAAATTGCCTGACCTGTTGGTGTTTCCAGCATTCTATTTTATGTCACATTTCCAGAAACTGCTGTCTTTTCCATCTCATTGTTTCCTTTTCTCTTTACTTTGTCCTTATTCAACTCTGTTTAACTCCCCTCAGACAGATTTTGCACTTTATTAATTAGCTTTCACTCCCCTCTCTCAGCCAGAACATCCAGCATTTGTATTATTCTCTCTCTCTACCCTAGATTAACATCTGCTTTCTTTTCTGCACCCCTCCATTACTAAAATTTGCTCAATTTCTATATTTGTTGGTTCTCATGAAAAGTAATCAAACCAAAATGCGAACACTGTTCAGTTAACGTTCTCCAAATGCTTCCTGACATAATGAGTATATCCAGCTTATTTTTATTTAGATTTCCAGCATCTACAGTTTTCTTTTACTTTTTTTAACCCCGCAGTTTTTTGAGCCTCTTCTGTTTACCTTGACCTTCTGCCAGTTTATGTCTTTTGTTCAGTTAATTAGAAAATAGTAACACTCGTTGGTGCACTGTCATCATAATGCATTAATGTGTGATCGGAAATCCCATTCTCTTAGGCTCGACGTCGGTTTGCCCAAGGAAGCAATTTGCAAGGGTTTGGTTCCAAAGTGAAATGAGTACCAATCTTGCAGCTCTAATTTTGAACAGGACTGGGCCAACAGGAAGCTCACCAAGAAGGAGAGTTGTTACCAACAGGAAGTTGAAGGTTCAGAAAATCTCATTCTCCAACAGCAAGCTGATGGGAACCTTGTTCTCCATTCATATAATCAATTACACTGTTATATTCAGCACACACCCAGTTGGAACACAGCCATTTCTACCAATTGTACCCTCAGTAACTATTTTTAACATTTCTTTAATGTATTTAGACTTGTGACTTTGCTGATTTCCAAATCCGAGAAACAAATGAAAATCTAATTGAAAATGTTTCAATTTAATTTCTGTTCTTAGCTCAATCAATCTTGACATTAACTTTGTACCCCGCGTGAGCCCTAAGATCGGATCAGAAAATAATGGTTAGCTTGATCAAAAAAGGTGAGAATCAGAAGATATGTATCAAAACTGCACAAATCTACTGTCGTTCATTCATCTGCCATATTGGATCAGTTTTTATCTTCATTAGCATGGCCTGATTTACTGGTCTGGTCTGACGTCTGCATTTTTGCATCTTTTAGTCAACTGTGTTAGTGTTCTCTCTTATCACCTGCTCATGAACTTATCAACCAGATAACTTAATTAAAAACATATTCTCCACGGGAATTCTGGCCTCTTCTCATCAAACATATTCATTTGTCTTATCATTATCATTCATCTGCCATTTTGGATCAGTTTTTATCTTCATTAGCATGGCCTGATTTACTGGTCTGGTCTGACGTCTGCATTTTTGCATCTTTTAGTCAACTGTGTTAGTGTTCTCTCTTATCACCTGCTCATGAACTTATCAACCAGATAACTTAATTAAAAGCATATTCCCCACGGGAATTCTGGCCTCTCCTCATCAAACATATCCATTTGTCTTATCATTATCTTCCCCCACTCTCCTTGCATTTTAAATCTAATTTATTTATTCTCTTTCACAGTTGTGACAATGAGTCTTCAATTAGAAATGTAAACTATTTTTCTTTTACCACAGATGTTTTTGACCTTTTGAGATTTCCTCACGTTTTCTATTTTTTTCCCAAAAAAGACAGCTCAAGAATTAATCTGAATGTGTTATATCCTTTTATGACTGCTGAAAGATCAGGCAAATCCATCACATAGGATAGGCATGTAAACATGAAAACCCTCTTAAACCGATTAATGCAACAAATACAAGTTTTCTTCAATGGATTGTTAACTCGCAATAACACCCATATTCATAACTAAGCCAAACTCCTGTAATGTACGTAATTACGTGTACTTTTCCTCTTTTTCTTCCCAATGCCCCTCTTTCCGGATGCTCCACCTGGATGCACAACCATTTCTTCCACTATCCCGTACCTCCTTTCCCCTCCCCCCCCATCCCCTTCCATCTATATCATTCCCAATGGCTTCACATCGCATGCCCTTCTCTCCCTTCCTCATAGTCTTTTGCTTCTTGCCCATCCTGGCCTTTGTCCCACCCAGCTGATAATCAAAAACTGCCCTCACACTGTCTGGCTTTGTCCTGTCCCCCACCTACAGTGGCTTTGCAAAAGTTTTTCATACCCTTGAACTTTTTCCAACATTTTGTCACGTTACAACCACAAACGTAAACGTATTTTATTGGGATTTTATATGATAGACCAATAACAAAGTGGTGCATAATTGTGAATGGAAGGAAAATGATACATGGTTTCCAAATTATTACAAAATAAAAAACTGAAAAGTATGGCGTGCAAAAGTATTCAGCCCCCCTGAGTCAATACTTTGTAAACACACCTTTCGCTGCAATTACAGCTGGCTTCAAGTCTTTTGGGGTATGTCCTCTACCAGCTTTGCACATCTAGAGACTGAAAATCTTGCCCATTCTTCTTTGCAAAATAGCTCAAGCTCAGTCAGATTGGATGGAGAGCGTCTGTGAACAGCAATTTTCAGAAGTCTTGCCAGAGATTCTCACTTGGATTTAGTCTGGACTTTTGACTGGGCCATTCTAACACATGAATATGCTTTGATCTAAACCATTCTCCATTGTAGCTCTGGCTGTATGTTTAGGGTCGTTGCCCTCCTGGGGAAGGTGAACCTCCGTCCCAGTCTCAAGTTTTGCAGACTCTAGCAGGTTTTTTCTTCCAAGATTGCCGTGTATTTTGGGCTCCATCCATCTTCCCATCAACTTCTGACCAGCTTCCCTGTCCCTGCTGGAGAAAAAGCATCCCCACAGCATGATGCTGCCTCCACCATGTTTCACAGTGGGGTGGTGGTTTGTTCAGGGTGATGTGCAGTGTTTAGTTTTCCGCCACACATAGCGTTTTTGCATTTAGGCCAAAAACTTCAATTTTGGTCTCATCAGACCAGAGCACCTTCCTCCACATGTTTAGGCTGTGTCCCCCACATGGCTTGTGGCAAACTGCAACGGGACTTCCTATATGGCTTTGTTTCAACAATGGCTTTCTTCGTGCCACTCTTTCCATAAAGGCCCGATTATTGGAGTGCACATGGCTAATAGTTTCCTGTGGACAGATTGCTGCCCACCTGAGCTGTCGTTCTCTGCAGCCCCCCAGAGTTACCATGGGGTCGCTCTTGGCTGCTTCCCTTCTCTATCAATGCTCTCTTTGCCTGGCGTGTCAGCTTAGGTGGAACGGCCATGTCTTGCTAGGTTTTGCAGATGTGCCATACTCATTCCATTTTCGGATGATGGATTGAACAGTGCATCCGTGAGATGTTCAAAAGCTTGGGATATTTTTTTATAACCTAACCCTGCTTTAAACTTCTTCTCCACAACTTTATTCCTGACCTGTCTGGTGTGTTCCTTGGGCTTCATGATGCTGTTTTGTTCACTAATGTTCTCTAACAAAACCTCTGAGGCCTTCATAGAACAGCTGATATATACGAGATTAATTACACACAAGTGGACTCTATTACTAATTAGGTGACATTCTGAAGGCAATTGGTTGCACTGGATATTTTAGGGTATCAGAGTAAAGGGGGCTGAATACTTTTGCACGCCACACTTTTCAGTTTTTTATTTGTAAAAAAATTTGAAAACCATGTATCATTTTCCTTCCACTTCACAATTAAGCGCCACTTTGTGTTGGTCTATCACATAAAATCCCAATAAAATACATTTACATTTGTGGTTGTAACGTGACAAAATGTGGAAAAGTTCAAGGGGTATGAAAACTTTTGCAAGCCACTGTATCTTCCAGCTTTCTCCTCCTATACAATCAGTCTGAAGAAGGGTCCCGACCCAAACCATTGCCTATCTATGTTCTCCAGAAATGCTACCTGACCCCTTTGAGTATATCTAACATTTTGTTTACCACTTCCTCAGTACTGTAATGTGCTGAATTGCAATCACAACACCAAAGAAGCATTTCAACCCATTTCCCAGATGAAGAGAACAGTGATGACCCTGACTTTGATATATACACGGAGAAGGTATATGCAGGATTGTCAAAGTCATGCTATTAATATTCAATGTGCATATTTTAATATGATAGTTGATTACACTTTTAAAAAAAATATCGCTGACTTAGGCCTAATGGCATTCAGTTAGCTAATCAAAGACACACTCAGCAATGTGCATCTGCATACTGAAAACTATTTACATTGTCAACTGGTCTAGATTTTGCAAATAATTCTATGTGACCCACGCAACTACTGTATTCATTACATCATCATCCTTTCAAATTGGCATAATGATCTGCCTGCTTTACCTCAGAGGCCACTTGTCCTTACACACCATGAAAGAAAGTCTGGGAATGGCATCAACGTCAATCATTAACTGTGTTACTAAATGAGAAAGAGGATATGCAGCATATAGTAAACCCTTTCAGAAAACTGCTCAAGAGTGTGTGCAACACAGAGCCTGCAGTCACTTGGGGGCAGATTCCAATCCAATCAGATCAGGGGACTAATGGAGTCAGGCCAGCTCCGGGCTAAGGGAAATTAGACACTTTTTCACGTGTGACAAAATGAAGAAGAGACAGATAGTTCTTGTCTATACAAAATGTCAATGATATAAAGTATGCTCAGCGGGTACAACACACTACATAGGAGTACCTGGGATCTTGCAGCAAGTTATACCCCAGAGAAAAATCCTTCAGAATTAGGAGGAAACATAGCCAATGGCAAGCAGGTCTGATGAATAGTAACTCTTCAGTGTTATAAAGTCAGGTCAAAGAAAGGGCATTCACGTCGCAGGCCGGGGTTTCTCCACACCAATCTTCCAACCACCGCGCACAAGAAACACAAGAAGCGACAAGACAGACACCATTGTATGCAGATGCCGAGAAGTGTGTTCGGCTCTGGCTGAACAATTTCTAATCTTGTGTGTGGACTCGATAAGAAGAAGTATTATAAAGTAACTAGACCAAGTGCGGACCCTTTGGGCCCATCCCCAAGGCAATATTCCACCACTGACACAGTCCCCAACCTGTGCAGGCGCGGCTGAAGGGGTTCCCGTTGTGACACAAGATCCACGCTGGTGACGTGAGTCACCGGCAACCCCCCATCCTGCAGCCTTGCAAATCCCTCCTCACCTCCTCCCTATCCTCCTCCATTTCCCTCATCCCCCGGCACCGACCCTCACCAGGGGGCCTCTTCACCCCCCTCTTCTCCCCTCTCCTCCTCCACTCCCACTCACTCCCCTCACCTCTTTCCTCCCTCCTTCTCCCTAGACCCTCAGTCACTCTCTCCCCTCCCTCCATAACCCCTCTCCTCCCTAACCCCCTCCTCTCCCTCTATCGTCCCTCACCTCCCCCATCTCACCTCATCCCGGCCCCACACCCTACCCACTCTCCCTCCTCCACACTCACCGCTCTCCCCCAATTTCCCCTCCTTCTCCCCTACCTAACCCCTTCCTTCCTTCTATTCCCCTGCTCTCCCACCTCTTCACCCCTCCCTCACCCCCCCTCACGACCCCCCCCTATGACAATCACAATGTTTTAAAAAAAATAAACCTCAAGAAATAGATGTAAAACTTTATTTTGTTTTTGAAAATCCGCGATTTTTTATGTTAAAAGAGATTCTGGATCCCATTGGACATCATGTGACGTCGAACACAGCTGATGGGCACAAACGTGAAACGTGGTTTGGAATGTTATTTTGTAAAGTTTAAATGTCAATAACGAAAATATACCATAAATCTGAACAAAACTTGTTTTCTTTTACATCCCAGGAGCAATGGTGATAAGGTGGGGGCCAAATTATAGTGCTACTACCATGTAACTCTCTTGTGTGGGTTTTGAATAATGGATGCTTACACTCGTACGTAAACAAACAAGAGAGAGTTTTAGTAATATGCAAGACCAATGGACCCATTGGGTCCCCATTCCCAATGCAATAATCACACACCCATTAGCCCCCCCCAAATACCATTTCCCCCACCACCTCACACCCATTCCAACCAATGTAACCCGCCCCCCCAACGCAATTCACCACCCCATACCCTCCACGGAGGCCAGTTCCCCAATGCAACCGCTCCCCCACCGTAAATACCACCACTCATTCGTTGGGGTCCCTGTCTCTCAGGAGGCCTGGTCCCCCAACGCAAACCCGATCCCCCAATATAAAATTCCACCGCACAACTGTGCAGGTGCTCATTTTTCCCCTCCCTCATTTAAAAAAATGCAACTGCACTAAGATTTAATGTGATGTAGGTGCCGCCGACAAGGCCATCTTTTGTTAACCAAATCAAATCATTAACCTTTGCTGTGCTGGGTTAGGCTGGCAGATTCTTTCCCTGAAGGACTCAGTGTTCTGGGATAGAAACATTGTAGCTGGTAGGGCAATGTGACGTCATATCTGCCTAACTGCCAGTGCAGATTTGAAGAAACCCAACTTTAATACTGTCACTAAAACTGCCACTTTAATACTTTTAAATCCCCCCCACTACGCCCCTCCCCTTACAACAATGTAAAAAGACTCTCGTAGCTTGTATATCGGCGCTAGATCCATTGGTGATGTCTATTTCGGTTTTCGGAATCTTCATGGCAGCTTGTTAAAAAGGAGACCCCAGTGATTGGACGACCGGTGAGATAGCCAGTGGGACATCATTGCTGGAAGCAGGCTGGAAAGACAGTATATTATTATCAAAGTTGGCTTCATTTAAACCTTTAAATAATAATTTTTTTGTGAAATAAACATCAAATTCCTGAAGGAAACCTGTAAGAATGACGACAGGTAAAAAGCTAGTAAGGTTCGCAAAAAAAATTGCTCTATGTGTTACCTTTTGGTGTAGTTTTTCCTTGCGATCACTCACACGCAAGTCACGTCAGACAGACAGGCATGCTGTTGGTGGGGTCCCAGCAACACACGGGAGGGCTGGGCCCCCAACGCAATATTTCCACCCTCCACCAATTCCAATATTGGCGGCCAGGGTACGGGGGGGGGGCTTTCTGGAGTGCTAGTAATGGGTGTTGTGGGGCTGAAGGACTGAATTGTAGAGGGCTATATGGACATAGTGGAGCCAAAGGATTCTTGGCCCTGGCTCTCAGTCACTCAACATGTTGTGCTGGCAGCTCACTCACTCATGGCTGGTGGGCTGGCAGTTGACTCGCGGCTATTCCTTGAAATTCCATTTCAAGCAGGGTGCAAGGCCACCAAATTCTTTTGATTAATATTTTTATTAATTGTAAACACATATTAATAGAAAATACTTCTTACCTACATTCGTAATATTATTAATGTTAACATTTAAGACTTATTTATATTTCTATACATTTTTTTAGAAGTAAGAAAAGATAGAGAAAAATAACATAGAGATAAGAAATTAAAAATAAAGAAGTGAATGGAGTATTAAAAAGTTATCCATCGTTGGAGATATATCCATGATTTGTTATACATATTTCTTCATCTATTCCATTATTCAGGTTTCAGTCACTGAGCCATTTTGAACCCTTTAGATATTCAATGTAGAGACCATATCCTCTGAAAAAAACTCCAACCTGTCCATTAGGACAAGCCTCAATCTTTCCAGATGGAGTGTCTCCGACATTTTGATTGTGGGGAATGTAGGACCTTTCCAGAATTTTAATATTAATGTTTTCCCAATTATTAAACTATAATCAATAAAAAATATTTGATTCGTTGTTATTAATTGATCTGTTTCCAGTATTCCCAGTATTGTTAACTTTGAGTCAGGAGTCAGATTCATATTAACAACATTCGAAATTACCCTAAATATTTCTATCCAAAATTTTGTAATTTTTACACAATTTGTAAATGACATTTATCACATATAGCAGATACATTTGAAAAAATGTTATGTAGTTTGGATTTTGAGTAATGTAGTCTATGTAATATATTAAATTGTATAAGAAGAGTGACTAACATTTAACGAACAGTGGTGAATCAGATTGTTAACTTTCATCCCATACTTCTGGTCTAATAATATGACCTAATTCGTTTTCTCCCATGATGCCTATATATTTTCTGTAACTGGACATCATTTTCCAATAGATAATATAAATATATGTATCAATTTTCCTTCTGTATTCGGATGTTTATTTAGACATTCAACTAAAATTTATGTCCTTTTCTATTTCTAATTTCCTGTGTGTTTGCTTTCACATATTCTCCCTAATTTAGTAAGTAATCTAAAATAAAATTTTTGAATTTAATCCATAAATTTTGTTGTAGAATCTTGAAATGAAAGTAAAGAATTTTCCCTGTAGAGAACTCCCGTCCTTATTAATTCCCATATTTATCCATTGTAACAAGCCTTTGTCCATCATTGAGCGGTTTTAATGTTACATTATTTACAATGGTAGGCTAGTGGTATACATTCCAATTTTAATGTTTTCTTTATTTGTTTCCAATACATATCAACTTTCTATTATAGGGTTTTCGCTATAGGATTTCTTACCTAGATTAATATTGGCAAATAATATCGAACTAATTTCAAAAGGCGAACAATTTACTTTTTCCATTTTAACCAAATTGGTTGTTTATCTGTCTCTACAAACCAAAAAATTCTATTTTTAATATTAACTGTGCCCATAAAATAACATTAAATTTGTAGTACTAAAGCCTCCAATTTATTTTTGATTTACATAAATGTTTTATTTATTCTATGGCACATAAAATCCCAGATAAAGTTGGTAACAAAAGAGTCCACCTTCCTAAAGAATTTTTAGGAAGATATATCGGAATCAATTGGAAAAGATATATAATTGCGGAAGAAAAATCATTTTTAATTGCATTAATTTTACCTAGCATTGAGAGGGGTAGTGTTTTCCAATATAAAATGTTCTTAGTTAATTTATTCAATAAGAGGGGAAGTTGATTAAAATAAAGAAATCAAATCTTTTTTGTTACATAAATTCCACAGATATTTAATTTTTTTCGTTTATCTTAAAAGAATTGTTGTAATTATGAAGTAATTTTTACCATATTTGGCAATATTTCACTTTTTATATTCCAATTAATACTATATCCTGAAAAAGATCCAAATTCAGTTATTAATTTTAATAAATTTTGGATACTAATAACCGGTTTTGTAATATAAAGTAATACACATCACCGCATAAAAAGAGATTTTATTTTCATTATCTCTGTATCATACCATATATTTCAGGATGTGATCTCACATGAACTTGAGCTAAAGTTTTCTATTGCAAGTGCAACTAGTAGGTGGATAAAGGTCAACCTGTGTCTGCAGGGCCTCGAAATAGATTGAATATAGGTTGATAGCAATTTGATTTGTTAGTATTCTGCTTTGGATTATTGCTAATAATTTGAACCCAAGTAATAAAACGTCTCTCCCCATTTAAAGTTTCCATAAACCGAAAACAAGTAAGGACCATTCCCACCTGGTCGAAGGCTTTCCTTTCTCCGTATCTAACGAAATAACTACTAGATCTTATTAATACACTCTTTTCGAGTATATAATAAGTATTGAATTAAAGGCCACCAAATCAAGTCCAATTTCTTACCACACAAGCAGGGTGCAAGGCACCATATTCAGGAGTGCAGTATCATACAATATCAAGCAGATTGCAAAGGCCACTAAGGAAGCATGGACCTCTTCCTCATCCCTCCTATCACTCTCCCCCACCCTCCATCTATCAAAGACACTGAGCCAGCCCACACTTCTGGGTTTTATAGGCCCCTTCCCCCCCCCCCACCAGAGGTGGCGTAGCCTTAAAAGCATGATTGACCAGGAGAGAGAATCTCAACATTTTTTTAATCACTAATAATTCTTTTAATTTTCATTGATGGGAAAAAATCCTTGGCACCCGATGAGCGGAGGGGGACTCTGAATAAGATGGCCAAAAAATCACAGCCGTACGTGGTAACGTTTTTTCTAAAATCAATATAAAGCGCAAACAGGAAGTGGTCAAGATTAGACTTTTAATTATATAGAAGGCATGGCAACTTTACTTAGGCAAGGCAACTTTAATTAGCAAGGCAACTTTGATTAGGCAACACAGCTTTAGCATTTCCAAATGAAAGACAACACAGCTTTCGCATTTCCAAACCAAAGGCAACACAATTTTAGCATTTCCAAACCAAAGGTAACACAGCTTTAGCATTTCCAAACCAAAGGCAATCACAGCATTAGCATTTCCAGACTATATTTTTTCAAACCACATTAAGGGCACTGACAGGGTCAGTAAAACCACTCAAGTTTTAGTAGTACATGTGTTCGGTGATTATTCACACTCAGACTGAGAGACGTGACCCTTTCGCTCCCTCCATCTTGCAGAGACTGACTGAGGCACTCAATCTTTCGCGTTTTATTTTCCCTCGGAAGGGCTTGTGGCCTTCAGGAGAGAGAACTCAACATTTTTTCAAAACACTAATAACTCTTTTGTTTTTCATCAATGGGAAAAATCCTCGTCCCGCGCAGCGGAGGAGGACTCTAAATAAGATGGCCAAAAATCACAGCCGTAAGTCAACAGAGCTGTTTTGTTTTCTAATCAATAATACCATATACAACATGAATGGTCAAGATCAGACTTTTAGTAATATAGATATTGAAACTAGACCAGTGGGACCCTTTTTCCCCCCAGCGCAATATTCCAGCAAACTGCGAAGTGCAGCTGACGGGTTCGCCATTGTGACCGAACGGAGAGATTCCTGTTGTGTATAGCGATCGTAAGGCAACCCCTTTTTCCTAATGTGGCAAGTGAGGCTGGCAAGTGGGATAGTGCGCCCGCTCGTTTTTTAAAGTATAAAAAAGGCAAAACCGTGAAAAATATAAGATGAAAGTGAACACACATCTTACTCTCCCTCTTCATACCCCTATTCCCTTCCACCATTATCCTCCCAACCCACCTTCCACCAACACTCTTCAGCGTCCTCCACTCACCGCTCCCCTCCTCCATTACCTCGACCATCCCTCTTCCTACCCCTATCCTCCTCCATTCCCCCTCATTAAACCAGAAACCGGTGGATGAACAAGGAGGTTCAGAAAGGCCAAAGACATCCACAGGCAAAGGGTGGAAGACCACTTCAACACCGCGACACCACAGAAGCATGTGGCAGGGTGACAAACATTGCTGACTACAAGAGCATCCCCACCTGCCCCACAGTGATATCACACTGGCCAATGAATTAAAACACCTTCTTCGCACCTTCGAAACTGGCAAGCCACCACCAGCAGAGGAACAAACCCCCCGACCAGGCGGGGGACAGGCCTTAACACTGAGACACCAGAGGTACATGCGCTCTTCGTAGGATCAATCCACGTCAAGGCTGCAGGCCCATGGAGTCCATGGAAGGGTACTAAAAGGACTGTGCTGTACAGCTGGCGGAGGGAATTTACGAGGATCTTCAACCTTCCTCTATCTCTGCAACGTCTCCATGTTCCCTGAAGTCAGCACCATAGTGCCGGTGCCAAAGAAGTCTAAAGTCAACCACCTGAATGACTACCACCCCACCCCCACCCCGGTTGCCTACCTCCAATACCAATGAAGTGCTTTGAAAGGCTGTCCTCTCCCACAAACAATCCAGTATCCCTGCATCATTGGATTCTCATCAATTTGCATACCAGGGGCAAAATATCCACCGAGGATGCCAACACTGTGGCTCTTCACACTATCAGACCCACCTGGAAAGACATGGGCACCTACGTGAGGATTGCCTCTCATTGACTATACAGCTCGCATCAATAACGATCATTCCCACCAAGCTCACTTCCAAACTTCCACCAGCTAGGTTTCCAGCTCACTGATATGTGATTGGATCCTTACTTTACTGACGGAGCACCGCAGGCAGTGAAGACTGGGGCCGCAACAGTCCCCTCCAACTATCAACCCTAGCACGGCACACCACAGTGATGTGTACTGAGCCCCCATGCCTACTCCCCTTCACCCATGACTGTGTCCCCGCATTTGACAACACCATTGTCAAGTTTTCAGATGACATAACGGAGATCGGGCTGATCACCAACAGCGAATGAAACAAACTATAGAGCGAGGGTTGCAGACCTGGCGGACTGGTGCTCACGAAACAACTATGTCGCTAAATCACCTCCAATGACCAAGGAGCTGATTATCGAATTCCAAGGAGGTTCAACAGAATGGGGAATTACGCCCCAATCACCATCTACAGAGCCATTGTGAGAGAGTGGTCCCCAGCTTCAAGTTTCAGGGCACTCACATCTCAGAGGACCTCACATGGTCCCACCAACCACCGCGTGCGGCTGGGTCAAAGAAAAAGGCAAACAACGACATCCTTCCTAAGAATAATGAAAACAGTCTTCCCAGCAGCGCTGACGACCTACTACCGCTGCACCACAGAGAGCATACTAACGTATGGCATCTCTGTGTGTGTCCTCAGCGCACGGAGGTGGAGGGGAGAGCTACTATCAGCGCGTCGTCCTCAGAGCCAAGGA